>CAIIXF020000007.1:38300670-38900670 GCA_903813345.2 Owenia fusiformis
AGTTGATAAACACTTTTTAAAACCACATTTCTAGATGTAATTTTACATGTAGATTCCAAATATGACATCAGCTTGACTGAATTGTGAATTTTTAATGACGTAAATCAAGATAATTTCTACTCGCATCTGGGATATTGAGTTAACTTTTCAATACACAAATCGCGTCTCAATCAGGGTACATCAGGGTTTTAAACTTGAAATCATGACCAGTAATGTTCAAAAATGGTGAAGAACAGTTGGTTTCTCAATGTGAATGTGATTGCTGACAATGGCACCTGTATTTCCCACCCCTGTGGATATCATATTTATCTTTTATTATACACACGCGAAATCAGTCCTAAACTTCGTTACCTAGCCACTCTATTTCACCCCCCCCCCCCCCGGGACACCCACTCATCTCTTAATTAGAAGAAACACAAGAGTTTGTCAAAAGCAAATTGATAACACATACAAATCAAATTAAAAGTTCACAGTGCACCAAAGCTAATGTTGAAAAACATTCTCTGATTCCTCATTTGGCGTCCAATCAGTTGTGAAAAACGAAATTGATTACCAATTATGTATTGATGCTTTTAAAACTTATTTTTCACCAGAATATCATAAACAACATTCCTCTCCTACGAAATTGTCACTAAGCCCCCCCCCCCCCCCCAACAAACATTTGTTCATCCCAGATACTTAGTTTCACAAACGTACAAGATCTCCGTGATAGAACATGTGAGCGGAATGATTTGACGGGCCTTTTCCTACACCCTCATAGGGAGATCAATGTTTTTTCTAACTCCAAATTAAAACGAAGTCGACTGTTTGCTGGATGAAACAAATAATTATGTTATCAGCACATTTTAATGTAAAATTATAAACTCTTTGTCGCTGACATATTCTGTAGGTGTCAACGTGTATTTCCACGATAATTCAAATGTTAAAAGTAAACAGACCAACTATTTTGTTCTTAATTTCTATAATTGTGTCTAAAGCGTCATCGATTAAAAACATGTGTATCTCTATGTGATATAAACATCCCTCACGATCAAATAAAGATATAAATGAAATAAAGGTTTGACTAAAATACCAAAATAGCCTCTTGGCATATACAATACTTACAATTGCTACGTTCCCATTGATATGATTTAGCTCTAGCTCAGATTTACTTTATGTATATCCCAAACACTTGAATTATATTTTATTGTGAAACATCGATCAATCAACGTGTACATGTGTTTTGGCCACTTTAAGAGATGACAGTGCAAGTTTGCTTATGTTATTACCAAACGAGGCCAAGACAAATAAGTCAATACCCAGTCGGTAAACATGAAAATCACAATAAGCTATACATGAATGCTCACTCGGTCAATAACTAGATATCCGTATTCAACATCGAATTTAACAAATAATCGCAAACCTTCCTGTGAGAGAATACAACCTTCAGGTAAGCAATTGTTAACACTTTAAACAAATAATTGATTTTCGCTAGCCTAACTTCCTGCAGAATCCTGATGCAATATTCCCAATGTCAGAAAGTAGGATGCTAATAACATAAAAAATCTGGTAACAACGGGTTTAGAAGAGGAGTGACAAATCGAAATATAGATTGCATCTAAATATATAAATAGTGGAAATCAAGCTGCGGGTCAATAAAGAGATCTACTCTTTCCAAATGATTGATTTTGCTTCATTTTGAGATTTGAGCTTCATTTACATAATGCAGACCCATATCCAGCTTTTGCCAAGGGGGGGGGGGGGTCAGGTAGTTCTAGTAGGGGGGGGGTTGAAGTTTGATGATTATGGCTCCAAACCATTTGAAAAGTTCTCAAAATGAAGATGCCGCGGTCGGGATGAACATGTATATATGATGCGAGTCACCCGAGGCGGGTCAATAACTAGGACAGTTCATACTCAATAACAAGAGTTTTACAATTATAATCCTTTCTAATAACTTGATTTTACTTTTTGAAAAGGCAGGTATTCTATAACTTCTCTCTGGCATTTAAGGCAAAACATGTTTGTTTATTATTTATTCTGAAAAGAATTCAACAAATAGTCATAATCCTTCTGATTTATTGATAACCCTATATAAACGAAACCATACTGTAATTTGCACTTGCCTAAGTAGCGAGGTATATCCAAATGTCAAAAAGCAGGACGAAAATAATACTTACATGTACATCGATCATTCGATAATTGAATAAGCTCCAAACCTTTTTTATACTGATTCTAGATCATACACAATTTTCATTCTTCATAATTATGTATACCTATAAAATATGAAAAAGGCCTGGATGTTGAGTCAAAATAGTTTTCATGTTTTGGAACTTGTTTCAACGGTATGTATTTATCGATAACATATCTCTTTCAAAGGTTGGATTAAAGGCTACTTTTTATAACACCGTACCTATATATTGACCAAATATGTCATTGTACCCATATATTCACCTAAAACAACTTGTTAATCTCAAAGTTCAAGTACATTAATTCTAATAAATCGATATGCTGACATTTATGCATTTCTTTTCTATTAGTTCGCCAGAATAGAGGTTAGACTTGATGCGAGTAATCCTGATTTCCGTCATTTAATATTCAAAATTCAGTCTTAGTGATATCGTTTTTGAATTCTACATGTAAAAGTACATCTAGAAAAATAATGGTTTCGAAAATTCTATCAACTTTGAAAATACATTTTTTTAATGTTACTTCTAGATCTAGTTCGGGGATCTTCCGAAAAGACCCCAAAAGTGAAATATATTTTCTTGTATTGGCTAGATAATTATATCTTGTTTTACTGGATATATTTTAATTTGCATACTGTAACTATTAGATACATAAGAGTGATATGAAAATCGAACCACTAAAACTGATGATATTTAGGTTAAAGGGAGCATCCTACCATTCTGATACTCATCACATCCCCGGGATCACATCTTTCTGTCTTCAACCAGAAATACTAGTGTGAAGCTAATAGAAGGCCATGATTTCTCATGATGGCTTTCTACCATACCCGTCATGCTATCTGACCCGAATGAGTCACCTGACAGTGAAACTGATAACTAATTACATGTACCTATATCGGTACCCTAGTGTACCGATATGTATTTCCAGAATGCAGTACGGGTATATTTAGTACTAACCGTATTCTTTGGGACTCAACGTAAAACAAAGACATTATTATTTTTTGTAACAAGATAAAATGTTCGTAAGATATATTGTAAGTTTTCTTCACTTAGACCAATTTCTTTGACGATTCCTCCATAATTGCGCCCAGAATTCGGTTTTCAGGCAGGAGGGGGAGGGGGTGCGATCAGCGAGCCAGAAAATTAAGATTTGTTTTGAATTTTACAAAAATATATGTACCTTCCTTAAAATTGAGCAAGAAGATTCAAATAAAAAGCATTTAAAAACTATTTTCTTCATCTTATGGTCATATTTAATTGTGTTTAAGTGTGCTCGACACTCATAAATGGAAGGCATATTAAAGTTAAGTTTCTGTTAAAGTTCCCGTGTAATGTTTGAAAATATGTTTTTATCATTCATTTAGTATTTGTCATGCATGACTTTAAAAGTTATTTTAGAGATATTTTGAAAAAAAATTGAAAAAGTTGTCAGCTTTTTATTTTTCAAATATTCAAATTTCCCGCCATTTTTCAAAAAAGTTGAAATTTTTTAATCATCAAATATCCCACCATACATTTTAAATAAGATGGTAAATTTGGGTATAAATCATCAAAGTAGTTTTAAAACCGTTTTTCTCTAATAATGTAGTTTCTTAATAAATGAATGAAGCTAAATAAATAGATGTCGCTACTTTCATTATTTGTTTTGGTTTGGGTCAGACTGCCATTCACTTCAATGTTAAAAGCTTGCAAATACATAATCACTTGATTTTCATGTTATATCAAAAAGTGATGGTTGAATCTGTCTTAAACTTGAATGACATTCGGATGACTATGTAAATGTACATATTTATTAATCATGAAAATTTTAGTTGTTTAACGAATACACCAAGGTTTTAAAGAATTATTGCATCAATGGGGATTTTTAAAGTTTAAAAAGGACGATTCTCGGTTTGGAGAACAATCTCCTGGGCTAATAATTTTTTTCATGAAAAATATAGAAATATTACCCAAATTAAACTTTGAATATTCAAAAGAGAACATTTAAATCCACAAAATGTAAAAATAACAAATTGGTCTGAAGCAGGGATAATGCTCAATTAGATCGATTCAATAAAATACAAGTCTCGATTTGGGGAAAGAAGTTCAATAGTGTACTGCGCTAATATTTTTTTGCGAAAAATCTAGAAATATTACCCAAACTAAATTATGACTATTCAAAAGAAGACATTCAAATCTATATTATGTGAAAAAATCAAATTTGTCCGAAGCAGGCATAATGCTCATTTAGATTGATGAACTTCGTTCTCCAAACCGAGAATCGTCCTTTGAAAAAGTCCTTGAAAATGATTTGAATAACATAACTGTGTCCGTATAAATTAAAGTTATTATTGTATAAAACTTTTCACTGAATTCAAATATCATGAATATGCTGTTAAAAAAGAAAAATAAGTCATCGGAGGTTTTCTTCCTTTAAAGATCATAGAATAGTCAATATTCAATCGATTTTCATGAAATAAGCATATTGGTTCGGAAAGTGTTTTAATTCCTAATATTCATGATCATTTTCTCGAGTTTGATTCATTATACAAATACAAATCTGTGACTCCCGTACACATTCGCAAGAGTTGCTAATGTTTTTTGATGCTTGTCATTTGCGCAGTCAACGTACCATTAATAGCATGGAACTCCAATGCGGAAGCTGTTAACATTTCTCGACGAGCTGAAATAGCCTGAATATTGTGAAAATGAAGTATAGCTTATAGGTCTTTCAGTTTTTTAGTTTTGGTAAAGGCTAATATTGTAAATACATCACATGTGTAAGCCATGTGTAATTAGTAACGGATTATTTCAATGCGCCGAAGTTACGTTTTAAAGTAGCTTATTTTCTTCCATTTATCCATATACAGACCTTCTCACTTGCCGTTATATTGACCAATCTAGACACATCAATTATAATTGTTTTCACTTATCAGCAGCAGTAGCCCCTGGTCCATTCCATTGCTTTGAGACAAAATCGATAATGTTCGCACAAGTGCAACGTTCTGAATGTTTTTGCTTTATTTTGGAATGTATATGTACACTTTGATGTAATGTATTTCATTTTCGATCTTCAATGATGAATTTTCGTCTTCGTAGATAATCAGGGTAGAGTTTTTATCATTCCATATTAGTCTTTTTGTTTACATTATTTATTTAGAATCGTAGATGACGTCACTGTGCAAAAAGCCAAATATAGTAGCGTATAAGTGGCAAACTATTTGTGAATATAGTTCAGTATGTCCCCACTATATTGTATTCGGTATGGGAAACAAACTATTCTTGCCTCAGAAGCGGAACATTTAGTATTGGTGGTATATACTCTACGATACTAAATATCGTTTGAACTATTCTCCGATTATTCTTAAGAGCCAGGAATAGTAGGATATAAGTACATAGAAAATATGAGTATAGTATGTATTACGTAATCCAAAAACAAACTATACGCCTCTTATACGCGAGGCTATATATTCTTTGATGTGCCTTAATTTGCTTGGAGTTAATCCTATTTTATTTTTCAATAAGCGCTAATGTAAACAAATAAAATCATGCAATTCACTTAAGAAAGCTTAATCAAACTTAATGTCTGAGATCTCATTTAAAATCGTATGATGTTGAAGTATATGATTTTAAATGAACTTTAAATATATTTTAAAAATGTAAGTCAATACAAAAAGTGGAATGAAAAATTTGGGTATATTACAAATATAAATCGGTAAATTATTTATTCTCCGTTTTGAGTAAAATAAGCGCATATTAATTATTTGAAGTTTGTTTTTAGTCTTACCAAAAATCAGCAGCAATTTCGGTGTAGTTAAAATTAAAATGAGGTAAGGCGTATCGTGATATCTTTGTTCTTTGTCAGTTTTAAATTGAGACAATCCTGACTTTCCTATTAAAAATTAGACCCCTAGTCAGGGAGGGGGTTCGGAGGTTTAGAGTGAAGCCATCTGGAGGACAATTAATTGTTGTATAATTATGTGGCAGAAGTTGATGATGATGATGATGCATTTTTAATTTTTAAAAAGAAAACAATATTCAAATGTATGAAATAAAATAAGGAATCTGTATAAAATCCCCGGGATTAAATATTATGAAGGATGAGGGATTGCGCTGAACGAAAACTTATTTTTGTATGCAAATCATTAGGTTACATGTACAATTAATAACATATATAATAGTACGGATCAACCTTATCAACAAGTGTCACAAAACGATACAGAACAAAACACAAAGTTTAAGTATAAAATATGCATATATTTCAATAAATTTGTCAATTACATAGCATACAGTAATTACAGAGTACATTATATTATGTGATGTGCTGTAGGTTCATTTGTATATTAAAGGTTCAATTTGGCGCATTACTATAGTTCAATTTGGCGCGTTATTTATGATGTTCATAATGCCCCAAATTGAACTATGCTAACACGCCAAATTGAACTTTTTGATATACTATTGAACTGAGAGCACATCACATACTAAGTCCCAAATTGGAACATACCCATGAGCCAAGTGTAACCTTTCAATGTAAGGATGAACTTTGAACATCATAAAAAAACGCGCCAAATTGATAAATACTAACGCGCCAAATTGAACTTTTTAAAATACTGATGTACTTGGAGCACATCACATACTATGTCCAAAATTGAAACATACTCTCATGAGCCAAATTCAGCCTTTCAATGTAAGGATTTACTTTGAACATCATAAATAATGCGCCAAATTGAACTACACTAATGCGCCAAATTGAGTTTTTTAATATATCGATGAAGTTTGAGCACATCACATACTATGTCCCAAATTGAAACATACTCATGAGCCAAGTTTAACCTTTCAATGTAAGGATGTACTTTGAACATCATAAATAATGAGCCAAATTGAACTACACTAATGCGCCAAATAGAGCTTTTTAATATATTGATGAAGTTTGAGCACATCACATACTATGTCCAAAATTGAAACATACTCTCATGAGCCAAGTTCAACCTTTCAATGTAAGGATTTACTTTGAACATCATAAATAATGCGACAAATTGAACTACACTAATGCGCCAAATTGAGCTTTTTAATATATTGAAGAAGTTTGAGCACATCACATACTATGTCCAAAATTGACACATACTCTCATGAGCCAAGTTCAACCTTTCAATGTAAGGATTTACTTTGAACATCATAAATAATGCGCCAAATTGAACTACACTAATGCGCCAAATTGAGCTTTTTAATATATTGAAGAAGTTTGAGCACATCACATACTATGTCCCAAATTGAAACATACTCATTAGCCAAGTTTAACCTTTCAATGTAAGGATGTACTTTGAACATCATAAATAATGCGCCAAATTGAACTATACTAATGCGTCCAATTGAGCTTTTTAATATATTGATGAAGTTAGAGCACATTACATACTGTGTCCCAAATTGAAACATACTCATGAGCCAAGTTTAACCTTTCAATGTAAGGATGTACTTTGAACATCATAAATAATGCGCCAAATTGAACGATACTAATGCGCCAAATTGAACTTATTAATATACTGAATATGTACTTGAAGCACATCATATATTATATCCCAAATTGAAACATACTCATGAGCCAAGTTTAACCTTTCATTGTAAGGATGTACTTTGAACATCATAAATAATGCGCCAAATTGAACTATACTAATGCGCCAAATTGAACTTTTTAATATACTGATGTACTTGGAACACATCACATACTATGTCCCAAATTAAAACATACCCATGAGCCAAATTTAACCTTTCAATGTAAGGATGCACTTTGAACATCATAAATAATGCGCCAAATTGAACTACATATGTATACTAATGCGCTAAATTGAACTTTTTAATATACTGATGTACCTGGAGCACATCACATACTATGTCTCAAATTTAAACATACTCATGAGCCTAGTTTCACCTGTGGATAACTGTGGATTAAAGGTGAAGAAAAGTCATTTATTAAAAATCAAAAAATTAACTTTTCAATGAGTTAATCGATTAATTCCAAATTTTAAAACAATATTAATCATAGCAAGAGGGACACTATAGAATCAAATAAATTAGAAAAACTTAATTTGCAAATTATTTTTCTGTGGAAATCAGAACCATCGGCTGTAGATATTAATCATTTAACTCATAACAAACGGATTAGTTATCAGTGAACAAAACTCATCTCATGGAAATTAAATACTTGGGGATTAAAGTTTTTTATATTGCTCTGACATGTCAATACATGTACGAGATGGTGAAAAATTGCATGATCTTGAAAGAATTGTTGGTCAAGGGGAGGGGGTCGCTAGGTACGGGCCTGTATAAAATGCTTAATGCATTTAGCTGAATATTGAGCATTTCTGTGTCAAGATTGTTTTTTGTGGCTGACAAAGTGAATACAGGTGGTTGTGCCTGTGTAATATAAGAGGGGGATTTAAATGTCGTTTATTGTAACCTTGATGTGACAGAGAAACAATAGAGTAAACATGTGAGGAAAACTTATTAATTAAGAATTAAAAAATTATTTTTCCAATGAATTGATCGATTGAATCCAAATTTTAACACAATGTTAATCATAACATGGGGGATAATATACAATCAAATAAATATAAAAAAACTTAATTTGCAAATTATTTTTTGTGGAACTTAGAATCGTTGGCTATAGGAAATTAATCCATTGACTCTAACAAACAGATTAGTTATCAGTGTTAACGAAACTTATTTTATAGAAATTGAATAATTAGGGATTAAAGTCTTACTTATCATATTGCTCTGATATATCTGTATGTCCATACTGTATGTTATTTGCATCAGTTTGTTCTTCCATGCACCAATTTGCTCAAAACATAATCATCAATTTGTCAGATGAAACATTTGCAATAAATGTAAAATGCGCCCGTTTCTTTATTTGCATTATTACATTATCAACTAAACATACCGAATCTTGCACCTTTTGTATATATTGAAACGGAAAACAAAAAATGATTAATAAAACCAGTTGTTATAAACAGAAATGGTCCAATTCTTATAGAAACAATTGTATTGCACGGGCTAATCTCCCGGGGCTAATCTCTGTTGTTTATCACGGGTGTTTATCTCAGATATCATATGGATAACAGAAAACATATGAATTGTGAAATGTGAAAGAATACAAGTTTTAACTTTGTTTTAATATGGCTTATAGTACTTGCATCATTTACATAAAGCATGTTATTTCCCAATTTATTATAAGTGATTTGTCAGATGAAATCTGAGCAATATTTCTGGTATATTACAGGCTCGTAATAAGTTAGAGCTCAGGGGGTCAATTTTCAAAACATACCAAGGGGGTCAAAATTGATAATGGGCCAAAAATCACTTGACTGTGCTCAGATTGGTGAAAACTGTATGATTTTGAAAGAATCTTGGCAAGGGGTGGGGGATTCACATGAACCCAACGACCCTCCCCCATGGCCACAGACCTGTATCAAATGCGTAATGTATTGAGCTGAATATTTTTGCAATATTGTGTTATAAACGATTTGTGTGGTTTGCGAAGTAAATAGTGGTGTTTGTTTGTGTCTGTGTAAGAGAGGGCTTTCAATGTTGTTTGTTGTATTAAACTTAATGTTACAGAGAAACAATGGAGTTAAATTGTGAGGACACCCCATAATTAAAATTCAAGAAATTACTTCCCAATGAGTCAATCCATTGAATCCAAATTTTAACACAATGTTAATCATAGCACGAGGTACACTATACAATCAAATAAATATGAAAAACTTAATTTGTAGTTTTTGTGGAAATTAGAGCCATGGGCTGAAGAAATTAATCCATTTATTCTAACAAACAGATTATTTATCAGGGTGAACAAAACTCAATTCATAGAAATTTAATACTTAGGGATTAAAGTTTTACTAATTACATTGCTCTGACATGTCAATACATGTATGTGAATTGTGAAAAACTGCATTTTTTAAAGAATTGTTTGCCAGGGAAAGGGCCTTAGGTACGGGCTTGTATAAAATGCGTAATATATTAATTGAATATTGAGCAGTTCCGTGTCATGACTGTTTTTGGTTGGCAAAGTGAATAGTACAGGTGGTTGTTTGTACCTGTGTAAGAGGGGGATTTAAATGTTGTTTGTTGTAAACCTGATGTGAAAGAGAAACAATAGAAATAAAAATGTGAGGAAAACTCATTAATTAAGAATAAAAAATTAACTTTCCAATGGATTGATCGATTGAATCCCAAATTTAACACACTCTTAATCATAACTCGAGGGACATTATACAATCAAATAAATATGTAAAAACTTAATTTGCAAATAATTTTTTGAGAAATAGGAACCATCAGCTGTAGAAATTAATCCTAACAAACGGATTAATTAGTGTGAATGAAACTCATTTCATAGGAATGGAATACTTAGGGATTAACGGCTCAAAAATAAACGCATATAATCCGGTTTTGATTGCAAATGCCAACATATTATTTGCTCCTGACTAGAATATAATTCTATATTATATGGCATTATATGTTGTTCACTTCAAATAATACACGAATAATATTGTTAAAAAATTAATTTTTAAAAATAGTTATTATATCTTATTCCCCTATAATACAGGACATAACTGCCTACCATACAGGAAAAAATATTCTCTACGATTCCCTCTTATTGCAACTATATCAAACATTTTATTCTATATTATTTTTACTTCAATACCAAGTGAATTGAAAAATGTAACTTTCCACAGACTTAATGAAATGAATCCAAAATTTAACACGGTGTTAATTATAATTCGACTGTCATTGTCCAATTTAGTAAAAGTAAAAAGCTTAATTTATAAATGACTTTTTGATGGAAATTAGAACCCTCAGTTATAGAAATGACCAGATTAATCTGAACAAGAGAATTAATTAGCATTAAAAACAAAATACATTCAATGCTGGACTTTGCTTTTAATCTGTTAAAACAACAAACTCGGGAACTGAAGCTATTACGTAATATCGCGTATAAGACGCGTATAGTTTGTTTTGGGGTAGAATAAGAGAAGAATAAGTCAAGTATAGTTTGATATAGTCTGTTTTATATAATATAAGTTGTTTTTCACCGCATATAGTAGGTTTGATTCCTACTTTGAGGCGTATAAGTGGAGAATAGTTCAGTAAAGATATACACTCTGCTGATATATGCAACTTATTTTAGTTTATATTGGCGTACCGGGGAGTATATCAGGACTTATATTAAAGTGTTCCGTTTTTAGGAATATGGGAGAAACTATTCTCGCCCATATTTTAGGTGAAATTCAAACTATATGGGGATTATTCTAAAAAATAGTTTGCTATAGTACAAACTATATTTGGCTTTTTTCACAGTGCGTTTTTTGACCTTTTGTCCTTCTCAAATTGTATTTATCACAACGATTGTGCTAGCCACGCGTATTAATGGAGAGGTTAAGCTAACGATGTTTTTCACAACGTAACCGTGAACGCAAAGTACAAAAATTAACAAAGGAATGTATCGAGCGCTCATACACTGGTGATCCACTCGATTACGCTGGTTACCAAAACGAACCGTTTTGGTAACAAAATGTCGGAACATCGAAGGTACGATTTTTCTCGTTTCCTTATTTTACACATTGTAGGCAGAATTCCCACGGCATTTTTAGCACAAACGTGTATCAGTATCATATGTTTAAGAAATTGTACATATTTGCGAACAAATAGTTCACAAGACAACAGAATCGTCGATTTAATTCCTCACTTAAGTTACATAAACGGTTTTTCGAAAAACAGTTAAGATCTGCACTTTTAACCCAAACCGTTTATGTAACTTAAGTGAGGAAGTAAATCGACGATTCTGTTGTCTTCTGAGCTATTTTTTCGCAAACATGTACATTTTCTAAAACATATGATACTGATACACGTTGTGTGAAAAAAAGTCGTGGGGATTCTGCCTACAACGCGTGAAATAAGGAAAAAAGAAAAATCGTACCTTCGACGTTCCGACATTTTGTTACCAAAACGGTTCGTTTTGGTAACCAGCGTAATCGAGTGGATCACCAGTGTCATAGTTTTATGCGCGCTTAGTCTACTTCAGATACTCTTTCAGCTTCAGAGTTTCGGGTTTAGAACGGAAGATTTGAATATTTGACGTTGGGTCAACGGGAACCATTTTACTCGTGTCTATTGAACACTATGCTGTCAATTTTGATTTCGATGCACAGTTGAATTCTTGCTGAACACGATGATGTATGTCATGCATGATTTAGCGCCAAAAATCTTACGAAACGAGCTCGTTTAAAATATGTATTAGAAAACCAGCTATAAAACCGCATCAATGACATATTATAGAATCATTACACGCTATGGTGTAGTCTAAACAAACACTGGATTTGAACGGCTATTTATATGAGAAGGCTACATGAATTTGTATATGGTCGAGTGATACGTACAGGTTCAGTTTCGATTATATATGCAAAGCTTAACCTCTCCACTTATTAGTACTGAACGTAATCCGATTAATTCTTTCATTGCGCCGAAATAATTAAAATAGCTTATTTTCTCTTTTCATTATATTGACCGCTCTGGACATATCATTATTAGTTGTTTTCACTCACATATACGCTTATACAGCAGCCGACTGCCCCTTTTTATTTCTTTGAGACGCAATTGAAATTCATATTAGCATTATATAAAAAAACGTTCAAAACGTTTTTCTCAATATCTTGCGTTGTTTTTCTTTCCCGACGGATCTTCAATATTATGCCAAACATGTAATTTCTGTACAGCCTTGCTTTGTGACTACTGTTATCATTTGCAAGAGCTCATTTTTGAGTTGATTACTTTTCCTCTGTCAAAATTCGTAAACTTCGACTCCAAAATAGGGCTAATCAATTAAAATATATTTACATTATGTTAACCCAAGCAAATAATCATAACAACTACATTATTTTTTAGCAGTTCTGACACCTAAGCAATGTAGCCTCGCAGCGTAGAGACTAGAAACTAATCGTGTTCGAACGTAGTGGGATACGGAGGTCCCGCGTTCGAGCCGCAGGTACGGAGAATTTTTGATTATTGCACTACAGGACATCCGGTATAATTATTACATTTTTGAGCAACGTTGACACCCGAGCAGTGTAGCCTGGGTGGTTAGTGACTGTGGTAGTGCGTACCGAGGGATACAAGGTCCCGCGTTCGAGCCTCGGGTACGGCGTTCTTGATAATAGTTCTACAGGGCACTCGGCCCGAAGGTCCAACCGTTTACCGGCCCTTGGCATGGGTCGGTTCTCTGACTGCTCTTGTCGGAGACAGATTGTGAGACTGTGGTTGGTTCCTCCACTTATGGGCTATAGTAGACGCCGGGAGTCATACAGTATGGTAGTGGGCCCCCACCAAGGGCAGTAGTGGAACGACGCGAATCGGTCCCAGTATGGTTGCCTTGCAACTGAAGCGACTCGAGGAAATCATGCCATTCACAGTGACCCAGAAAAGACTTTTGCTTCTTGATTTAACTTATTTTGTTATATCAATTAAAACTTAAACAAACTGATTTCAACGACGGGCACTTATTTATTGTGCAATTTGTTCAAAACAAGAAAGATGAAAGCCCTCCAGTCCAAGCGATGTTTAAGC
The DNA here is from genome assembly GCA_903813345.2 of Owenia fusiformis. Lineage (NCBI taxonomy): Eukaryota > Metazoa > Annelida > Polychaeta > Sabellida > Oweniidae > Owenia > Owenia fusiformis. The sequence continues at coordinate 38,314,434 of CAIIXF020000007.1, forward strand.
AATGTAGGTCCAATTTAGAATAGTCTTTTTTATTCTAGGTCCAAATAATGGACCAATTTACCAAATTATTCAGCTTCGTTCACAAAGTAGTGCATCCGTCGGTCGAAGTAAAGACTGAACGCTTGAAGAAGACTTCAAAGATGGAAATTCACAGGATGATATATTCAGACGATATTGCAGAAGACGGTAGGGCTTTTTATTGGTCAAATGAATGAAGGAGACATCTATATTTGATTCAAAATTGCTTATTTTCATACAGATACAATTGCACCTGCAATAGTCAATGAATTACTTCAGGTAAAGAAGTACAATAAAAAGTATAAAAAGAATTAATGTTGGAAAGGCAAAATTACTCCATGTTGGGTAACTTTGTGAATACTACATTAATAATCTCTGTACCAACTCCCGCAAATCTAGCATGAATCCCCCGAGACATTCGGAAAAGCATTGACATGAAAGTTATTTTTTGGTGTATATTCAATATTGATTCTCGTCTACCGAGAGCTTACCTTAAAGATTCTCGCAATCTTTATCCAATCAGCGTTTGCGATGTGTATCGGCTCACGTATAAAAGGCGAATCCAACTCAAATCCATGCAGGGGTGTATGAGGTACTCGAATAGGAAAGAGCTCGTGAAATCTGAATTTATATGCACATGGTCAATGTTTACACATGTTTGGAGTTATTGAAGAAAATGTGATATGGGTGTGGTTCCGAATTTGAAGTCATTGCTGGAAAATATGATTATTTTTAATACGTGAAATTATATCTATAAATACAGCACTAAAAATAACAGTACACATGAAGTACATGTATGATTGTGTCCAGAAATGTTTGAAACCCTTACGGAAAATTCTGTCTGCATTTTTTGTCACAATTGCTCTTTCTTCCCGCATTCTAGTGCTGTTTGAATGAATATATTAATTAATGTATTTCTAACTAAAATATATCACATTTTTTTATAAACCACAAACATTTAGATCATAAAAAAATTATTCAATACTTGAGTGAGCACGATATGCAAGGGTTACTAAGTTGACACAGTAAATGACCACTGATATTGTGTTAGTCCATGCACACAGCGTATTCTGCTAAAACATATTTGCTAACACCCCCCCCACTTTCATAGTGAAGTGACTAATTGGTTTATGTTTACGTTTTAATGTGTTTTGGGTTCCTTGTTACAGCAAGGGGGGCCAGTAAAGTAAACTAACATGTTTGCATGGCAAGTTTTGGATCTTATTTTCCTAAGAGCTCTAGATAAGGAGTTTGTTGTCCGGGTCGAAGCCTTATTCATAAAGCCAGCGTAGGACTAAACGTCAACGTACAGAGGTAGGTTGATTTTGTTTATGAAATTGCTGCCACTTGACTTTATGTAAATGTAAGTAATTTATATTGCTTACCATACTATATGTCCTAACTTCAGGTATCCGCAAACGCGTTATTTGCACGAATCTTATGCTATAGCCTTGTTAAATAGGGAAATGAGCGATTCTGGCAGTGTTACACATATTTTTGCCTGAAAATCACTAGCCTGCTTTGTATTCAATGAATACATCGATTCATAAGTACTCACAATATGTGCGAAAACCAAAGATTAAAAGAGCTTAAATAGGTACATGTAGCAATTGACCGAATAATCTTTTAGGATTAAACTATTTGGACGTGTCCAAAATATTCCTTTCCCATCGTTAACTCCATGGCCCACTTTCCACATTTACAGTCATTTATGGCGATTCTAAGATAAAGATAGTTAAAATATAAACACGATCTTTAGAGTAGTGAATATTATTCCACGTTGTTGAATGGATAGTCTGTTTAAACTTAAAGGCAGAATCTGATCTATAGGGGGTGACAAAATTACAAGCAACATGTATAATTGACCTACCAAAATCTATTCCTTACACTATCAAATACAATATCTCCGAAAAGATTCACAATATGTTATACATTGGTGAAGCTATTAATGATTCAAAGTGCAAAAATGGGTCACAAATGTTTAAATTCTCCCAAATAATAAGAATGGTAACCATTCTTATAGAAAAATAGTACATTATTGTAAAAATCTTAAATTTTCCTGGAATAAAGTATGCACTTTTGTGATTTTTAGAAAATAGACATGACAAGGAATGACATGAGCCAAAAATATTCTAAAACTGAAACAATTCTGATTTTCTCTTTAAGTTAATAACACTAAGTGCAAATTTATTACATATTTCTGGCACGTTCGCCATTTTCGAACGAACTAGCCCATACAATGATTATATTTCTGCGTTCTCCCATACATAACCTTCATCTTGACACTATATTTAATATAGGGTTTGCGTCTCGATTTTTAAATATCACTACGCCAACTAAGGGACTCGTTTTCAGGTAAAATCCCTGCTTCACCGTTGAAAATTAACGAATAAAGTAGTTCCAGTTTACGGGACTATATTCTTGCGATTTTTTCTTAAAATGGCACATTTAGAAAGTACTTGGCCTCAGCTTTACATACATTACTCGAGTCTCTAGCTTACAGCTAGACGAAACTTCATTGATTTCGTATGTACTGTGCTACACGCACCTACACGCACCTAGAACTCATTTTTAATAAATTTTATAAATATTTTTAAGAATATTAATCATATTTAGGATGAAGCGTTGCTTGTCTGGATTTAGATATTTCAAAATTTCATTTCGGAGTTTTGACAAATGGTGAAATTTTCTCGCTGTAGCTAAAAATGGCTTCCGGTTCTGGACGTGAATAACATTTGAAATTATTCTCGCTAAAGAAATCAAATATAACAATAGATTCAGACGGGGATGTGAGCTGATGTTCTTCAAATCTATACATAAAGGTATATTTCATATTATTATGCCATATTTACTGTGCGTGTGACACAATGATTTACAATATTTATAATACTAAGGCAGCTCAATCTTCCTCCTCAAAGCCGGAATATAGAGAAGGCTTTGGACCGAAGTAATACATACACACCTCAAATGGCCACATTGCATACAATTAAACCTACTATACACAGCATTGAAGTTGGCATGGCTTCGTTTTTAAAGTATAGTGCTATTTACCGGAGTGACACCAGAAACACAACCGGAAGTGCTATTTACCGGAGTGACACCAGAAACACAAAATATCATCACCAGGTAATTACGACTAATTGCAAAGTAATTAGCTCAATTTCATATTAGTTGATTTAGACTTTATAAGATCAATATTAAATATTATAGATTATGACGTTTGTTTGTCTAAATATATTATGAACGCTCTGATTTTAGGTGAATAACAATCGGAATAACTTATTTTTTTGTATTATCGCCCATTGATTTTACCGAAATGTTACATGTTGACTTAGAGGAGGGAAAACCCCAGAGTTTTAGCGACGACACACATATATATCGGTGTTGCATTCTAGGAGCCAATCCTCCTTGTGTTGACTATTATTTTTGAATCGTATTGTTGTCGAATGATTCGCTGGATGAAATATCAGGGTCTGATTTACTCACTTCGAGCCATGTTAGATTTTGAAACTTATGGCTCTCAAACGCGGAAGTGGACAGCTCATCGATTGTGACCTTTGAAATCGAATTAAGTCGATCAGCGGCCTACTTTTGTTCTCTAACTATGCTATACATCATTATCATCCTTCTGTACAAGTATTGGAGTGCTGAGGTACTTCCTTTTCGATCAAGACTTGAAATTGTTAGTTGAGTTAATGTTTTAACTGCCAAATTCCGTTGCGTTGCGTATCTCGCTCCTAGCAAACCGCCATATTGGAAATAGGTCTAAAAAAATTCACTCGATGAACAATTTACAAGTCTTGATCGAAAAAGAAGTATTTCAGCGCTCTAATACTTACACGGATTGATGATACTGATGTAAGACACAGTTAGAGACCAAAAGTAAGCCGCTGATCGACTTAATTCGATTTCAAAGGTCACAATCATTGAGCTGTCCAAATGCTCCGTGGGAAAGCTATTATATCAAAATCCAAATAGCTTTCGCAGGAAGTAAGGTCTGATCAGACTATCAGTGAATAGTCTAATCTGCATTTTCGATACTAAATTATCATTATTTACTTGTACATGTAGATCTATCAGGTTTAAATTACTGACTTTTATATTGCATTCATTTCATGCATCACATATCCTCTTCTATAAAATAGTCTAAATCTAGCCAAAGCCGGGAGCCAAACGGTGACCTTCACGGCAGTAGATACAGGTAGGCCAGCTTGAAAGATAACTCATTTATTCACACCCTTATCTCATTCCAAGACTATCTCTACGTTCTAGTCTTGCGGGGCATCCATTGAACGACAAGTTATTTATCAAAACACGAAATTAAAGGGCGCTAGGTATGCATATATTTCTTACCTCTATCGATTCTTAATACCACAAGAAAGGTTCTACCAAAGCAAGAAAAGACGCGGCGGTCTCAAATTGCAGTAATATACTCTTCAATCTTTCGATTGACCAGTTTTTAACTTACTTGACGCGTAGTAATATGTAAATAAATCGAGGTGATTCAGGTTTGGCATGGCTGTCACCGATCAGCCGCATGAACAACACGTCAAATACAACAGTTATTTCATTCAAATACCAATATGTGCCGATTTATCAATGTTGCTTGAATTGATTCCGTATTGATGGGGCGAACTAATTTCCCAAGCCTGGAGGAATGTTCCCTGGAAAAAAGATATTCAAATGTACGCACTGGATGAAATGTTCATGGCAGACATTTTGAAATTAGCTGAAATACTGGTCGATCGAAAGATTGAAGTGTATATTACTGCAATTTGAGACAGCTGTGTCTTTTCTGGCTTTGAAAGAATGTTTGTTTTGGTGTGAAGAGTCGATAGAGGTTAAGAAATATATTCGTACCAGGCGCCGTTTAATTTCGTGTTTTGAAAAATATTGTGTCTTTCAATGGTTCCCCCTAAAGACCAGAAACGAAGAGGATGGGCTTGGAACAAGATAATTAACACCCAATTGCCTTTTCCCAAAAACTTCAATGGAAAGTGTACTTCCCAGTATGACTGAATGTACAATGTTAATGATTGAATTCTTTTTCCAGATGTTTCGTTGCAAGCTGTTATGACGCTGTGCTTCAAAAAACGGACATACCAGTTTGGTTGTTTAGTAATTGCTGGTATTGCACTTTTACTAATAGTCGACAAATTTCTAATACAGCCGTTGAAAATAAAACTCTTGAAAAAGAAACAAATTCAAGAATCTGGATTTAACAAGAAGAAAATAGCATTTGGAACGACATATTTCGGTGATTCAACTTGGTTCGATTACGGTAGTTCAGGATTTGATAAATGCGAGTTTTCAAATTGTACATACTTTAAGAACATACAACTTGCAGATGCTGTCCTCTTTCATGGTTTTGATATTCATAGTAGAAACCAGATACAAGGAATCAGTAGACCAAATGACCAAATATGGATTTATTATAGTATAGAATCGCCTTATTCGGATCCAATTGATCAATCAGCATTGAATGGGATATTTAATTGGACATGTACATATCGATCCACATCGGATATACACATGCCTTATGGATATGTTACGAAAAAATCAATTCCTCTGTCTAATCCATCAGAGATATTTTTATCAAAAAAGACGAAACTTGCTGTTATAGCGTCAAGCCATTGTGGCACTATTCCTAGCGGGAGATGGGAGTACATCGCAGAACTCCAAAAATACATGTCAATCGATGTTTTTGGCAAATGTGGCAAAACACCAACTTGTGGTAGATTTGATTGTGTTCAGCAATTTGCAAAAGAATACAAGTTTTATTTATCATTTGAAAATGCCAAATGCAAGGAGTATATCACAGAAAAACTGTTCCTAAATGCCTACCTTAGTAACATGGTCCCCATTGTATTGGGTGGATACACTAGGCAAGACTATGAGCGAATAGCACCTCCCGATTCTTTTATATACTCAGGGGATTACAAAAATGCATCCATTCTCGCAGCGTATATACAATCACTGGATAAGGACGATTCAAAATATTTGGATTATTTTAAGTGGAGGCAATATTATGATGTAACAAGCGCAAGTGATAACCCTGCGTGCTTGTTATGTAAGGCGCTACACAATAAAAAATTGGTGGCTCAAAAAAGAATCGTAAACAATCTACACAATTTGAGAAACAAGACTGCTGAATGTCTTTCATCCAATAGCAACAGTTTAATGACTGGCTTAAATAGTTATCTTTACAGCATTGTCACAATGATATTTTTTGCTATGGGAATATGCTCTTATATTATCACGGACCGATGGAATTAGGTGATCATGACCTTTGACTTCATTCGGCAGGCCGATGTTTGTCCATTCCAGAGTGATGCATCACCATGGGAGATATTTATGTTGATGACCACTTGAACATTACTGGCAATTTTGTCTATTAGGCTTAACTATATAGAAATGACAAGTATTAAAGGGACAAGATGGGCAGGGGTTTCAATGAATATTTTTTCAACAGGATTTTGGCAATTTCAACAGGGATTGGGGGATAGAGACAAATTGAGAGTAGGTTTCGAAAAATTTGTCACGCTTTTACATTTTTTACTGTTATCCCTGGCTGTTATCATTTTATGTTATGTCATTTTTCGGAAAATCCCAACAGTTCTGATCTGGGTTTTTGACAGGTTTTCAGATGAACGGGTTATTTCTGTATAACTATCACAATAACAAAAGTTTTAATTGTCAGAATGTATGCAAAAATGATTGTTCTAAAATGTTCAGTCAAGAAAGTTTTCTAGAAAAATGTCTATCAGTTCTAAGAATTTCCTTAATACATGTCATATGTCAAGTGGTCACCACAAGAAGTAGTTCAACAAGTTAAACCTAGTCTGAGCCTTATTTCTTAACTTGTTGAACTACACAAGAAGTGGTGACATAATGTCATAGTCTCCAACTTTTTTTTGTGGATGGTGTTTGGCAGTTAGAGTTTGGGGGTTGGTGTTCAGCGTTTGCCATCTTTAACAAATGGCAGGTAGTGATATATTGCAGACTTTCACACAGTGAAACCGTGAATGGGTTATTAGATCGTTTATTGTTCCTTAGATCTTACACAGTTACTTGGATAGTACTAGTGAGCCAATATTTTATGTTGCATTTATCTGTTTATTGACTGTCAAAACAGAAATCATATATTTTATACATGAACGCATCTTTACATTGTAGCACTGTTTGTCAAAGAACGTCCAGCCAGGCATGACACATCTTTGACTAATGGCAATGAAACTGCGAATGAGTCATTAGACCGTTTATTGTTCTTTAGATCTTACACAGTTTCTTGGATAATACGAGTGAGCCAATATTTTATGTTGTATTTATTGACTGTATACCTCAAACAGAAACCCTATATTTGATACATGAACGAGTCTTTATATTGTAGCATAGCCAGGCATGAGAAGGGTGAGGCAATGCCTCAACTGCCTTTCAGACACATAATTCACAGTCACTCACTTTGTATGTTTTATGGTTTTGTAAGGACATTACATGTTATTAACTTTAAATGGCTTAAGTTTCTATACTGATATATATATATATTTATTACACATGACAATGAACAGCATAATTCAATATTTCAATAAATATTTTTATGACAAAAGTTAATAAAATTGGTTTAGCCATTGTATTATTTGTTTTAGTGAAATAGCAGGCCCGTAGCCAGGCCAAAAAATCTTTCAAAATCATGCAGTTTTTCACCATTCTGAGCACTTTTAAGTGATTTTGGCCACTTTTGGACCAAAATTGTCACTAGTGAACCCCCCTGGAATTTTTCAAGAAGTGAACCCCCTTGGCAAATCCTTGCTATGGGCCTGAATAGGGTCAGGCTTGTAAGCTATATCATTGTTCTTATGAATGAAACAACAAATTGAAGGTTTCTGCCCTTGATAATATACAGAGTGTCTCCAAAAAAATGTTACACTTACAAAAAGTTCAATATCTTTCATAATTTTGACTTTCCCCCCAAAATATACCTTGGATACCAAAAGACAAATCTTTCTTGAATAATTTGACACCATCAGATTCAAAATCTGTCCTTGATTGGCTCCACAGGACAGCTTTTAGTGTCCCATAGTAAAATCTGACTTGCGCCAACTTCTAAGTGATTAGATGGACCAAATGACAAAAGAGGAACAATTTACTTAACATTTAACTTTCTTCTGAGCAGAAGCTTGACCTTTAACTGAGTCACTCTGTAATTTTACTATTTGTCTTACAAATGGTCATTAGGTCTATCCACATAATTATGTGGTCCCCTCAACATATTGAATGTGAAAGAAAATCTGAGGTACCCTTGCCCATGCGAACATGCATTGTAATATCACACTGATTCCATCAATTATTTTAGAATAAAATGTAGAAGTTCATTTAGTTTAGTTTGTGATGCTGTTAAGCGCTTTCAGAGGCCCTTCAAAAAATCAAGGCTGTAAAGTGGGATGACCCTGGGGGCCAATCAGTTGGGTAATTCAATGTTATCTTCTGATTTCCAAACAGTTCTACCAAATGATCTGCCATAGGCCTTTGCAATATCCTGTTGCCATCATTCGTAACGAAATTGAACCTTGACAATGAAATTTTGTATTTCTATCCAGGAAAGAAACAACCAAATCATTGATCATATCAAGATATCACTGTCCACAGCATTCACACCAAAAAAGAAATGACCACCACATATCCAAACACTGAGAAGTTGGCACAAATCAGATTTCACATGCATCTATAAAATCAGTCCTGTGCAGCCAATCATGGACGGATTTTGAATCTGATGGTGTGGATTTATTCGAGGAAGACTGGTCTTTTGGTATCGAAGTATATTTTAGAGGAAAAGTCAAAATCATGAAAGATATTGAACTTTTTGCAACTGTAACATTTTATTTGTGACACACTGTAGAGCAGACACCCTCATACAGTCAAGAAATCATTATTATTACCATCTGAGACTCAGTTACCATGCAGTCCACATTAGGGTAGATCAGAATACTAGTAATGAGAATTGAAATGTAATTTTAATGATAGTCAGTGCATTTTCACAATTTTATTAGAGTCCATTTCACAGTTTTATTGCGTCAGTAAATAAGAAATCGGAAGACCATTGTGCAATAATATATGGAAAAGTATATTCATATTGTACATGAATAACATTTGTTTATTTCAGATTTTTTAGTTTTTTGTGCAATTTTGTGCTCCTGTAATTTGAAGAATTTTAGCCATGTTAATCTTACATGTATTGAAAATAACATTGCAGAGAAGCATCCAAATATAAGAGGCCACACTTTAAAGGCCAAACTAGAAGCAATCCAAGATAAACAAATGTCATTCATGCACAATAGGAATATATTTTTCCATATACTATTGCATAATGATCTTTTGATTTCTTATTTTTAGGTTTTACTGACGCAATTAAACAGTGAAATGGACTCTAATTCTAAATACAAAATCAAAACATTCTCACTGGTGTTACACTGTTAAAAGTTAAAATGTCGGATGTGGGATGTGGTGTACTAGTTACAAATCATGGGACCAAACGTCTGTCCCAATCCACGCATATTCTTAATTTTCATTAATTAAAAAAATAAACATTGTAATCTAAGAAAAATTTATGATAAAAAGAAATTTCAACAAAATAGACGTCGTGGACAGGATTCGAACCTGTGCGGGAAGATCCCATTTGATTTCGAGTCAAACGCCTTAACCACTCGGCCACCACGACATTTCGTCGAAGAATGGAAATTCCTTGCAATTTGAATAACTATCTGTATTCAAACAAAATTGTTGACAAAATTGATCAGATTATGACAAAATCGATTTATAAAATTATTGTTATCAGAAATTGTTAAATATTTCATCGCTATTTGTGGTGGATTAAAGCATTACAGTAAAAATACGAACGGTATAGATATTGATTCGTTGCGTTGATTTACATGCCATCTATATTTAAAAGTTCTCGTGCTTCAGATCGAAAAATAATGATTCAGTATTAAACCATCCTTCTTCAAAGGACTTCATTTATGCCTAAATTCATACTTGTAAAATACCCTTGCAGCAAGGATGTATTAAACTGCATCTTGATTGATCTATCATTTTTTAAATAAGTGGTTGCAAAAGTTGTTTATCAACTTCGTTGAAAAGTTAACTTCTTTGGTGTGACCGATGTGACGATAATATTGGATCAGTGTGTTGGTGCTGCCATCTTTATATCGGCCCAGAACCTATGGATGTGACTTTACAATGAAGTCTCACAGCTTACGAAGGCTTTGGACCTAAGTAAGAAATGTGCCCCCTCCTGGTTTGCTTCCGGATCTGCAACCGCGAGTGTCCCATGTTGTCTGATACGATAATCACAAAAAATAGAAATATATTTTCTTTTAGTATTTGACCATGGGCTTTCAATTAGACATTCCAATAAAAATATGATTTGTGGGAGAATGTTCATTTTCTTTATTGCCATAATTATGATGCTAATTGAAAGCCCATGATTAGACAGATTTTGTCGTTACCTGGACATATTCGAGTATTTGTTGCCTTTAATTACATTTTATACAGATTCATATTAAAGGGTAAAATAAATTGATCCGTAGAACTAATGGATTTTAAGTTTTAAGCGAAATGTCTTATATATCTGACGTGGCAGAAACGGGGGGAGGGGGTCGGTATGGGGCCAATTTATCAAAAAATGGGGCTTAATTTTTCAAAAAAATTTTAAGTGCCCAAAACTTTTCCAGACTCAAAATTTCCCCCCCCCACACTTGTTAATCCGACACTCCAGGTGAAGGGGTGACCAGAATTAGCCACCTGGTGGCGAAGTTGGTAAACTACGTATACCTACAGTATACTTGCATCTTTAGGACCTAAATGTGTTTAATCATTTTTTGATATAGGACTCTTTGTAAATAAAGAATCTCAATGCCCCCAATATTGAGAGTACAAATAAAACAGCAAAGAAAGCAGTACTGCGCACAATAACGTATTTCAGTGTGTAAATAAGTTTACTTTACAATAATATGCTTTTTCAAAATTTTCTTCTGCAAAGGCATCTCGTATTTCAAAGCCAACGGTGTTTAGGTTAAGTTATGATGTCCTAAGGAATCGTTGGACTATAGCTACATAAGAGGCTGACAGACAATTGACCTTCGAGGCATACTTAGTTGAACGTCTTATCAATATGAAACTATTCTGTACCGCATAAAAGATTACATTGTTGTCAAGAATCTTTTGCACTGAACATCAATAAAAACTAGTTCTCAAACAGCATATCTTCAAATTGCAGTGTGAATTGATAATGAATTGATATCGGAGACCTTGTACGACGAACTTGATGAAATAATTACTGAGTAATTATAATTCTTGTGGATCCAATGTTATCAAGTCAGGGTAGATTCCGATCCGATCCGATCAAAGCCCCGAATTACAACTTCGCGAATGTCTGATGCGGGGTCTGCTGATGATGGCTGCGTAATTTAGTGACAGAATGACAGTGGAAGAAACAGGTCGACAATCGAGTTTAGAAGATTGAAATGAGCCTCATTTGCAAAAAGAATTAATGAATAATATAACTAGCAAACCCAAACTTATAGAAAAGAGAACAACGATCAGTAAGCGACAAAATTTGTGGTGTTTTCGTGTGACTGTTTTGTTGATCATATAAAAAATGTGTCGTGATGCGACGGTATACTCTACTGTTTGGGATTAACAAAGAATGAATGAATTAGAATGAAGAACACGATGGATCTGATTGTTCCGGTATGGATTATTTTGGCAGTTATCCCTTTAGGTACGTTTGATATGATATCTGGTATGATGCTCGATGCTGTTGGTCAGTAGGTACTAGTACATGTAATGCAATGTGTTATCGTTCTTATAGAGGGGAAGGGGGGGGGGGGTCGCTGGACCTTGATCACATCCCGTCCATTTGAAAATACATTGCTATTTTTTTCTGTGAGAGGGTGAGTGGAATATTTGTAAGATGACACTTTGTAAGAGGGGGATGTAGTATTTGGGAGGTTTGGTAAATGCCAGGGTTTGATTTAAGCTCAATGCAACAGAAATTGAATGTTTTGGAAATATAACAGCTGAACTAAGGTTCCTATTAGCCATTCTTCTTAAAAGCCAATTTCTAATGTAACATTGTAAGATGAGTGTATTGCATGCGTTGATACAACTTAATATGTTTTGTTGATGCGTTGCCATAGCAATCGGATTATATTGCACTTCACAGACCTAGTCTATAATATTAGAGTTCACTGTTAATTTTCATGAAATTAGTCTTAGTTAGTGTTAATGTTTCATTAAAGTAGTCTCGACTTTGAACTTCCACACTCATAGGGTTTTTCATTGATGGGTCAAATTAAATAGTTTACTACTTGACCCACCTAAATAACAGACTTTCAGGTTGTAAGCATATCCAACCCAAAACTATGAACTTCGAGGAACTGTTCATGTATGCCTCACTTAAAACAATGAACTGTTTGCCCCCTGAGGTCTAAAGTGTTACACTTGCTCAAACGTGAAATATTTTTATCTGCAGAAATAAATTATCTCAAGTCTCGCCCAATATTTTATGTATACCTTAATAAAATGTAAATATTAAACTTTTTTTCAGCTAGTGGACTACAATGCTATACCTGCACGAACGTGAATCATTTTAACTGTGACGGAGAAAATGATGCACAGGACTGTATAGATGGCGTGCACAATTGTTGTCAGGCAGAGACTGTCATTTTTGATAAATGTAAGTTTCTCATCATTAATATATTAGATCTACAAATGCGTATACTACCTGGGTTGTTTGTAAAAATTCTTGAAGATGAAAAATCAGATAAATCAATCCAATCACTCAATCATCTGATCCATTTTTTTAATTTAGCGAATTTTGGAAGTTAAAGAATTTACATTGTCATCGTTCAATAACAATCAATGGAACTTTTGGTCAAATACATAATAAGATCTATTCCAACCACTCCTATACCATTTTGTGATGCTTTCTTCTTTTATACTTGGAATTTTCTATTAAAACAACTTAGTTTTTGCACTTTATTTACCTATTTTCAGTGATTATGGCATTCGGTATAACGCCTTTCAGTACAATGCGTGTCGGTACAATTAATGCGCGTCGGTATAATGGGTTTCGGTATAATGCGCGGACCCCGGTACATTCATGAATTCTGGATAATCGCTCTGACATCGATGTCATCGATGACACCGAAAGGCGTTATACCGAATGCCATAATCACTGAATAAAGGTAAATAACAGTGCAAAAACTAAGTTGTTTTAATAGAAAATTACACACAGAATTCAAATAGAAGAAAATGTTAGTCTTTACATGTAGTGGTTAAAAATGCAGATCTCCTAAAATCTCATTAAAACGAGACCTTGACGAGATTTCAGAGCTATATGGAAAAGCCACTATTAGATAGATGCCTTCACTAGGCTATTCTCTGTACTTGTGTCCGTGCCTCATTTTGAGTAGCGAGTGTAAATTATTTTCGGAAACATGATTATGTTTTCCCGGTAATATGAATTGGAGATATCTCACAAAATATGCCGGATAGCCTATAATATTAATGTTGTGTTTTTGTAAACGCGGAAATATCTTGAACATTTTGAAACTGAAGTACAGTTCCTTAATAGGTCGTTCAGTTTTTTTTGTTTTTGTTCTTCACAACACTTGCGTTTAATAGCCACGAGTAATTATTAATAAGCGTAATCAGATTATTCAAGCGTCGAAATAGCTTATTTTCCTTGACGTATGTACACAAATTGAAACCTATTCACTTACCGTTATATTGAGCGATCTACATGCGTCAATTATAATTGTTTTCACTCATCGGCTTTAGTGGCCCGCGATACCTTTTATTTTATTCATTTGAGACGGAATTGACATATTGGCAACAAATCAAATGTTCTAAATGATTTTTCTTCATTTTGGAATGTTTCGTCTTAAATATTATACTTTACATTGATCACGATTCTTGTACTTTCTGTCTTTACGACTCCCGTTCACATTTGCAAGAGTTGTTGATTGCATTGCCTTGATCGTTGGTTAAACTTCGATTCCAACTAAATCAGATTAATCAATTAAGAAATGTAATATCATGTTTATCCAAGTAAATAATTGTAACAACTACATTATTTTTTAGCAGTTTTGACACCTAAGCAGGGTAGCCTAGTGGCGTAGACTGAGGCTACTTTGCGGTTGAACGTCGTGGGATACGGAGGTCCCGCGTTCGAGCCCCAGGTACGGAGTTGTTGATCATTGTCACTACGGACACCCGGTCCGAAGGTCCAACCGTTTACCGGCCCTTGGCATGGGTTGGTTCTCTGGCCGCTCTTGCCGGAGACAGATTGTGAGACTGTGGTTGGTTCCTCCACTAACGTGCTTTAGTAAACTCCGGGAGTCATATAGTATGGTAGCGGGCCCCCACCAAGGGCAGTAGTGGAACGACGCGAATCGGTCCCAGTATGGTTGCCTTGCAACTGAAGAGACTCGAGGAAATCATGCCATTCGCAGTGACCCAGAAAAGACTTTTGCTTCTTAATTTGACGTTTTAATTCATTTAATTACATACCTTATTCATATTCCTTTCCAGGCAGTTATGATTTTTATTGGTCAAATGAATGAACGAGACATATAGATACTGTTAAATACATCTAGATAGTATCAAAACCATAATTCGATATGTCGGAGATATATAAAATAACACTTGAAAACACAACACACATAGTTGTAATATCCGTAGCATTTGGCACAGTCGGTTCCCACGCTGTATCATTTTGTGCGGTCATCATAGGATAAGGAGGTACAGTTGATTGGCCCATGGGCTTTCAACAGAGTCAAGAAATTGGCATGGATACTTTGAGAAATGAGGTAGCAACAAAAGGAAACACCGGAAATAATCCAGAATTGTCCACACCTTTGTTTTCGTTAGTTATGGCAAGGCCTCGGAGGAAAAACAGCATTCGTGGGTGGCTTAATTTTGATACCAATTAGAGCCATGACTTAAACTCAACCAAGAACGATGGAGCAAAGTCACTATGGGTCCCGATTGAGAATCAATTCAAATTAAAATCAAATTGAGAATCAGATGACCTGCTAAGTCTAGTATTGATTGCGAGTTTCAAATGAAAATATTTAAAAACGCGCGAGTATGAGGACTGCAGCTTTTCATGTCTACACTGACAAAAACTTCAAAATTCCCGCTGTAAAGATATAGTCCAACGAGGAAGTGCATGTCATAAAACTGATGGGCTAAGACAATGTGCCGTCCCACTGGCACGGATTTCGGTACAACGCGCATCGGTAGGCCTTTTCGGCACAATGCGTGTCGGTATAATGGGTTTTGGTATAATGCGCGTCGGTATAATGGGTTTAGGTATAATGCGCGTCGGTATAATGAGGTGATCCCAATGTACCTATCTTTGAATTCTGGGTAATTCCTCCTCATATTGGTCTGAAAGCATGAAACGTATATTACCCATAATGCGTCTCTTCTTTTACAAAGTACATTAATAACTTAAAAGAAATAAAATGAATGAAATACTATCTTCCAGATCGCCAATACAGTAAGAGATGTGCACGATACGAGGCCTGTATTCTGATCGAGACAAACTGGCTGAATAATGGACTATGTACGGGGGAGGTAGGATCCCAGTGTCTGAAATGCTGCAATGACACCCTATGTAATGGACCCGACCCCACTGACATTCTATCTTCGGGGGTGAGATGGTATACACACCCCAGGGACATTCTTCCATTTGAAATTTTGTACTTATTATATTCAGTGTATGGAATGCTGCAATGACACCCTATGTAATGGACCCGACCCCACTGAGATTCTATCTTCGGGGGTGAGGTGGTATACACACCCCAAGGAATTCTTCCATTTCAGGGAACTTTGTACTTATCATATTCAGTGTATGAAATGCTTCAATGACACCCTGTGTAATGGACCCGAGCCCACTGACATTCTCTATTCAGGGGGGAGGTGGTTTGCATACCCAGGGGACATTCTTACATTTGGAATTTTGTACTTATTATATTGAACGACGTATTACTAACCAATATAAAGAAACTATGTAGGTGAGTTAAATGTAAACAGGCGAGGCAGGTTAGTCCTATGTTTTCACGGTGAGCAAACATTTATCCCAGGAGGATGTCTGTAGGTGAAAATACATCTACACCAAAGTCTCTAATTAGCATATCGACACCAATTACTTGGACAGTTAATGCTCTTGAAGTATTTTTTCAATTATCAATATTTTGATGACAAATGAAAGTGGGTCAAACAAGTGTCAACTTAGAGACAAATACGTGGAAGAAAACAGCATCTTTGCCGAAAGTGAAGGTAATGTCCCTCTCTCCCATGCTACAAAGATCGCATTATTAGATATAGACAGATATGGATATGGACATTTTACTTCTTGTATGTCGGAGAACAATTAATTTCAACTTCGAAATGTGGTATACTGCAGCAAAGAGTATGCTTATAGCGCATAGCCCCTTTACCGTCAAAAAGTATTTGGATCCATTTTGAGATGTGGTGTCTGGAAAGTAGGTCAAAACTAAAAAATCTCCAAATTTAACGCGTTGGTTATGTAGTAAGGGTAGAATTCTACAAGGAGTCTGAATCTGATATCAGAAACGAAATCCGACGTCAATCCAGTTTTGAAATATTGAAAAGCAATGTCCCAATGTTAAGTCAATGCAGTCGAAGAAAACCTGCCTAAGAATTGTCAAAAAGTCTATTCTGGCTGATTAAGCTTATTTTGGATATCATGTCTTGTTCTAGATGACTCAGTTTAAAAAAGTCTGAACTCTGGAGTCTTTATTTCACATGTCTAGTTATTATCACATTTTTATGACATTGAACAAGACTAGTACTGCAGCCAAAGTGGAATTAAACTTTTTATTGGGCCTGTAAGGGTCGGTGATAAAATGCTAGCCATTAAGATTAAGATACGAAAGCTAAGATTTTATCATCGCCAAATTCCAGAATTTAAAAACTTGAAAAAGTTCGTAGTGTATAGGACTGACTAGGCAGACGACATCAATCGGTATTAGGGAGGTTGAGTTAGCAATTTCTTTTATAAATAGTGTCAGGAAAAAGTTGTTATAGGGTGACCGTTTAAATTAATTGTAAGGTGGACGTTTAGCAATTCATGGGTTCTCTGCAAACAAGAAGTGAAATGTCCAAGAAGAGAAGTACAACGCAA
This sequence comes from Owenia fusiformis, assembly GCA_903813345.2. Taxonomy (NCBI): domain Eukaryota; kingdom Metazoa; phylum Annelida; class Polychaeta; order Sabellida; family Oweniidae; genus Owenia; species Owenia fusiformis. Next base: position 38,331,667 of record CAIIXF020000007.1, read on the forward strand.
GAATTTACGAATGTAGTTAATGTAGTTAAACATGTAGTTAAATGTAGTTAAAATCTCGAAAGTTCACTTTATTCGATCAGGGAAATTGAACACTAAAGACACTTTTTTCATAATAATTTAATTATTTAAACATATACCACATACAATAAATCAAATAATAAAGTTTGACAAGGTCAAAACAACACATCCTCCTAATCAGGTGTCCAGAATCCGTACCTCCTTCGTAAAAAGAAAGAAGATATTCTGAATTTTGAAGCCCTGTGATCGAAGGATGAAACAACATCATTGTATGTTAAACTAATAACTGATGTACAGTTTTATGCATAAATATCATTTACAATAGAGCCATCTGTTCTATTTGTATCTAAAGGTCCTGTAAAAACTGTTACAGGCGTCCGAATACTTATCGAGGCAATAATTAAAATATCACATCTCATTATATAATTAAGACCATATTGTTGTTTCTTTATTTCCCAAAATTCAATAGAGCAATGTGAAATTGAACAGGGTGACACAAAATATACCACCAACTAGTTTTGGAATAACTTTCTCAATAATTAAGGAATCTTTATGATTTTTTAATGTGTAGATAAAGTGCTCAATGGAAAGAAGATTGATTGCTATATGCTTGCGTAGCATCAACAACTTAAGAATTAAGAGGTATCTCATTTCCGTGTAGCTATGCTCTGGCGCAAAATCAATCAAAACTGTAAATTAGAAAATAAAGTTTACTTTAATTTTAATTGAAATTTTATTTTGTACAAATTCACATTATGAACTCGATTTGGTTAAAAGTACTAGTATAGTTCATAATCTAAAATTCATAGAAATTGTATATCGGATGTACGTTTGGCCCTAAAGGGGCATCAGTACTAATAAATCCTATTATATATATAATCTCCACGAATGTAGGTTCGTATATCTATGGGTTATGTTTTCCCTTGAATTGCAATATGAATTTGTCTGTGTTGTCAATTCCGTAGTCATTAATAATTTATAAAGTTGCACATTCGTTCAATCGATGCATACCTCAATGTTAATTCCCTTCTCTCCCATGGCCCTGGAGATCACATTTTTTCTATTTAAGTGAAAAATAAAGTCGGTAACATCATTCATGCTTAATACCCTTGCAGCAAGGATGGTCGGTAACACCTTATTATTTGATATAAAGCATCCTTATTCATGGACATATGAATATTAAAGTGCTCGGAATATACCATCCCTTAGATCTGATTCGATTCAATTGTGGTCACGGCTATTGTTTCTGCAACTTGATCCGAAACAACTGTAGTCGAGGGATTCGCTCGTGAGTTCCTAGTCTCAGATATGGTTTGACTCCCCGTTGATCCCTTGGCACCACAAAAGAACGCTGATTTTAAGCTCTTTTGGAACGCTTTAAAGCTGAGCGCATAAATAAAGGGATTGACGCAACAATTTGCGAAACGGACCACAACGCCGAACTGGTACATTGGACTTGTAAAACTGCCGACAGGAATTCCCAGGTTGTAGAGAAGGTAATATACGCTATCCCACACAAAGCATATGAAAAAACATATTGACACTAAGAGGAGGGTTCGAATCATGTTGAATCTGGCCTTCTGCATTAATTTTTCTCGCTGCTGAGAAGCGCTAGGCATCCTGACTTCTCTGTGTATCATCAGAGTTATTCTGCCGTAACAAAAGCTCATGATGCAAATAGGAATAATGAAATCAAACACTATGATTATAACTCCAAAAACATTTTGGAACATCTGACTTGGCCATTCGCTCCATGTTGAACATACTTTTCCTTTCAACTCTGTGGTCAAAACGCTGAAACTCATGAAAGCGAGACCCGTGATCCAGACAATACAAATGGTAACGCAAACCCCTTTCTTTGTAAAGTATCGCTTGTATAATAGGGGGTAAATGAGCCCCAAATATCTCTCAAAAGTCAGCGCTACGAGGTTGAACGTGGAAACTACCATCGGGGCCCATATCAAGTATTTAGATAGCCAAAGTTTGCAAAAATAATACGCCAAATGTCCAGGTTCCTTTATCCATCCCATTCCATCGAATCCGTTGTTTAGTGCAATGAAGGTAGATGCCACAGCATCAATAACGCTCTGGTGCAATATCAAAATGTTCGTAATTTTATGTCGTAAGGTAGGCGACCCGAGGAAAACAAAAATCACTAGTGAATTTCCTAAAAATCCAACGGTTCCCATTATCCAGAATATAACCTTCTCATGATATGTTGTGTAACTTGTCGAAGTGAACGCGAGAGTTGGAATGACTGATAAGTTTTCTGTTATAAACTCATCATTTTCCGATGTGTTAAGCCCAGGATCTGTGACATTCGAGAAAGTATCCATTAACGAAAAGTTTCCGTTTGTATATGCGCCATTTTTGACCGTGCTTAGAGCACTGTCCGTTGCAGTAGTACCAACATTCATGAATGGATTTGATGTTGTTAAATTCATGTGTATATGTTGTTAGGTTTGATGAGACTGTTTAATACCAACTAAACTAGCTTTATTTTTATACTATTGGAGATTACAGATTATACAGCTTTTTATAATTAAAAGATTAACGAGTCACGTATGCATTATCACATCGAAATATGATCGAACATTGTATGGTTGCAATTTGTCTTAATGTCTTGATAGATACAAAGTAACACGTAGTATATTAAGTTCAGCTCTTTCATATTCCGTGGCCTCACTAAACATTTATTGCATTTGATACAGTAGCTGGTATCTTGTATGTAAGAGGCGCAACCTCACCGGCGTGCAAAAGTCAATCTTTTAATTGTGCAACGGGGATTATGCAACCTGTAATCAATTCTTAATAGCGAGGGCATAATCATTAAATGTATGCTGTTTTTCTTTAAAGTGTCTCACATATTCGATCAAAATTTGCCATACAAACATGTTAGTCTACTTTACTGGCCCCCCTTGCTGTAACAAGGAACCCAAAACACATTAAAACGTAAACATAAACCAATTAGTCACTTCACTATGAAAGTGAGGGGTGTACGCTGTGTGCATGGACTAACACAATATCAGTGGTCATTTACTGTGTCAACTTAGTAACTCTTGCATATCGTGCTCACTCAAGTATTGAATATTTTTTTATGATTTAAATGTTTGTGGTTCATAAAAAAAGTGATATGTTTTAGTTAGAAATACATTAATTAATATATTCATTCAAACAGCACTAGAATGCGGGAAGAAAGAGCAATGGTGACAAAATGCAGACAGAATTTTCCGTAAGGGTTTCAAACATTTCTAAACACAATCATACATGTACTTCATGTGTACTGTTATTTTTAGTGCTATATTTATAGATATAATTTCACGTATTAAAATCATATTTTCCAGCAATGACTTCAAATTCGGAACCACACCCATATTACATTTTCTTCAAATAACTCCAAACATTTGTAAACATTGACCATGTGCATATAAATTCAGATTTCACGAGCTCTTTCCTATTCGAGTACCTCATACACCCCTGCATGGATTTGAGTTGGATTCGCCTTTTATACGTGAGCCGACGCACTCGCAAACGCTGATTGGATAAATATTGCGAGAATCTTTAAATGAGCGAAACGTTATAACAAATAATATAGTGAGTAACGTAAAGGAGTAAAATCGTTTTTTCAAGCTTATGATCTCCACAACGAACAATTCTTCCGATTCCAACCCCCGATTGAAGGAAATGTTAAGACAGCTTTTCTCAATTTCAAAACTCTATTATTTATCTCTCCCATTTCGAGCACAATGTATTAAGCTCTGGCATTCAAGTTGAATTTGAAATCGCAAAAAGGCAGTGCGAGGGGACTTGTGTAAAAATCAACTTACGACGGATGAAATATAGCCCACTAATTGTAAATATGATACACACTTAAATAATGACAACATGATCGATCACATTTTTCCATTTAATTTTTTATAATTAACTATTGTTATCTCGAAAATTGAGTCGAAATAATATAACAACCATAATATCAATATATGAGCATCTGATACCTCCTCATTAAATCATACACAAGGTGGATGTAATAATAATAGGAAGCCCAAGACTTTGACAGAATTTTTATTCCATAGGATGGTACAGGGTGATCGATAGTAATTTTCTCAATCTTGCATAATCTTGATGAAATTTTAGGACGTAGTACTAAAAAAGATTTTCTCTGAATTTTTAAGGTACATTTACATTTCGTTTTTGGCTCGGGGTGTTTTGAAAATGTAACAATTGTCACCCCTTAGCTTTTATGTATTTTATAATGTACATAAAAGTATTTTTTGAAACAAAAAACATGCCTTACAATATCGGAAATCTACTTACTTTAAAAAATATTAACAATGTCCGAGGATGTAATGGGGAGGGAGGCGGGGAAATAATTAATATCCCAATAGGTAACAATTAGGGCGTTCAATAAGTATTGCTAATTTTGTAATAACTTTGTTATCTTGCTTTTTTCTTCATAGAACTTGCCAAACCCAAGGAACACATATCTGACCTTATCCTTTATAAATTTCCAGAAAACTGACTTAGTATTGACAAAGTTATGGTTACTATAGTAGCCATTGTGACGGGTACGCGGGGGTTTACATGATAATTTATTGTAATACATCAAATAAACACTTTGATTAATAAAAACTGCTTAATAAAAACTGCTCAAAATGTGATGTTGTCAGTTTGAATTGTATCTAACAACGAGCTATGACATCACAATGTGTATAGTACATTAATTATCAAGGAGTAGATGATAGTCGCATGATTATGTCATACCCCTTTGAAACAAAATAAATGATTGAAAGGCTGTCCTGCCAAGCAATATCGACCTATAGGTTCCACCAGGATAATGGCCTGCTCACTGATTCTCTATTGTCCAAAATAAAATAACAGAGCTTGGGATGGAAGCATTGCCCCACGCAGCATATTCCCTAGATAATGTCCAACTTGATTTTGCTGTATTCGCCCCAGTGAAAAGAGATCTGAGAGGAATATCACACCAGAATCTCAATTAACGGATGTCTGACAGTGAACACCTCCCTAGCCACACACTTCAAGGGTGGCTTCAAAAATGTGTATCACAAGTGGGTCCCCAGACAGCAACTGTGCATTGACGCTGAGGGTGCCTATTTTGAACACCTCATGAAGTGAAAATGGATCATGAAGTGACTCTGGAATGGGTAATTTGTAACTGCACTGAATATCCCAAGAGTATAATATGATATTGCTTTCAATACTCAAAATGTCGTCCAAAGTAACGTCAGAACTTTGCCCCGCATATCCATGACACTGGTTACCTTAGTAACCATAACTTTACTAGTAGTTGTTCAATTGACTTGACATTTGTATTGGTCAAAGTCAGATATATGTACATTATGTCGTGAACGTTTCGTGAAGAAAAATCAAACAGAACAAAAGTTATAGCAAAATTAGCAATACTTATTGAACGCCCTGTAAATAGTGCGTCTCGTCATAGTGGATCAAGTAACGATCGATTAAAAATGATAAAGTTTAATCGTTTCAAAATGTTAATTACATGTACATGTACATTACAAGACGCTAAAGCCAAAAAGATTGGTAAATATGTGTTGCTTTGAATATAACTGCTTGTAAGCTGAGTATGAGGTCACATGCTTAAGATAAATTCATTTAAACTCCGCCTCCATTTCCTTTTTAAATCCTATTTATCCCCATCATTAATTAAACATAAACTTATAAAGTTGTGTGGTTCAAATTTTATTTATATTTACAAAATATGATAAATGTATTTTAATATGTCATTATACCTCGTACATTAAAATATGGGCCGTCTTGCGGCCTTTTACAATATATTTATAAGATATGATTAATGTATTCTTAATATGCCATTATACATTAAAATATGATTTACGTATTTTATAATGTACATAATAGTTTTTTTTAAACAAAAACATGCCAATTTGGATATGGCTAAGCATAGACAATAGCCCTAAAAATGTATTAACCAGCTCTTTCACTGAGATGTCAATGCGTGGGATTGCAAAATAGTTCCACTGTTTTGTGTTTCCTGGAGCTTGAATTTGCTGTAATAATCTTGAATAAGTGGATATTCATTAAGATGCATGAAACCTGGGAAAGTATTTCTTACGAATTCCAAATAAAAACACTTCGTTGGAATTTTAGTTATGCGTAATAAAACGAATAAAATTACTGACTTTTGTCAATCAAAATCTACAATATTAGAAAATTCCTTTGTCGACTTTTTGAGAAAATGACACTTTGGTAAAGCCATATTGGTAGCGGTTCATGGCAGCCAATGGGGATTTTCCAAAATTAAAATGCAAGGATTTTATTGTCATAACTGACTCAACTATGTCCAGAATTTTATAGTCCCAATCAATCCCATACGCCCGACACCAGGTATGTTCAGCGGATTTGTTAGGACTGAATAGGGACTCTTGTTTGAAGGTCTCCCCGGGGTTATTTGAATTACACCGGAGTAAAAGTCAAAGTAGGTCAAGGGTCAATCCAGTTTCCGCCAGTACTCAACAAGAACAAAGGAAGAGGTGCGTTTATTGGCAATTATCCCTATGGTCAAAATGAATAATTCTTAGGTGCAACATGAAGAATAGAATGTCATATAACTCTTTGGAAAATATTAAAGTGCTCGGGCACACGTAGGCTGATATAGGGGCCATTTAGTTCAATAAGGTTGTATTGACTTACATGGGGCTGTGCATCATTGACTTAACATGAGGATATCAGCAGATCCCAATAGAGGCCATTGGTTTCCATTGATTATCACAAAAATACCAAAATACACTATGATCTGAATCGATTGCAAACTTAATAATTTCACAATATGACACAAATGGTTTATCTCATCAAATGTGTAAATATAAAGTTTGCAATCGATTCAGGTCATACTATAAATCAAAAGATTGTACATTTTTTCATCATCTTTTCCCTACAATATGGCTCTAGAAAAATGCTTCAAAAACAACTTTTACATCAAATATCATACAAGTTTGTAAAACCAAAGATTATACTATTGTATTTCATTATTTAGTAACATATTTGGATAAGATATAGGGATGCGTAGGATGCAAATGGATTTTGATAAGCATAAAAAAACGTCCTGGTTTGGAATCTATGTCTATACACTTCATGATTGCATTTTGACCCTAATTAGTGGCCTATACATCAATAAAGTGCTGGATATAGGTCAACAAGATACTAGTGTACATATAAATGTAATAATAAAAGCAATATATCCATTTTGAAAAATCAGATGATTTTTTTTTGTTCATGGGGAGATCATAATGGAGGGCGCACTAGATCCTTTAGCAGCAGCTACCGAAAGCTCGAAAGCAAGTTAGATATAGTTTATCAATATGTTATTCATGTCCACACGTTGTATGTGAATTTGTAAGATGAGAATGAAACCGACGGAGAGCTTCGGGAGGTTCGTTGGAGGGCCGTCCATTTCTACATGTGCATAGACGACAACATAATGAATATGCATCTCCTCAATAGTTGTTCCGTTTTGTTTATACCTTGGAGCACGGGCAGGAAATCAGGGTGAGAATCATTACCGTGTATTTTTTTCAACATGTCACGCGCTTCATAGAAATTCTTTAGTGCGTCAGCATACGTGTGTGTATGTTGATATACAACACCGATGTTGTGTAATGCAATAGCTATGGCAGGATGAGGTTGATCACCAAATATCTGTCTCTGCATAGTGAGACCCTCTTTATAGTACTGCAAAGCTTTCTCAAAATCCCCTGTGTTGCTAAATACATTACCAATGTTGCCTAAAAAACCAGCTATATCAGGGTGCGGTTGATCACCAAAGATCCGTTTTAGAATTATGAGACATTGTGTATAACATTGCAAACCTTGAGTATAATCGCCTTTTTTACAGTATATGCTTCCAAGATTCCCCAACACAGATGCTATATCAGGATGAGGATGATTGCCATGTATTGTTCTCTCCATGGCAAGACTCTCATTGTAATATTGACTTGCTTTATCAAACTCACCTTTACTGGAGTATGTGTTACCAAGATTCAACAATGTAGTTGCTATGTCAGGATGAGGAAGATTACCATGTACTGTTCTCTCCATGGCAAGACTTTCATTGTGATATTTAATCGCTTCATCAAACTCACCTTTACTGTCATATGCGTTACCAAGATTCCCCAATGCGGATGCTATATCAGGATGAGGAAGATTACTGTGTATCATTCTCTGCATGGCAAGACTATCTTTGTAATATTTAATCGCTTTATCAAACTCGCCTTTCTGGTCATATGTGGTACCAAGATTCCCCAACGTCGATGCTATAACAGGGTGGGAATGATTACCGTGTACTGCTCTCAGCATGACAAGCCTGTCATTGTAACATTGAATCGCTTTATCAAACTCACCTTTACTGTCGTATGTGCAACCAAGATTCCCCAATACATATGCTACATCAGGATTGGGATGACTACCGTGTATTGTTCTCTTCATGGCAAAACTCTCATTGTAATATTTAATCGCTTTATTAAACTCACCTTTGCTGAAGTATGTGTTACCAAGATTCCCCAATGTAGATGCTATATCAGAATGAGGATGATTATCGTGGATTGTTCTTTCCATGGTAAGACCCTGCTGGTAAAACTGAATTGCTTTATCAAACTCACTTTTACTGTGGTATGTGTTACCGAGGTTCCCCAATGCAGATGCTATGTCGGGATGAGGAAGATTACCGTGTATTGTTCTCTGCATTGTAAGACTTTTTTCGTAAAACTGAATCGCTTCATCAAACTCACCTTTCTGTGAATATGCATTTGCAAGTGTGAGTAATGTTTGTGAAGTTTCTTGATTCTCTTCAGAAGAATCTCCATCAATTCCCAAACAATCATTAGCGTGTTCGATGGATTTACTGAAATTCCCCTGTGATGAGAATAATTGAGCTAAATGGTGTTGAATGCTACGGAGTTTTTTTGTATTTCCCGCATTTTTCGGGAGAAGTTTTTGCCGTTCGAGAGAATTTATCGCATCTTGGAACATGTACATATTTTGTTGTAAATGTGCAGTCTTTGAATTGGAATAGGTATATTGAGACGCGTGAGTACACGTTGAAATATCATAAAAACAGTAGTTATACATCAGAAAATGTGTCCACGGAATGAGTGTGGCGTAAAACCGGAAAATAACGGGTGCGTAATCCCTAACCGATATATGGTCAGAGACTGTATTTAAATCTTCTGGAGATGGTCTGGTTATAAAAGATACCATTTCTCGTTGTTGGCCACATCTACCATATACTAGATGGCGCATATTGATGGCCATGCATACCATGAGTTGTAAATCTGTTTTAGCAGTTTTTGTGAGTACTTGGTTTGCTTGTAACTCATCTAGAATATCTAAAGGAGAAGAGGATTTACAATGATGTAATAGCTTTAGAGTGTTTATTGAAATTGTTGCAAATCTGTAGATATTGTGTTTTGTACGTATTCGCTTATGGAATGATTCTGGTGTAAGAGCTTTCGATAGATAAGTCTGCAAATCTTCCTTTAACGTTTCCACCCCTCTCTGTTTACCCACAGACATATTTGGATCAATGGTTGAAGGAGAAGAAAGCATTTCGTGAACTTTGTCATTGTATTCTTCCCACAACGATTCATCCCCCTTGATGAGGGTAGATGTCGAAAGCACATCGCTAAGGTGATAACCTTCCTTAAGGGAGAATTGTTCAACTTGACATTTAAGCATTTCATCCAGGGTCATAATCAACTCTAAACCATCTTGTTTTGAAGGATTCTTGGTAGAACGTCTACCAAATGGTATCTTACTAGCTTGTGGCTGTGTACCGTCAAAACAGAGTCCCTGTGGGGTTATTTTATCCCAGAAATCATTATCCCTAAGCTCTTTAGGGAGTCTACTGTTCCAATCGTTAAGAACGGGAATATCCAAGCCATTGATCAGTGTTTGGCCGAGATTGATTACCTTCAAGTGAAAATAATGAACAAGAATTCTAAAATCACGTTTTAAAAGCTCGATTTCCTCCTTTGTCTTACCAGTAGCGTCGTATAAGACTGCTGACTCGATGTCAGACCATGCAGTCACCTCTTTCCGAGCAAGAGACCCCAAACCTAATATTGCAAACCTACAATCAGGGCGACCTAGAACTGAAATACAATCAGTTATCATTAGCCTGTGTAACTCTATAATTTTACAGGTGATAGTTTCATAGAAAATGTTACTGTTTGAAATTGTCCTTCTTTGAGTTTGTTCACACATCTGGAATGTCTCATTGTCACCTTGCATGTCTTTCGTATGGATACTTTCTATCATTTTATTTGAATATTCCCGAATACCTTTTAATACCCTTTTGTACCTGTCCACACCGTTTACGAGAGATTCCTTGCTTGTTTTGGATACGGTTTTTAAAAAATTTGTTTCTAATTCTTGTAGATGGCCATGGCATTTATAGAGTCAACTAGATTAGAAATGTTCACCTCGTTTTTAGTGTAGCATTTCTTAACGCGCTGAAGAGCGGCATTATACAGAGCGGTTGCATAGTTGAAGTGCCAACCTTCTTCAGTTTCCGCTGCTAAATCTGCATATTCTTTAGCCAATGCACACATCAATGTTGCTTGTTTCTCTATTTCCGTCTCTTGGTCGCAAGCTGTTATTCTTTCGCCTAGGTCATACATAGCTTTGGAAACTTCTGAAAACACAATTATTCTTGTCTTTACATCAAACAGGCCCGTAGCCAGGGGGGGGGGTTCGGGGGGTTCGGGCGAACCCCCCCCCCCCCCCCCCCCCCCCCCCTTGGCCAAAATTTCTTTCAAAATCATGCAGTTTTTCACCATTCTGACTATTTTTGATTGATTTTTGGCCAAATTTGCCAAAGTGAAACCCCCCCCTAGAATTTTTGGAAAAGTGAACCCCCCCCCTTGGAAAATTCTGGCTACGGGCCTGTCAAATGTACGTGTATTATTAAAACCGACTTTCCCCTTTCCCTCTGTTCTGGAAACTTCATTCGATTTCGAATATATAATTCTAACAATTAATGTAACTCCCGAAAGAGCCATGTTTTTACAGTATTCAAGCTGAAAAACTGAAAATTTAATTCCCAGTCTTTGTTTATTTTCATTCTTAGAAAACTTGATTTTTTCTGATATTAGAGACCTTAAGATTTCACCAAATAGTAACCTGTACCTGTACGTGAAACATGATGCGCGCGCAACAGATCATGTAACTTTATGCTCCATTCGACACGTCTGACTTGTTTTATAATCCCGTTGACGTGTAAATTCAATAGCGCCGGGCGTTTTGGTCGTCTTGTTGTGAACCTGTACGCGAAAGATTGTGAGTGAGATCAGTATTACATAACTATGTACTATTTATTTCACGGTCTCATTCATTTTACACGAGCGGCAAGACGTGAATTTGGCACTTTACAGGTTGGTTGGAACGTGAGTTTTGAACCATTGGTAAATGACAAAAAAAGCAATGTGCTGTTTATTTATGTTATTAATTTAAAAGTAACATATCTGTCTAATAGCTGTGTATTATAGGTGCTATGGTTCAATAAATAACGAATCCTATGGGTAAAGTTGCAATAAAGTTGCAATAAAGTATGAAATAATGGCAATTCGTATTGCCATTATTGTATCACTTATGTGAAAGCCATACTGTTCCGGCAGACTAGACTATTTCGCTTTCTCCTTTACATGCCAGACTGTTTTGTTCTGTTGATCAGTTGTTTGATGTAAAGTATACGAAAATTTTAAAAAATCGAAACCATCAAATATCACTTTTGAAACCATGGAATATCACTTTTAATATAAAAAGTGATACTCGATGGTTTCAAGATTTCTAATATGAAAAAGTGAGATTCGATGGTTTCAAAAGTGATATTCGATGGTTGATTTTTGCTAAAATATGATATCTTGATCCACATATCAAATATATTTTCAGGTGATATTCGATCTATATCCTTCCAACCATGGGATAAATGAGGGTTATGGGAGGTTCTGTATTTGGGATATATCCTATCTTGCTAAGGGGAATATAGATATCGTACCTAGGGCCCGGACGGTCTGAGGTAAGATATCATATTTCCCGAGGGATATACCCCATATTAAAAACCGAGCATCGCATAACTGATTTATCTCATGACAAGTAAGATTTCACGAATGCGGTTTTTAGGACACCAATTTTGCAGATTTGTTTTTTAAAGTGTTCTCATTCTCATTATTTTCGAAAAAAACATCAACATTTTGGTCAAAAGAAATGCTACCGTCTGCTGCATCTATTTTGACAGTTTCGGTTTTGCAAGATATAACATATAAAAAAATGACTGTTTCTACACTGAACAAAAACGTTTTCCCCGGAATATTGGAGCGAGAGATATACAGCGGGGGATATATATGTATGTACGGACAATCCTATGGTTTTGAAAAAATATGATTTATATCCGCTCATGGATATCAATGTCTTTTCTCATTCACTGCGCTTACTTGTGAAGATATCATATATCCACTCATGGACATTAATGGGTAATGATTTCCCTGGGATAAACGGACGATCCAATGGTTTTAAAAAAATATCATTTATAGCCATTCATTGATATCAATATCGTCACTCATCAACTGCGCTCATGAATATATCATATATCCACTCATGGATATAAATGATATTTTTACAAAACCATAAGATATTCCTATATCATCCCATGGTTGCAAGGATATAGATCGAATATCACGTGAAGATATATATTTGATATGTGGATTAAGATATCATATTTTAGCAAAAATGTCCCAAACCATCGAATATCACTTTATAATCAAAATTCTTTTTTTTTCAAATTTTTTGTCGCATTTTTTTTCTTTTAATTTCTTTCAAATTATTGTTTGAATTCTTTTTAAAAAAATCAAATAAAACAAAATTTTTTTTTCAAATATAACAAAAAATTATATCTGTATGCCCTATGCCTTAAGCAAATTACACTTCCCCCATACAGAAGCACTATGGATATGTGTGTAGGCCGATTTAAAATATCATACTTTCATCACCAGATACCCACTAATTCCTTGTTTCGTACACGTACACGTCGACGAGTGACTAAGGACTTGTTTTAGGCGCACAAAAGGAACATTTAAAAAAAACTGTACGTGTACGTGTAATTACAGGTACACGTACAGGTCGTCCGTATATCTTAAGGTCTCTATTATGCAGGGGTGCAAACTAATGATTGTTGAAAACAAAAAAGAGGGCAGTTCAGTATCAGGTCATAATATCAAAACTAAAGTCAGTTTTGAATTCCCGGGAGCTTGTAGATCATTTTAAAAAATTGGTCAAATCAAAGCAAGTTGACAAATAACCTATCTGTACCATTTTTTGACGCCAAATATCTCAAAACGTTTAATCCTGACATATATTCAGCAATATGCAGAGAGTGCTTAAATCGAATAACAATTGAAATCATCGCAAGAAAACATGAAGTATAAGGACAAACTTTGAGAAACTTGTCAATCACAAAATCCGCCATTAACTTTATACATGAGAAAGTTCCAGGAAAATGAATCCTACTTTTATCAAATGTTATAGAGTAAACACCAAAAATTCCAAGAGCCTTGAAATCTTCAGAGGACATATGTTGCATATACAGCAACTACTGCCACTTATTTGAAAGTTCTTTTTTGACAGCGTCTGGAATTTAAAAGAAATTTGACAACATCGGCAATTTCTCGGAAGCATATCTAACTTGGGAAATGGCGATGACAGGTCAAATAGGCAATATGCATAAGATGAATGTGGATATGACTCAATACGAATAGCAATTTTAATTTTTGCGGCTGATGGTCGTGGGTTCACTTTATAACGAAAGAGGGGTTTGAGGCGAACGGAGGCTTGCACGAGTTGTAAGAGTGAACAATATCTAATTTGAAATAGTTCCAAAGATAAAACTTTAAGTATTTAGTACTATGTATTGGGTGATTTCTTCTTTTTTAGAATGGCCATAAAATCGTGACCATTAAAACTCAAATGAAACTTAGTAAAAAGAAAGAACATTGAAGAAAATTGTGGAAGACGGAGTTATAATTGTTTAGGTTACCATTTTGGCTCCAATGTATTATTAGCTTTGCTCTTATTCTGTACTGTAGCTAGAATCGTTGGTACAAGTATATAAAACCAATCATTTCGTTCATGTGGAGCTTTGCGTGTAAAGAATAATACTTTGTGGAATATATAAGTGTTATGTTACGCTTTGATTATTCAATCCGGATTCATATGTAGGGCGTGCTCCAATTGATGAGTCAAGTTTGCCAACTTTTTAACAAGAGTACACTTCCCGGGAATTTTAAGATTGTATGGGAATCCCCACCCCCTCGATCAGCGGGATTGTCTTGGGAAATCAGGGCAATTAAAAAGAGCCACGTTTCAAGATGCGATTTGTATCAGAATGAATGAATAGTGACACCGTACATTTAAATTGTACGACGGTATATTTTGTCACTGTATCGTTGTCGATGCTTAGGCGTGATTATATCTTAGCACCATTAATAAAATGTATAAAACGTTAACCCAGTCACATTTGTCGTACGGTGGGCGAGCGTAGGAAAAAAACGGGCGCCTTGCAGTCTCCGAACGGCGTATCGAGTTTTTACAGGCCGCAGGGTAGCCGTAGAAATTACAATGCGAAGTTATAATATTTGTTCATTTCTGCAGTCTCCCTAGAAATCAACAGGCCGATGTCAGACCGCAGAAAGGTCCAACGGTGGCCGCAGAAAGGTCCAACGGTGGCCGAATTGTCATTATTAATACAAACTTTGAAAGATAAGGCAGCATCTCTTGATAATATTAAACCGATTATTGTAAAACATGCAAAAAATGAACTTATACAGCCTTTACTTTTGATATTCAATAAATCTTTTCAACAGGGAATTTTCCCGGATAAACTCAAAATAGCTAAGGTAACACCAATTTTCAAAAAGGTCAAAAAGACAATTTCTCAAACTATAGACCAATTTCAGTCTTGCCAGTTTTTTCTAAACTTCTAGAAAAACTAATTAACTTTAGGCTCTGTAATTTTATCACAGAAAATAAAATATTATATATACATCAGTATGGCTTTCAGAAAGATGTCTCTACATTTATGGCAATCTTAACTTTTGTTGAAAACATACGACATGCGCTGGAGAACAATGAATATTCGCTTGGAATTTTTTTAGACTTGTCTAAAGCCTTTGACACCATTAATCATAAAATCCTTCTAGATGAATTAAATGTTTATGGAATTCAAGGATCTGAACTTTCTCTTTTTAAATCATATCTAAAAGAAAGCAAATTGTATCATATAACAATATTGACTCTGATTTACAAAGTATATCATGTGGTATGCCCCAGGGCTCAGTCCTTGGGCCGACATTATTCATATTATATGTAAATGACATGTTTAAGGTTTCCAATATTCTTAAAAGCGTAATATTTGCTGACGACACTAATTTGTTGGCCTCAGATAAAGATTTGAAATCTCTAATAGAAAAGGTTAATAATGAACTTGATCTTATGGACGATTGGTTCAAAGCAAATAAATTGTCAATAAACTATTCTAAAACAAAATTTATCTTGTTCAATAAACAGAAACGACAAATCTTTAGAGATATTAAAATTGATATGTCTGGGAAACAAATTGAAAGAGTAAAATCTATCAACTTTTTAGGTGTCATTGTTGATGAACATATTACCTGGAGAGAACATATTAAACATATAGAAGCAAAAATATCCAGAACAATTGGTCTCTTATATAAGATTCGCCACCTATTGAATAAAACAAGTATTTTGGCAATCTATAATTCCCTGATATACTCACATATAAATTACTGTAATTTAATCTGGGGTGGCCATAGCAATGCTCATGCAAATGAGCTGCATTCCCTACTTCTATTTCAAAAGAGATTCCTTCGAATATTAGACAACCAGCCAAGAATGGCACATTCAGCACCTCTCTTTAAGAAGTACAACATTTTACCTGTAAACCAGGTGTATGCATTTAATGTTTCGAATTTTGTCTATTGTTGTATTTACCAGGAACCTGTTTATTCAAAACTATATAATAATTATTTTAATCAAAATGAATATTTTCACAATTATCCTACCAGAAGAAGTCATGATTTACATGCTAGGGCTTACAAAACAAAATAGGGTTATATTCAATCAAAGTACAGGGTCGAAGAATCTGGAATTCTATCTCAGATCATGTCAGATTTTTGTCTTCTTTACTTCAATTTAAAATGACTAGGAAGAAAAACTTAATTGCTGAAATATAATTATATATTGTCACCTCATCTACCTTTCCATCCATACATTTTTCCTAAACCGAAATAGAGTTAACACACATTGGCAGCCACAACCCACCACCACTAGCCATAAGTTAGATGCATACATATGCTATCAATATGTATAGTTATTATTGAATTTTTCATTTTTGTCACTAAAACAACTTCATACACTTGTTAAAGTGTCAGTTGATGTATAATTTATGTATCATAGTTTGACAATAAAGTATGTAACTAACTAAAACGTCGGGCTTACGTTGACTTGCGTCTGCCGTAGTGTTTTGATGGATTACTACTTTACTAGTATGTATTTAGAAACAGCTTTTCAGGTCAGGTTTAATTGCTGTCATATCTTCGCCGTGAACAAAACGCAATAGTTATACTGTTTAATGTTTAATGTTAACAGCAACATATATTACAAAAAATAAGTCAAACAGTTTTAAACATTAAACAGTTTTATTTGATACTATATCCTCAGTACTATAAATAGCATTTATAAATTGTATTAATGTAAATAAATTAAACATGTATTAACAGAAATTCAAAATTCGCCGAGCGGCTGCCATGGGAAATGTGACTGCAAAAGTATCCGACCGCGGAAATTCTACGGCGGGTGTAGAAATGTTACTAACTGCATAAATGATAGACCGCACAGTCGCCGTTGGAAATGTGACTGGGGTATTAGTCTTATCTCACCTTTACTCTCATTGCATTCAGGTTTGAAGTTTATTTTTTCATCGGACTTTCCTATTTCTTCTTTGTTTTTGTTAACACATATCTCCAGCAATTTCTTCAATTGCGAAATACCTTAAGTACAAATAAAACTGCTAGAAATGGCGATACTTTGATACTGAATAAGTATAAATTGTGTGTGCGTCCTACATAGGTTCTAATAAAAAATGATTTGGAATAAACTATCACTATCTTGAATATGTAATACGACAACGTAACAAGCACCACATACCTTCGTCAGGTAAAACGTTTTTAAGTAAAGTGGAAGGCGTGTCTTCATTATTGTGTTTTTTACTGGGCCCCAGCATAAGTTCATATCCTTGCAGAAGTTTTAACAATATGTTGCCACCTAAAACATAAAACACTATGACTCGGCGCCTGTATCATTTTTTGTAACATGGGACTTACAGAAAAGAATATTGGAATTGATGAATGGATGAATAATAGTCTCATAAGGCAAAAATCCAATTACATTTGTTTAATAAATATGACCAAAATGCAATTTACGTGATTCACTTGTAGCGTCTTTCTTCTTATTGAGGTGATCTCGAGTAGCATGAGCTCCATATTTGTACAAGCCATTTTTGTAGACGACACTATGTCTTTCCAGTTCACGACTTGCCACTTGGACGACTTTTTCAATAAATATATCTGGTACCTTATGTATATTCTTTATTGTGCTATCTACAATCTGACTTATCAGATGTGTTATTTTATCTGAATCCTCTTCGGACAATTGCGAGAATGGTAGAGCCAGGAATCTTGCTATGTTTCTTATCAGACCTAACATTATGACAGGCTTGTCAGCTGCTGACGTTAATTTATCTGATATACGTTCATGTTCATCTCTCAGCTGTTCTCTGGAATCTTCATCACCTGTTTGCCCACTCTCTGCAACAATATAATTGAAAACAAAATTAAAGAGAGGCTCAGATCAAGCGAGCTGCCTAACAATTTTTTTAGAATATCTCTGGCTCGTGTCATTCCCTTTCATGTCTATTTTCTAAAAATACCCAAAATGCACACTTTATGTATAGAATTCTAATAAAACGAACTTTTATATTTCGTGGCCTCATTAAACCGTTATTTCGTTTGGAATGGCCTTAAAGCCTGGTCTGCGAAACACACATTTAAATAAGGGATTGGCGCACCCGGATCTGACTGTACTACCTGTTCACTGTCGTATAAATTATGAATGTAGTTTCGCAAAGGTGTCAACGGAAACAAACAGTGAACCCCGCTTTGCTGAACCCAGTTTCCAGGGTTCACCTCGCATGCCTTCGATTCTTTCTCGGGGTTTGGGCCCTAATTTTCTTCCGCACAAGCGCGGAAATATATTGGACCCCTCCCTTATTTTCGGGCTCATCCTGGTGTCTCGTTAATAACACCCTTGTTATTACAATGCGAAGTCGTGACTGAAGCATGCTAAAAATTGTATGTATGGATGGGGGTGCCCCCTTACCAAAAACAGGGCCATGTTTACCTTTATACTCAACCGGCCAAGTATTAACAGTACAAAAGGGAGAACTAATCCACCAGCTCCATAATTCCACACGTTCACGTACACGTTTATCCTTAACCTCCCTTTCATTTATTTATTTAGAACTATGCCTTTGTACCAGCGATAGACTTGCACAGGTGTGTCCTTGTAGCTACAAAAAGCGAATTTGTTTTAGCAGTCCTAGCTCGACATATTATAAAAATATCTACAACATGGTACGGTATTCTTAGTAGATTGTTCAATTTGGAATTTCGAAGCTTAGCTTAACATCAGCTTTCTAACAAAGATCGTCAAAAAAGGATTTTATCAAAGTCTTCCATGCAAATGAAGATGCGAATTCACATTAACAAATTAAGAAAAGATCCACACTATGATATCAAAAGGTTAAAAGCGCAAAATGTGTGGATATGTTTTCCTTAATAATGTGTGAGGAGGCCTTTAAGCCAATTTTCGAGAACGTAGTGAGAACAAGTTCGGTGTAGAGGGGAGGGGGATATCTCCCACATTGGTCTCTCTTTTACAAACGGGTGAAGGTAAACGGGTGTATACACCGGCAGACGAAATGGTTGAAATGGAGGCAAAACGGCCGATCGAATTATTCGAAATGGTTGAAATGAAAATGATTAATGGAATTAAAAGTAGGTCAGGCAAATTGATTGAAATGCTTGAAACGGCGAAACTACAATCGCAAGTAGCGAAACAGTAATTTGAAACGAAACACGTGTATATTCGTTTTTCTTTTCAATCGTATTGCCCATTTGTTCATAAATTGGTTGTGATTGAAAAGCTTGAAATGGCGAAACTGGTGCAAGCGGAAACACTTCAATTTCCTTTCCGAAGACGTAGACGTATGTTTGAAATGCTCGAAATGATGTCCTCACCGGGTATTGTGATATCATGTTACCATAGCAACCACATAACTCTACCCAACTTACATAATTTTTCTCGAAACTTTGCAATTTTATTACAATACATAAAGGTACATTATGTAACATTTTTAAAGACAATTGTTGCATATTTAACAAAACACCAGCACCAGTCTTATTACTTTTGGAACGCCCTGTATGTCACCATTTCTGGCAATGTCTGGAGGTGGTAAAAAAACTAAAATAAATCTGATATACACATAATCAAAAGTGAATCATCTATTAATACATCACTCTCATTTTAATAATGACAATTCTAGATTTTGATTTATATCTAAAGTGTTCAATTCAACAGGTGAATTTGAATTTGTGAAATGCAACCTGTGTAAGGGTACGTTATCTTATAAAAGGAAAATGATATTCTATATACGTTGCCCTAGTCATTTCACAGTTCCAGATGTTATTTTGTGGAGCCCATGTCTTGCCACATCACACGTGGAAATGACTTTGACAAACCTGCAAAAAGTAAAATCGTGGACATCTTTCTTTCGGTTCATGGACTCTAAAATAACAAGAATTTGCATTGTCTGGTGCCTAAAATTGGTTATTTTGAATGCCGCCTCTTGTATTTTTCATCTGCCTCATGTACACAAAGTTACTGAAACCACTGCTATTTGAACACCCTGTACATAATATATAAATATTTATCGGGCGCCTCTGTATCATAAACATCACTGCAACTTTAAAACGTTTATTAAGTTTTCAACTCTGAGTCTGCAAAGGAAAATTACATTGTAAATTATTTGACTTAGTTGTAAAATAAAGTTTGAACTGCTAAAAGATCTTAAATTATCCGACTGTGTAATTTATTTAATCCCTGCAACAACATCTAGCATTTTTGTATTATTGATTGATAGTCTATCATATTGAAAGGTCCACGTGCAGTAATGCAAGTGATTTAATTTTAGACAGTCATTTCTTTCACCATGAGTAATCTCTGGGCATAAACACAGTGTTTTTTATAAAAATAATATGTTTTCTTTTTCACTCTTTCAAAGTTTCCCTTGTTTAGTAAACTGCTGAATAAGACTTGGCTTTACAAATTCGCTTTTTGTATATTTTGTTTTTATAAACTGGTGATAAACTACTCTGTATTGAAAATTACCCTCATAATGACAAAACTGCAATGTGTGCTATGTTGCATCCCGTATTACAAACTCTGTATTACAGATAAAACCATATGTTTGCACATTAACGTGTAACATATTGTTTAAATATCCTTGATAAGTGTTACGCGGTAAACACGATACAAAAATATGTCATATTCCGCAACGAATATGGCATATTCGCTTGCGGTGTATGACAGATTCACCTGCGGTATATGGCATACACACTAACCAATGAGAACGTGATACGGAAGTACGCAATTGTCAATATCATCGATTGAAAGAACAAGCAAAACGTTATAAATTATTACAATGATTACTGAATCAACAGTACTGTGTATCGAATATATTAATTTAGCAGAAGTATCAGTCACCAATCTCGCGTAATAAACTTACTCAATCAATCAAGGATTCATATATTAGTATTCGACGCACTAACAATATTGGTAATCCAGCGTAGTTTTACATTTAGAGTCGATTCTCGCAACCAATCAAATCAAGGCTTTCTGTATCACGTTTTCACCTGCGGTATATGGCATATTCACCTGCGGTATATGGCATATTCCGCAGGTGAGTATCGGGTATTCACTGAAATCAATGTATCGCATATTCACTGCCGAATATCGCATACTCACCTGCGGAATATGCCATATACCGCAGGTGAGTATGGCATATTCACCCGTATCACAAATACCGCGCAACCATGAATGTATGCCATATACCGCGTAACAATAAGATTAACTGTATCATTTGTCCTCACCTCGCAACGCTGACGCTACGTCAGTGTGGAAGAAATTCAAGGATTCGTTTTCGCTAAGATATTTTATTTCTCGATTTAAACCTATTTATAAGTTAAGTTGTGGATTATAATTTGGCTCAAAAGTAAATAAGAGAATGTGCCTGCGGTTTGGTAAGTTGTCGAAGACGCAATTCACATATTGAGTCCATCGCCCTTTGATACGTTGACATAAGATCGATGTTAAGTTGACAAATTTGTGATTTTGAACCATTTTAACATATATTGGGTAGGAATCGTCTAAATACATACCTTACAGACACATTATAACATACAATCGACAAATTGGTTAACAACATCATTTTTCAGGCTTTAGAGTCGATTATATGGTTTACCTTCTCTGATGATTCTATTTTCAAACTATGTATGCAGGTCCATTCAATTCAAAGTCGTCAATTGAACCTTGAAAAGACATATTTAGACTGAGGATTGAAAAGTGTTCACGACAACTTTCAGCTCATCTTTATTACGATAGACCGGAAGTGAATGTTCGAGTCGAATAAAATAATGGTGAAGTCAAACATTACAAGTAGAAATCATAGTAAGCATTTGAAGATCATCAAGAAGCATTTAAAATCAAATCCACGGCAAAATTTGAAATAATCAAAATGTTCCACACGGACCTCAGGGAAAACACTTCCGGTTATATAATCAATGATTTTATCGGTCAAAAAATATTGCATGATTTTTTTCGTTATCTGCTGAAATAAAGTATGTAGACTGGTGTTGATTGTTAAATTACAAAAAAGGTAGGGTAAAGAAAATTGTCAAAGTCGTTTGATCTTGTCCTAGAAACCATATTTTGTTATTTTTATCGCATAGAATTTCGTTAACTATTTCAGAGAGTCCTGGAATTCAGCCAAAATTCAAAGAACTTGTTCCATTACGCTGAACAAAAATGCCTTTTTGTTGCTACATTATTCTAGTATACAGAGGTCATCTTTTTAGCGGCGTTTGGGTCCCCAGCTGTGAGAATCGGCCCTATTGCCTGGTTCACATTTGCTCCGATCTTTCAAATAATTAATTTTGACTTCATATTGGATGAAATCCATAGCATACCGTTTCTGGTATGAATATTTTATTGTATATTAGGTCATGCGTCTGAGAAAAAAAGCATGTATATAGTTGACACCCCAGTCACATTTGTCGTACGGAGGCCGTGTGTCGACTGCAGATTAATTAAATCTACGCTCGCCTTACGGCCTCCGTACGGCGTATCCAGTTTTTTACAGGCCGCAGGGTAGCTGTAGAAATTATAACTCGGAGTTATAATATTTGCTCAGTTCTGCGGTTGACTGTAGGGTTTGATGGGTAATGTACCTCTGAAAACAGTTTTTAAATCAGTTTTCGGTCATATATTTGCTGTTAACACAACACAATACGTATACTGTTTGATGTGAGGTCACTGATACCACAGCAACTTATATTTTACTTGCACTTTTTATTCGATATTATATCCTAACACTTCAAACAACATTTATAAATTGTACTGATGTAGATAAAATAAAAAGAAGAATCAACGTTAATCAACAGAAATTGAAAAACTCGCCGTGCAGCTGCCGTAGGAAATGTGACTGCAAAAGTATCTGACCGCATTCTACGGCGGGCGTAGAAATGTTACTGACCGCAGAAATGATAGACCGCACGGCTGCCGTAGGAAACGTGACTAGGGTGTTAGCATAGCAGAGCATAGTTTTGATAATAACACTTTGTTTAAACGCTCTAGAAAACGTTAAACAGGTCAACATAGTAGCCGGTACAGGTCATTAGTTCATAGCGAAAAATTCATTATAAGTGAATCTAAGAAGAGCTGATTTGCTGCATTTTCTTGTTGATGAATTCTGATCCACACGTGATCAACGACATAAAGAACAACATGGCACTCAAGTTGAAAATTCAACCTATCATAATCGAAAGCATTAATCAAGTAATAAAAATTCATATAGAGGTAAAAGTATATACATGTAAGTCGCATAATAAAGAGCTATTGCAATCGGGACGAGAGGAACACAAAAGAACGAGCAAATTCGATTGAAGTTCATATACGGATCGGTGATTCAACATCCGAATAGCAAAGTAAGTGCATTAATAGATATGTCATTATAACATCTAATTCCTGAATTTTATTTTATCTTATTCGGAGTCAGTGATATAAAAATGTCATAGCGTTCCCTCTGTAGATTTTATAAGGAGACCATGAGAAATACTCTGTAGAGAGAATTTGCTTTCTTATTGGTTTAAATACGCTCCCAGTACTTTTATCAGAAAAATTAAAAATTAATAATAATAGGCCTAGTGTCATTAGAGAGATTTCGCATATTGCCTAGGTCACATTTGCTCCGATCCATCGGTTGGCGCCGGGCCGATTGAGTGTTTTGTTCAATATTGTATTCTAATGCATTTTATAACTAATAATCATCACTGACAGAACGCAGACAATAACTGCATACAACTGTATATGGAACCCACATATATGCAGCTGCATATAACAGACATCCACGGAGAATACTGACTGAATATACGGGTACTGTCATTCGGTATATTTGCTTATATTCATACATACTTTGCATATTTGCTGTTTACGTGTTATTATATGCAGCGCAGAAACTGCATATACCTGCTTATTTGGGATAGACAAATATAAGCAGTTGAGTGTACTAGATATAATATAGAAATTTAAACTGATTATATTTGCATATGATCTGCATATATACCATTTTTCATGAGAATTTTTCATAAGTAATATGCAGCATGTGATTATACTGAGGCATGCACGAAAATACAAACTAACTACATTAGCATATATGGAGTCAAGATCGGTACATTTGACATTCCTTGATGACCATATGCAGCACAAGAAATGCATATTCTTGCTTATTTAGGAGGACTGGTAGACGCTGTTTTGTGAATTGGGCATCGACTCAGGTATAAACGGGATTAAAACTGAGTATACACGTTAACACAAGTTATGTATAGGATTTACTAGCATCTGTTAATGTCAATTGAAATACAGGGTGTCTCAAAAATGTACCCAAAAGTATATCAAGAGCACAGATAAACCAATCAATATTTTCAGACATTTTTTGCATGGTCATGTAGCCAAAACATGAAAGTTTTTCTCCCCAATACAAAATGTTTATTTCAGTTTTGTCTTTTTGATGCTTTAACCCTTTATCTTTTACACCACATAATCAATGTAGCTTCATATTTCGATGACAGCCTGTATCCTTACTGCTACATTGTTCATCACATTTGATAATAATTCCGGTGGAATGTTTTGGATTCCTCTTTGGATGTTGCCCTTAAGTTGTTCTAGGTCTTTTTGCTTGGAATGAGTATTAAAACACTCCTTCAAATAGCCACAGAGAAAGATGTTTGAGATAATCAGGTCAATTCTCGGCAAATGATATCCAAATGAAAATACAGTGGTCTCAAATTGATACACAAACAAAATCTACACTAGAATCCCAAGCAATGCAGTTTCTTGAACCTCTGACCTCTCTGTACAAGGGGGCTATAAGACATTGTGAGGGTCTTCCTATTCACCATATTTGACGGCCCATACTTTTTTCTCTGAGGCTATTTGAAGGACCATTTTAATGCTAAATCCAAGCTAAGAGACCTAGAACAACTTAAGACCAGCATCCGAACAGAAATCAAAACATTCCACCAGATATATCAACTGTGATGAACAATGTAATAGTAAGGATGCAGACTGTCATCGAAATATTAGGTAACATTGAATATGTGGTGTGAAAGGTAACGGGTTAAAGTATCAAAAAGGCAAAACTGAATTAAAAACTGAGAAAAAATGTTCATCTTTTATCTACAAGGTCATGCCAAAAATGTCTGAAAAATTAATTGGTTTGCTATGGCGTTGATATACTTTTATAGACACCCTATATATGCAAATTCCTATACATGAGCATTTGAGTGTTGTAGCTATAGGTTTCGTTTACTGTACTTGTTGTTTGGGGTAAGATATTTATAGATTAGAAAAATTGCACATAAACAGCTTTTACGTTTTTTGTAATTTATTTTAAATTTCTTTGGATGTCTATGTACAAAGTAGGCCAACGAAACGACCTCTACAAGTAATAACTCCAAATAGATAAACTAAAATGTATATAAATCAGTAAACGAAAATCATTTTCAAAAACAATGATATGATGTTCAATACTAAAAAAACATGATGACACATTTTGATGGACATTAATAGGAATGATACTGATGGGAAATATGACGTTCCCCATCATATTGAAAAAGTAAAAATTCATAATACTTGGGTGCATCAAAAAGTTTTGCAATTTTGACAATATCTCAAGTTCTACATTTAGCTTTGCTTTGAAATTTGGCACAATTATAGATCATATATCTATACATAATGTGTCATGACTTGGTTGCTCATCTGTGATTGGTTAAAAAATGGTTGCTATGGTAACGGGACCCGAGGGTACTCGGTTCCACCTAGAATATGTTAATTTTAAATTCTATTATATTCTGTTATTATTATGATTCAGTCACCAAAATTACAGGTTTGTGTGTTTTTTCATTCCCCTTTTTCTATTTCTTATTGTTCTAATGACACAACCCAAGACTTATGACATATGGATTTACATTATGATGTAGATTGTGGGGAGAACTTGTGAATTCTGGCAACCATTTTGTTTCAAGTATATTTTTGGCTACAAACCCCACTTCCATGGACAACGCAAGGCCCCATACAAGTAGGGTGGCAATGGATGCTCTAGAGGACCTGGATTGGGAGCGTGTACCGCAGGCAGCTTACTCCCCAGACACATCACCATGTGACTTCTTCTTGTTCAGTCATATGAAGACGGGATTGAGGGGCATGCGCTTTGAAACCCAGAAGGAACTTGCCGCAGCCGTGAGGAAGCGATTGGCTGTTTTATCAGCAGGGGGATTTCAGGCTGTCTTCAGAGACTGGGTCCACAGACATCAACAATGTTTGGCAGCTGGGGGCAATTATTTTGAATAATTTGAGAACAATGTTTGCATAAATTGATAATAGGAATTTGAGAAGAATTTTTTAATATGCAGAAAATTGTTAATATGAGACTAAACAAGGTGTTGGCAAATTGATGTCATTTATTCTGTTTATTGCGTAATAATAAATTTGCATGGAACCATGAGGTCGCATCTTATGTTGCTATGACAACCATATTTTCTTAAAAAATGAAGATCCGGTCTCCACATTTTACAGGTATGTCCAAAAATGTATGATCACTATATGTGCCAAATCTGATGACATAACTCAATATAGTTATAGCGATAGAGTCAAAATTGCAAAACTTTTTGATGCACCCAAGTACATAAATACATTGTGACATCAGTAAAAACAAATACAAATAAAATTACATTACATTACATCCACGTATAATCAGTGCTTATTTGTGCTGTTCTACAAATAAAGAGGAGCAATACCTGAATATACAGAGTGTTCCATATATGTAACGATTATTGTCTCTGTAATGTCTCTGTTTATATGTGCTGAGTATTTTTGCTGATTACTGCACATTACAAGAGATTCTGACAGATAGACACTTCTTTAAAAGCAATATCCTCTATTTTATATAGTGGAACATCTCCAAAAAGTCAATTTGAGAAGAGATGGGTCTACAACATATGTACTATATATGAGCCTATTTTATTCTAGACAAACACATTTGGATCAACTAAACATGCTAAAATTCAAGAAAGTACAAATGGCATCCTTTTTACCTTTATTTATTACAGTCCGAGAAGATCTTTCTTGACGAAAAGCCCACATTATGAAACACCTTGTACGTTTACTTATAAGTATAAGTATACGTTATAAGTTGTACTTTCACGTGTGTGCGAAATCTCTCTATTATCAAACATAATATCTCTAAATGACCAACTGTATCATTTGTCAATCTTTCATTTTTATTCAAGACATGATTATACCTGTCTGAAACAAATAAATGTATAAATATTTTGTTTTTTCAACATAATTAACAATGTATGATGTTATAAAGTAGGACATGTCATAGTAAAAGGGATACGCTTGGAATGACAGATGGAGTTTAATATAAATGTATCCTCCAAAATAGATGTATTGGAGGATTCATGATTATTAGACGCCCTCTTCTGGAAAAATCATATTAAATAAAGCCATAAAATGTTTCCTATAGTAGGGGCACCGCGCAGGGAAGAACTGTTCATGTAAAATTGTATGAACGTATCTTGCCAATTTCTTAAGTTATCAATAATTTGAGGCTAATAATTGGAAACGATAACGTTGACTCTATGTGACAAATATTTGATATTAAAACAAACGTATTAAAAGATTAACGAAAATATGTTAATTTTTTGAAATTGCTCAGGTAATTAAGGAATGCCAATATAGTTCTAATGAGGCCACTTACTAATTTATAAAATATAATGTATTTCCTTTGCAATTCAAGAAAAAACCATCGCTATATGGATATTTTAATTTTCAAATTTTGTATTTTTGAAGTGTCAATTATCGTAAATTGTCCCAGAATGTCGGCCTAAGTGTTGTTATCGAGGCTTATATTACACGAAGGCATGCTCATTTTTCCAGATGCACTACTCATGGTCAGTGATTTATCTTGGAATTGCAGTTTTCCTAATTTGCAGTATCTATGAGGCGCAATCTGCTCCAGTTGCAGAATTTGCTGAACATGACGACAACATTGAAGTTAAACGTTTGAAAAGGTACTTTTTGATCAAGATAGAAAAAATATACAACCGCAACGCGGTAGCTAGGATTAAGAAACGGAAACCAGAATTGATTTCCCAGTTCTATTAAGTTTACATGATAATGCTATAAATGTATGCACGCATGCACAATATTCTAGGTTTTATTTCAATAGTTCAATCGAATTCCACTTTAAATTTTGTCAATTATTCACGATTACAACCAGAACAACGGCAACGCCAAAGCGAACGGTAGCGAATCCCATCGAACAGAAATGACTGGCATGTGCCACGCTTATAGTATTCACATACCAAATATGAACAAAATAGCTACACTACTTTTCGAGTTATAGTGAAATACGTTAAAATGGCGGCCATTTTTCAAAAATTGTTTTCAAAATGGCCGCCTCCTACCAAAAGTGTCATAGGACAGTGTGCCAAGCTTATAGTATTCACATACCAAATATGAACAAAATCGCTCTACTACTTTGCAAATTATAGTAAAATATGTTAAAATGGCGGCCATTTTGAAAAATGGCCATCTTCTACCAAAAGTGTCATAGGACAGTGTGCCATGCTTATAGTATTCACATACCAAATATGAACAAAATCGCTCCACTACTTTTTGAGTTATAGTAAAATACGTTAAAATGGCGGCCATTTTTCAAAATGGCCGCCTTCTACCAAAGGTGTCTTTAGACAGTGTGCAATGCTTATAGTATTCACATACCAAATATGAACAAAATCGCTCCACTATTTTTTGAGTTACAGCAAAAATCGTAAAATGACGAGAAAAGGCCGCCATTTTTCAAGATGGCTGCCATGTGCTTCTTTAATATCTACATTTGTAGCATTATTAATGTCCTTTATAATTTTTTTACATTTAAAACATATTGCTATTACAGTTTTACATATTGCACCTAAATTACTGTAAAATCGGCACTAAAATGGCCGCCATTTTGAAATGAGCGGCCATTTTGAAAATCGGCTTTCAAGCAGAACTTCTACCCCCATAGGGTATATGTGTACAAAATATGAACAAAATCGGGCCAACGGTATTTGAGTTATTGCCCGGACGGACGGACGGAAGGAAATAACATGGGGTATCTGGCGCGTGCCACGCGCCTTTTACCCCATAATGGGGTATTAGGCGCGTGGACATGGGGTATCTGGCGCGTGGATGGGGTATTTTGTACTTTTTGTCCGTCCATTTTTCAGAATGGGGTATTTGGATCTCGTGAGGGGTAACAGAGGACGGACGGCTCATTTTCGGATTTTACCGCGTATTCGTTCCATTAGGCAATTAAGTTAGAAAATTAACGAATTTAACGTATTTTTACGAAAAATAGCGCTAGTTTTATTATATCATGCAATTCTCAACTTTTCAAGGGCTTTTATCGTTTAATAATGTAGATATTTCGAAAGCTATCTTATTTTCAATGATACCTAATTAATTAGAGACTGCAGATCGACATTAGCAGGAGGTGGTGTACTTTTGCCAGACAATCGAATTTAGACATAATTATTATTTTGTTGAATCTAAAATAAGAGATACATGTAAGTCTAACTTTTTTTTTTTTTTTTTTTTTTTTAATATTTATTCAAGTTTTAGATTTACATTATAATATAAGGTTACATGATAATACATATTATAAGAAAGTATATAAGGGGGGTTTACAGGGGAGGGAGAGACTATAATTACTTGATCTAAGTATAGTGGGTCAAATGTGAGAGTTTGGTTTTTCTATTTAGGTCTTCTTTTTACCCCCTTTCTGACTCTGTATGTATGTTTTGTAGTATTTGGTTTCCAGCTCAGAAAGGGGGGTTATACATAATTTTCTATCATTGAATTTATAAGATTCCATTTTCTGTCATGCAATTCTTCTTGTCCATGTGTTTTTGCAATATATTTGTCAGCCTTCTTTTCTCTTATTAAGTATCTTTGAAAAGCATTTATGGTAGGTGTTTTTTCTTCCAATTTATTAATATACATGAATCTCTTTATGAGTAAGGTTGCTAGGTTTTGGCTGAGAGACAATCTTGGAGATCCTAACATAAAAGCTTGGTCATCAGGTATCTCTTCATTCAGGATTCTGTAGCATTGTTGTTTGAAATCTTCCATCACTTGGCATTTCAGGAAACCATGTTCTATATCGTCTATTTGGTTGCTGTTGCACAGTACGCATGTTTGGGTTTTTACTTTTTTCATTTTGAAAAGTATTTTTCTGAAGTATATTGCCCTATTTAGTATCCTATATTGAAAATATTTCATTTTCGTATCTTTTGTCAGTTTGTTTATTAGATTATATATTTTTTTCCATTCTATGTCTTTTTGAAAGTAGTCTCTCCATTTGGTTTGACCTGTAGGGGTCTTTTGCTTGAACTTTTTGCTGAGCTTTTGGTACGTTTTTTTATTGTCCCATGTTTTTAATCTCTCAATATTATCTTGGTCATCTTGTAAGTTGGTGTTTGCCATTAGGGTTTTCCACCTTGGTGGTATGCATCTTATAACAGTGTGGTAGTTGAGAAAGGTCTGGTTTTGTAAATTATATTGATTTCTTAGTTGATCATAACTTTTTAAGTGACCATTTTGGTATAAGTGTTTAATTCTTCATTACATACGAATTAAAAAAATGTAAGTCTAACTTGCTCCAACAACTAAAAGCATTCATTAGGTTCATTATTACCAATACATTAACGTCGTGTTAAAACACGATTCTGTTCTAATTCTGTTCAACTTAATCTGTGAAAAAAAATATTTCAGTGAACTGAAAAATGAAATATGCAAAATATATGCTCTGAAATTGCTCAGAATGCATCAAATGATGTTTAATCTTCGAAATTTTCTGGAACCAGACCCCACTATTTTGAGCTCGTTCGCTCGACGCGGTTCACTTCGCTCGCCATTATCAAGCACCCCTCCCCCAATATAAAATCCTTTAAGATAAGCTGTGATACAAAAGGACTTCTCCTAGGGGGACAAATTAATACTAACAGTAACTATAAAGCTTCATTGAGGAGACAAAATTAGAAATGTTTCTCGTTTAAGAGATAAAATCATACAAGACATACCCTTACATAAGGTGACGTTTTACTAAGGGCAAATAAAAAGATACTAAAGTGTTCGTAGGTTACAAATATTTACTAGCTTTAGAAATCATATCCCCAGGGGGAGTAACTAGAAATGTTTACCCTGAAGGGTACATACAGTATTAAAACCTTGTACCAGAAAGGTTTCTCTCAATAAACACAGTATGGCTAGATACTTCCTTGGTCACATTTGCACATCAAATCACAACTTGAAGGCATTAGGGGGAAGAGTTGCCAATATTGGGATTTAAAATGTATACAGGGAATGGCCTTTCAGAGGGAGACAAGTGAAGCTAGATATCTGCTCAGGGAGTTAAACTGATAGACTAATTACTAGAATAGTAGATTGATTCCTCCTTATAGTCTATAAAGGAGTACTACTGTACTTATAAGTGACTACACCATAAGATTTTTTTAAAGTTCACAAAAAGCACAAACTGAAATAAATTAGATGATTGGGTAAAATGCATATTTTTATTTGTTCAAGTTTCACATTTCATTACAAATAACAATTCAATATTTGTACCAATTTCAAAACATTTAGTATTTTTATACAGTATAGCTAAAAGATATTCACTGAGATGTTAACCAAATATTGGCAAGATTAGAAAATCTCAATCCCCAATCTACAGGGTGGGCCAAAGAAAATTGGAACATCTTTTCCATTCATTGTAAATTTATTGTTAGTCATGTATTATTTTCAATACATGTACTTTTAGGAAATTGAAAACAATTTATTGTCAACACCTTGTGGAAATATGAATATACAAGCTTAAAACATTTAATCATTCAATGCAAGGGTTTCCTGAACATGTCCTCCACCCACCTGAACAATCAGCCTGAGCAGTTTTTGACATACATGGCTTAAATGATAGGTTTTGGTACATTTTGTGCCAGTTTTGAAAAAACTGAGGTCAGGTAAGCTAAATAACCCAAGGAGGGCATGTCTAGCTACTCCTAAAGATAACTACATATGTTTAATTGATGGACATTGTGTTGAGACTACATGTATTTCCAGCAGTGATGTCTCAAGCAGAGAAAATTGGAAACTTTCCATGACCATTAACTGATTTTTTGTGTAATATTAAAGAAAATATTAAAGAAAATTGAGTAAATAGAAAAATGGTCCAATTTTTATTGGCCCACCCTGTAAAGTGATGAAATTATTAGAATACACTTTAATCTGGTCTTATACATGTATTGTTCTGATTGGATAGGAGGCTCAGTAAATACATTAATTGTGTTGAATATTCTGTATTGCCATACATGTAGCTCTGGTGAAAATAATATGGCGTCTCCTTTCGGAAATATTCTTTTTTAAAAAGCATATTTTTTGAAATCCACCAAATATTTTTCTTACTATAAAATATGTAAGCTTTACTCAAAATATTTAAATTGAACAAGGTGCAAACTGTATAATAGAACAATCGATTTTTCAAGAAAGGTCTGAACAGAATTTATCAAAATTACAGTTTTTTGCTTTCATTAAGTGATATGGTTCATTCCATTGATAGTGAACATTGGTGTACTGGTGAAGTTCCAGCAATTTGATTTGTCCTTAAAATAAAAATTGATTAATAAAAATGTATTTTTAAATTTTGCATGGGGCCTTTAGCAGTGAATAACAGTCATGGTATACCATCATACAGGGCAATACAAATATCTAAAAACACTTAATGAACCATTACTTGTATCTGAATCTAATTCACAGAACACTACACAAAGGTTAAAGGAAAGGATTTGAATAAGACTTGAGAAAGTCCATGTATTTGTGAACTTGGCCCAAGTGCCCCATCCTCTCCGACCTCCATGTAGCCCTGATGCTATCCCAAATTGTGCACCGTTCATTTACTTTGAATTGAAAGCCCTCAATGACACATGCCCCAAAACTCCAGGCTAGTAAAAAAGCTGTACAGAAATAATTAAACATGATGCTAGATGCATAGAACACCAGCAGAAAAAATAAAGTTGAAATTCCAATAAACAAACATTGAAAGGATCAAATTAAAATAATTGATTTGAATGTCAATCAATGACATTCCAATTGCTAAGATTCCTGAGCTAGAATATTTGGAATGTATAGTACAGGTATCCCCAAATTATAGGAGTCTCATTAAAATACTTTATATCCATTTTAAGACACTTTCATTACTTGAACTTCACATATTTGGTAAATTACAGTATTCCTTAAGAATGTGTCCATTGCTTAATAATCATTACAATTATTACATTTGTCACTAGCATTAACCTCCTAGTGCGAGGGAGTGTAGCCTCTTTTTCTTTGCATTTTAAAGGTTTCTGTACCATTCAGTTTTAAATTTGCCATATATCCATCATTCAGCAGAAGCTATACTTGATTGTTTTGCAAGAATTCTATTTCTGTTGGCTTATGTAATACAAAACAATGTTTTTTTTCACTTGGCCCTACACCAGACTGGATTTATTGGCCATATATCCAATAGAGTATATTTGATGAATCAGCACTATGCTTGATTGTTCACCTGGTTCTACAGGTAGTTGTATAATAATTAGTTTTCTTGGAGCTAGTTCTGTTGATTCATATATTTGTTGGTTCATATGGTCCCATATTTCCTGGTTCAACTCTTTGCTGACTTGTATATTGTTTGTTAACATGGCTCTGTACCTTTTTAACTTTGCTGAAAATAAAAAGGTTTTATATTAATGTTTGCAGATGAGATAAGTCAGATTGAACACTCTAGTAGCTGAGCCCATTTTCTTGCAAAATGTTTAGTTGGAATTTGAGTTGATAAATGTTCAGTAGACATGTTTAAGTGTATCATGACAATGGAGAATCAAGAAGAAGTCACTTCTATATCATTTCGATTTTTAAAGTAGCCCCACATATGTAATTAACCTCTTTTTTAAATACCTTTTCATTGTCAAAAACTTTTTCACCTCAATTTGAAAATAATTTATTTAATTTTTCATAACAAAATTACAACATTATATGGACTTTTGACAACCCAGGGGATGTATAATGGCCCATAATTAATTTTACAATATAAATGAACAACTGTGAGCATTCAAAGTGGTACATACATCTATACAATGGTATAATGCAATATAACAATACAATAATATGAGACAATAAAGAAATACAATAATATGTTATGCTTATTCTCTACTAAAGAGGTTAGTTTTTAAAATAGAGATTAGTGAATTCAATGGTTTATTTCTAAAATCCTAATAAATGGAATTCCATATATCCAAACCATGAACCTAATATAATTTATTGAAGACATTCCCAAATTCACACTTCAACTGATATTGTTTCCCAGTGTTCATTAAATAAACAATTTGGGCATGGTTTCAGTTCATATATATAATATTTAGTAGAAATGATCATCTTACTGTAAAACACCAAAGTGGTAAGAAATAGTTTTTATTATTTAATATAGTGATACCCCCATCAAATTCCAAAATGAAGGATTTTTTTAATAATGATTTTTTAAATGTCGATGTGCAATGGCAGAGCTATATGACATTATCATATTTGTTTGAAATTCCCTGAGATTTGGGTCATTTGTGCTATACATTGGGAGCATTCTTTGTTTTTTATTCAGAAGTGCTCCCTAATTTTGTGTGCCCCGTCACATATTTTTGTATCACTGTGCTTTATTAAACATTTTGAATGGTATTTCCGTCCATCTATATGTTTAGCTTAGATTGTCTAATAAATCTTGAACACAAAATATATATGCAATGATGGTAAGAAATATTTTTTTATGAATTTGATATAAAACGGATGCTTTATTTGTTATTTTAAAGTAAGTGCCCCCTAACCCTTCATGGTTAACTATCTGTGAGGTTAACCTACCATCAGGACCTATATGATTGACTCTCAGGGAGAGGAACTACCATCAGGACCTTCATGGTTAACTATCAGCGAGGTTGACCTACCCTCAGGACCTATATGATTGACACTTGGGGAGAGGAACTACCCTCAGTACCTTCATGGTTACTGTCAGTGAAGTTGACCTACCCTTAGGACCTGTATGATTGACTCTCAAGTAGAGGAACTACCCTCAGGACCTTTATGGTTACTGTCAGTGAGGTTGACCTACCCTCGGGACCTATATGATTGACTCTTGGGGAGAGAAACTACTCTCAGGACCTTCATGGTTACTGTCAGTGAAGTTGACCTACCCTCAGGACCTAGATGATTGACTCTCAAGGAGAGGAACTACCCTCAGGACCTTCATGGTTATTGTCAGTGAGGTTGACCTACACTCAGGACATTCATGCTTAACTATCAATGAGGTTGACCTACCCTCGGGACCTAAATGATTGACTCTTGGGGAGAGAAACTACTCTCAGGACCTTCATTGTTAACTATCAGTGAGGTTGACCTACCCTCAGGACCTATATGATTGACTCTTGGTGAGAGGAACTACCCTTGGGACCTTTATGTTTATTGTCAGTGAGGTTGACCTACCCTCAGGACCTATATGATTGACTCTTGGGGCGAGAAACTACTCTCAGGACCTTCATGGTTACCGTCAGTGAAGTTGACCTACCCTCAGGACCTATATGATTGACTCTCAAATAGAGGAACTACCCTCAGGACCTTTATGGTTACTGTCAGTGAGGTTGACCTACCCTCAGGACCTATATGATTGACTTTTGGTGAGAGGAACTACCCTTGGGACCTTTATGGTTATTGTCAGTGAGGTTGACCTACCCTCGGGACCTATAAGACTGACTCTCAAGGAGAGGAACTACCCTTGGGACCTTTATGGTTATTGTCAGTGAGGTTGACTTACCATAAGACTGACTCTCAAGGAGAGGAACTACCCTCAGGACCTTCATTGTTAACTATCAGTGAGGTTGACCTACCCTCAGGACCTATATGATTGACTCTTGGTGAGAGGAACTACCCTTGGGACCTTTATGTTTATTGTCAGTGAGGTTGACCTACCCTCAGGACCTATATGATTGACTCTTGGGGAGAGAAACTACTCTCAGGACCTTCATGGTTACTGTCAGTGAAGTTGACCTACCCTCAGGACCTATATGATTGACTCTCAAATAGAGGAACTACCCTCAGGACCTTTATGGTTACTGTCAGTGAGGTTGACCTACCCTCAGGACCTATATGATTGACTCTCAAGGAGAGGAACTACCCTCAGGACCTTTATGGTTACTGTCAGTGAGGTTGCCCTACCCTCAGGACCTATGTAATTAACTCTCAAATAGAGGAACTACCCTCAGGACCTTTATGGTTACTGTCAGTGAGGTTGACCTACCCTCAGGACCTATATGATTGACTCTCAAGGAGAGGAACTACCCTCAGGACCTTTATGGTTACTGTCAGTGAGGTTGCCCTACCCTCAGGACCTATGTAATTAACTCTCAAATAGAGGAACTACCCTCAGGACCTTTATGGTTACTGTCAGTGAGGTTGACCTACCCTCAGGACCTATATGATTGACTCTCAAGGAGAGGAACTACCCTCAGGACCTTTATGGTTACTGTCAGTGAGGTTGCCCTACCCTCAGGACCTATGTGATTGACTCTTGGTGAGAGGAACTACCCTTGGGACCTTTATGGTTACTGTCAGTGAGGTTGACCTACCCTCAGGACCTATATGATTGACTCTCAAGGAGAGGAACTACCCTCAGGACCTTTATGGTTACTGTCAGTGAGGTTGCCCTACCCTCAGGACCTATGTGATTGACTCTTGGTGAGAGGAACTACCCTTGGGACCTTTATGGTTATTGTCAGTGAGGTTGACCTACCCTCAGGACCTATAAGACTGACTCTCAAGGAGAGGAACTACCCTTGGGACCTTTTTGGTTATTGTCAGTGAGGTTGACCTACCCTCGGGACCTATAAGACTGACTCTCAAGGAGAGGAACTACCCTCAGGACCTTCATTGTTAACTATCAGTGAGGTTGACCTACCCTCAGGACCTATATGATTGACTCTTGGTGAGAGGAACTACCCTTGGGACCTTTATGTCTATTGTCAGTGAGGTTGACCTACCCTCAGGACCTATATGATTGACTCTTGGGGAGAGAAACTACTCTCAGGACCTTCATGGTTACTGTCAGTGAAGTTGACCTACCCTCAGGACCTATATGATTGACTCTCAAGGAGAGGAACTACCCTCAGGACCTTTATGGTTACTGTCAGTGAGGTTGCCCTACCCTCAGGACCTATGTGATTGACTCTCAAATAGAGGAACTACCCTCAGGACCTTTATGGTTACTGTCAGTGAGGTTGACCTACCCTCAGGACCTATATGATTGACTCTCAAGGAGAGGAACTACCCTCAGGACCTTTATGGTTACTGTCAGTGAGGTTGCCCTACCCTCAGGACCTATGTGATTGACTCTCAAATAGAGGAACTACCCTCAGGACCTTTATGGTTACTGTCAGTGAGGTTGACCTACCCTCAGGACCTATGTGATTGACTCTCAAGGAGAGGAACTACCCTCAGGACCTTTATGGTTACTGTCAGTGAGGTTGCCCTACCCTCAGGACCTATGTGATTGACTCTTGGTGAGAGGAACTACCCTTGGGACCTTTATGGTTATTGTCAGTGAGGTTGACCTACCCTCGGGACCTATAAGACTGACTCTCAAGGAGAGGAACTACCCTCAGGACCTTCATTGTTAACTATCAGTGAGGTTGACCTACCCTCAGGACCTATATGATTGACTCTTGGTGAGAGGAACTACCCTTGGGACCTTTATGTTTATTGTCAGTGAGGTTGACCTACCATAAGACTGACTCTCAAGGAGAGGAACTACCCTCAGGACCTTCATTGTTAACTATCAGTGAGGTTGACTTACCCTCAGGACCTATATGATTGGCTCTTGGGGAGAGGAACTACCCTTGGGACCTTTATGGCTAACTGTCAGTGAGGTTGACCTACCCTCAGGACCTATATGATTGACTCTTGGTGAGAGGAACTACCCTTGGGACCTTTATGTTTATTGTCAGTGAGGTTGACCTACCATAAGACTGACTCTCAAGGAGAGGAACTACCCTCAGGACCTTCATTGTTAACTATCAGTGAGGTTGACTTACCCTCAGGACCTATATGATTGGCTCTCAGGGAGAGGAACTACCCTTAGGACCTTCATAGTTAACTATCAATTTACCCAGGTATCAGGTATCAATTTGAGAACATGAAGGATAAATCATGTAGTTTTTTAGTTTATGGTTTCTTTATTTTACTTTACAATATGAGCTACATTTGTACAAATGGCTGAATTCAGCATTATTGGCCCAGTTAATACAAAGTTTATTCAAATTTACAGAAATCCTGTAGTAGTCCTAATCTTTATGTCATATCATGGTTAAATTGCTCCCCTTTCCAATGTTTATTGAGGTTCCTTTTAAAAGTCTCTAAGGATTGGGATTGTATGATGGATGGTGTTAACAAGTTCCAGTCATTAATAATTCTTTGACTGAAGGAGTTTTTCCTCATGTCAAGTCTAAGACATGGTTTATATAGTTTCTTTGGATGACCCCTGCTGGTGGATTAATTCTCAATAAAGAAAGAACTGGATTCAATTCTAACATAGGCTAGTCATTGAAAATTTTGTAAACTTCAATCATATCACCTCTCCTTCTTCTGTATTTCAGGGAGAATAAATTGAGTTTCCTAAGTCGTTCTGGATAACTCAAGTCTTTAATTGAATTATCATGTTTAGTAGCTTTACATTGGACTCTCTCTATTTTGATACTGTCCAATACATATCTTGGATGCCATATGATATTTCCATATTCTATTAATGGTCTTATAAGTGTTTATAGCACTAAAATAATCATGGAACCTATTTTATGCATTGTAGTTCGTTATGAAGTGAGATACATTGATTACTGCTTCAAACACTTTTGCAGAGAAACTTAGTTGAAATTTTGCCATAACCCATACAGAATATTCCATTATTTCCTCTTCTGGTGTCTGTAATTGCATTATCTGCCATTTAAAATGTCAGTTAAGTTATAGAAGAACAACATTATTATTGCCCATTTCATGATAACTTTAGCCTTAAATTAAAGGCATAATAATGTCTCCAAATGACTTGAAAATGAGTAAAGATTCAACTATTTGATGCAGACTTTACTACATTGTTTAGACTACATTACCGATACCTGTCATAATGGTAAAAGACACCCAATAATATTGTTACAGTTACAGGTTCAGCAAATTGTTTTGATATAACTTGATATAAAGAAATCTGTCTCAATTAATAAGTCAAGTTATAAAAATGGCCTGGTAGCACTTGACTGAGGATTATTTACAGAGGAAATGGAACTCTTCAATGAGATACTCAAAATATCTTATTCACTATCAGTGAGGTTACCTACCTACAAGACCTACCTAATTCACTATCAGTGATGTCACTGAGATGACCTATAGGCAGACCTACCTTAGAATGTTTTAGTGAGGTGACCTATTCCAAAAACCTACATAATTCACTATCAGTGAGTTGAGCTTCCCAGAATATCTACCTGAGATAAAATATGTGTACCTCCAAGACCTAACTTATTCCCTATCAGTGAGGTGAGCTATCCAAAGAAATCTACATTGATCACTAATAGTGAGGTGGGCTTTTAAGAAGACCCACCTTTTTTACTTTCAATGTGGTAAGCTATCTATAAAACATACAATATTCATTATCAGCAAGATGAGTTACGTGTACAAAATATACATCATTATCAGTGAGGTGAGTTACCAAGAAAACCTACCTTAGTCACCATCAGTGAGCTGAGTTACCAAGAAGGCTAACATTTTTCCCTATCAATTAGGTAAACTACCAACAAGATCTACCTTAGTCACTTTCAGTGAGGTGAGCTTCCAAGAAGGCCAATATTATTCACTACCAATGGGGTTAGCTACAAGAACCTACAAGAGCTTTCTTATTTACTATCAGTAAGGAGAGTTACCTACCAGTCCTATCATAGTCACTATCAGTGAGGGTAGCTACCTAAAAGACCTACCATAATCACTATCTTTGAGGTGAACTACCTTCAAGACCAGTAGCTCATATCTGTGGAGGTATGTGTTAGGGTCATCAATAACTTTGCTTGAGAATCCAGGTCTACCTGCAAAGAAAAGTGCACCTAATATTCTAGTCTACAGAATACATTATTCCCTTTCAGTATTATGCAACATTATGTGGGTGACATTATTTGTTTGCTACCATTTGTTTCACCCTGGACAATTTCATTTACTGTTTTCATTTAGGTGACTATGTTTGTCCTAATTTCAAATTATGATGTAAATTGTAACAGAAATATTATATTGCACTCACTGGCTATAAAACACTACATCAATCCAAATTGTTTATTTATGAAGTATATCTTTTTCAAAAATCTGATATCTTATAATGCAAATATGGCCTCATAATGGAGGTATTGTCAATAATTAACATACAAATTACCTCATTTCAAAGAGCAACAAAGTGTCATTAGTATCACCATGGGCATGTGAACATTAAATGCTCATATGGGCAATTTCTATGGAAACTGAGTAATTTGTTTTAAATTTAGCTTTTTTAGGAAGACTTGGAGCATGATTTTTTTACCAAGAAATATTAATTATTTTGCATTATTTTTAACTTAATAAATCACCCCCTGCATTGGCTAAATCAATAATTCTTTTTGCAGGAATT
Organism: Owenia fusiformis; assembly: GCA_903813345.2. NCBI lineage: Eukaryota > Metazoa > Annelida > Polychaeta > Sabellida > Oweniidae > Owenia > Owenia fusiformis. The sequence continues at coordinate 38,372,501 of CAIIXF020000007.1, forward strand.
ACATTCAAAACCAGTTCGGATCAAATACAAGGTTATTGAAAATGACACACACAAATGTCCTATACTCTGAAAGATCATTTTTCTATATTTTAACTTTTACATTGTTTAAAACAAGACTTTTTAAAATATCCACGATAGCCTTCATACTGATGAAAATATATGTTATTTCAAAGGACCAGGTTTAGTATGGAAAATGATTTTAGATGGTCACATCTTTCATTTTGAGTACTTTCCAGGAGTAATTTTAAATATGACATTTTCCTATTAACACAATATGTTATCTTTCAAGTAAATTCTCAAGGATAATAAAAAATATCAATCAAACCATTCCAAAAATTATGAATAGGGACCCCATGTCAACATTTCTTCACAAAATGTTGAACCTATCTACTCCAAAGAGTATCTTCTTTTCAAATGTTTATTGCAAGAAAAGATTATCAATCGGACAAGGGGTCTAAAACTTCTACAGAAATAAAATGGATTGAAAGGCTAGTTTTGGAGATATCAATTTTCAATGACCAAAATTATGCTGTAAACAATGGATAGCATGAGTTTTCCCTATAGAAAATAAGATTGGATTTGAGGTTTTCACTTTATCACATTTCAATCCCCATCCCCTTTTCAGAAGTTGTAAATACAGTTGTAAAGAAACTTCTGAACATAGATTTTTTACTTGTCCAAGGCTCAATGAGGGAAAGTGAACGTTTATGATTGTACATGTATTAAGAATAGACTACCACTTTATAATTATTTCAAGACATGTATTCCTGATAATGGTTTAAAATGGGTGCTGGGGGATGTGGCCTATGCCATCTTGGGTCAAGAATTAGGTAATATTTTCGATTCACTATATTATATTCAAATCATTCTATTAATGTCACATTGTGATATATCAATATAAACCGTATTCCAAAAAATTACTTTGAGACACTTTGAATCCAAAATAACTTCACCAATAGTTTATTAAAACTGTTTGATATGTGTTGTTAAGACATATAAATCATTTACATGTATATATACAGGTCATTTTTTGATTCTAGTGAAACTAATGAATCTGATCAATTTCACAGTAGAGTAAAAATTTATATAAAGTATCATAGGGAATAACAAGCTATGCACTTATTCAGGTCTTTCTGCTAATAGTCAAGTTTCATAGGAGCTTTCTGTATAAATCTTTATTTAAATGGTTTATCAATGTCATTACTACAGGGCGTATCAAAAAAAACGCAACAAGTTGTTATCTCATAAAATCACAAAACTAGTAATGACTACCAATTTCATTTAATGTACCATAAAGCCATGTCTCTCCTCTTTGCAATGATATGTCATTCATTCACATGTGGTAATGGTTGGGTGAGAAATCCTTCCATTTGCACAGTGGGTCAAAATCTGCTCTGCGCCAAGTTTTAGATATTGAAAAAATCAGTGCAAGGGCTAAGTGCCAATGGAAGTTCCCCTGACTTTAATTGTTGTGACTTTTTCTTTTGGAGCTATCTCAGGAGCATCTGTGCTCGTAATTCCTCCACCAGATATTGCAAAACCTCGAGAGAGATTTGCCCATGGGCTGCTTTCCTTTGCTTTAACCCACACATGATTCAGGGCTGAACCATGCATGACGTGGACAGATGAGCGCATCTTTATGTGCAAGGAAGTGGTGGCAATTTGGAGGGGTATAGGATGTATTCTTGCAAGAGTATGAGTATGAACACTTTACTGTCTATGCCATACCTGTCACACCTTCTTTCAATAGCCTCTATGCCCCTTGTACTGACTTTTGCAATGTTTTAAACTTGGGTCCGAGCTGAATTTTGCCCCACTTTGCAAAATTAATGATTATTCGGCCAGAGATGACTCCCTGTGAATGAATGATATTCCATTGCAAAGAGGAGCAATTTGACTTTTTGGTACATTGATGCAGTCAGCATTGGTTTATGTTTTCATTCAATATTGCATCGGGCTCCGTACACTGACTTTTGCAATGTTTATAACTTGGCCCGAAGCTAATTTTGGCCCACTTTGCAAATGGAATGATTACTCGCCCAACCATGACCAAATATCAATGAATGATATATCATTGTAAAGAGGAGATACATGGCTTTATGGTGCATTGAATGAAATCAATGCTGTTATCACTGGTTTTGTGCTTTTCCAAGATAACAATCTGTTGCGTTTTTTTTGATACGCACTGTATGTTTGTCATATATAAAAATTGCCCCCAGTAGTGAGGTTAACTCACTTCAGTACACACTTGAAGGATCATGTGTATTGTAAGACCTGAAGAGAGATCACCAGAAATATCAGGACCATTTCTCTGGAGGAATGTGTTAGGGTCTTCAAGAACTTTGCCTGTAGAATCCAGGTGTGCCTGCAAAGGAATGGACAACATTTAGAGCACATCTTCAAAGTGTATCTACAGTTGAGCTTGTTATTTGGAACTTCTTGTCGAGTTGCTCCATGGTGCCTAGTTTTAATGTACTAAAAAAGTCAGAAATCATTCAGATAAAAATGTTATGAAACATTATCTAAGCGATCTGTGGCAGGAGGTGAATATCTTTATTTATACTATGAATTACTATGAAACATGTATATACAGAGCATAATTAAATTGTCAATCAATAAACTTTATAATTAATTAATTCAAATTCTTTAAGTTAAAGTAAGTAAGTAAAATGTATTCGGAGATCATAAAAATTACAAAGTGAAGGTGTTTATCAAATGCTGGATTTGGCCTTATATGGTATTGAATAAATTGGTGATGAGCTAGATTCAATTTTAAATATATACAAACATAATTGGTTTGTATAATAGAATTTTTACATTTTTTCCTTTTTAAAGTTTGAAGTTAACATATACGTAGATCCTTCAAGGAACAACAATATCATGTTGAATTGTACTTTAAGCAATATAATATTTGAGTTGTGCTGTGACCTTGAACTTGTGTACCTGATTAACTTTCATCAGAATACAGTTCATAGAGATGCCAAATAAATGTTTATCTAGAGAAATGTGATAAGATATATTGCAGGTTTTTGTGAATACTTAGGTATACATTAGGTATTTTAATGAAATTGAATCTATTGGCCAATTGATAAATACTGTATAGCAATAATATCAGTCTTTTTTCTTCATCCTTGCATTTCCTCACCAACAATTTAAATGAGTAAAATACATAAACCAGTCATATCTGATATTTCTGCATTGTTTTAGTTATGTGGTAATTTTGTTTTCTTGACATAACTTCTTAACATAAAATTATTTGAAGACAGTTTCTTAAGTTTTATATATAGCCATCTTGACATTAATGACATTAAAGAGAGAATCAGATCTAGCGAGCAGCCAAACAAAAAATTGTTTCAATTTTAGAATCTTCCTGGCTTATGTCATTCCTTTTCATGTCTATTTTCTAAAAATCCCCAAAGTGCACACTTTATTTCAGGAAAACTAAAGATTTTTATAATAATGTACCATTTTTCTATAAGAATGGTTACCATTCTTATTATTTGGGAAAATTTAAACATTTTTCACCCATTTTTGCACTTTAAATCCTCAATAACTTTACCAGTTTATAACATATCGTGAATCTTTTGGGAGATATTGTATTTGAGATTGTAAGGAATAGATTGGTAGATCAATTTTACATATTGCTTGTAATTTTGTCACCCCCATAGATCTGATTCTGCCTTTAATTGACATTATTATATTATGTTCCTGAAATGAGAATCTGTATATCAAAGAATATGAAAGTGATAACTATATATGAAGTGTAGCATCCGTAATAGAGACCAAGTAAATAAATTGTCATGGGAAACATATATACTGGAAAAAAATAAAAGATCTATACTGGTGCATGATACTATGTGAATACATACTGGGGTAAGTGTCATGGGTAAAATATACACTCCCCTCCATAAGTTTGGCAACCTTAGCTCCCCCATTGAACTACGTGTTAAAGCCTCTCTACATTTGAATGTTTATTTACTTAACCTGCAATGAAAATACTTATACTATTGATGGAAACGTAATTTGACTTCATATCCAATACCTCCAAATTTTCTCTATTTTTTCCTCAATTAAAATAAGTCAAAAATTGATGAATTTTTGAAAATCAACATTCCCATATTAACCAATGGGAAATGGTAGGTTTGCTGCAAGTCATATGACAGAATATTCATCCATCCGAGTCCTTGCAAAAAATACGAGTTAGCCAGGCAATTAAATTTGCTAACTTTATTTAACAAAATAAATGATATGTTTCTTCATGTTAAACAAAGTTATAGAGCTTTAAAGTCAAAATTGTTTTTCAAAAAACCTCTCCCATTGAAATAACACAGGAGGCAAAAGATTATTTTCAAAAATGACTTTGAAGCGCTCTAACTTTAGTATTCACCAAATAAACTAAACACTTAGTGTACAAAAAGGTAGACAATTCAATTTTCTATATAAAAATATTTTTTGCTGAATCTTTTATTGAAAAGATATCCTGATTTCTCATTTTCCCCCGAACCCTCCATTTCCCATTGGATTACATGGGAATGACGATTTTCAAAAATTAAACAAATTTATCATCAATTTTCGACCTACTGTACGAGGAAAAAAATTGAGAAAATTTGGAGGTATTGGAAATGAAATCAAGTTACGTTTCCATTAATATTATAAGTTGTTACATCGCTGGTTAAGTAAATAAAAATCCAAACGTAAAGAGGCTTTAACACGTAGTTCAATGGGGGAGCTAAGGTTGCCAAACTTATGGAGGGGAGTGTATACTGGAATAAATAAAAGAACATCAAAAATTCAACTTTATCATCAATTTTCGACCTATTGTAATTGAGGAAAAAAATTAAGAAAATTTGGAGGTATTGGAAATGAAGTCAAGTTACGTTTCCATTAATATTATAAGTTATTACATCGCTGGTTGAGTAAATAAAAATTCAAACTTAAAGAGGCTTGAACACGTAATTCAATGGGGGAGCTAAGGTTGCCAAACTTATGGAGGGGAGTGTATACTGGAATAAATAAAGAACCATACTGGTGAAAGATTCAAATTACAATCTGAATACTGGAGTAATGGATGATATAACAAGGCATTAACGTGCAAAAATGTCACCACCTGCCATCTGTTACAGACACCAATCTTGAAATTTTTTTCGATTTTTAATAAAATATGTGTCACTACCTTAATATCAATCAGAATAATTTTTACCACTTTGACACATTTTTATGTTTAACATTTACTACATGATCTGGACTGTACATTGCTTAATAGGTGATGTCACTTACTTATTGATGAATATAAAAAATATTTCTTATTATTTGGGTACATAATGCTCTACCATTACAAGTTGAGATTTAAAAAAAAAGAATTTGTAGAAAAAGCCTAACTTTGGCATTTAGTAGGTGATGTCACTATATCAATTAATAAAAATATAACTTACCATTTTAGCACACAACTTTCAAAGTTCAACATTTATTAAAGGATCTGAACTAAACATAAATGAAGGAAAACCTCATACAAAATGTTTAATGAAAAATATGAGAAAGGGGAACAAAAATAAGGGGGGTGGGGGGGGGGGTGCTTTTGGATAAATAACAAATAATGCCCCCAATGTATAGTACAATGTACAGGGTGTTCCAAAAGTAACAGGACTGGTGCTGGCATTTTGTCTATTCTGAACTGAGTACTTTGAAGTATTGCAACTAAAATTGTTATTAAGGGGACTCATCTCTGACCTAGCTGATTTTTTGGTGTCCTGAATGTTCTGTTTCTGTTTGATTTTTTGTATTAACGGATATCCGCACTGCTTGCTTAGAGGTAGCACATTTTCATTTAATGTATCAAATTTTGTATAAAATGACAAAGAAACCTTTCAACTTTCAAAATGCAAATATAATTTGTATTGATATGTCATTTCGATCACCAATATTGAATGAATGCTGTTAACGCTGTGTAACAGCTGCAATTTCACATTATTTCCTTTGGAGAGAGTAGTATTGCTTGATGTGTCATTGTAGAATGAAGTGCACACCTGTTTTAAAAATTTCCTTATTAGGGATTCTGTACACAAGTATAAATATAATTGAGAACCCAACATGCCTTAGTTTTTGAAATATCATGAATTCAAATTCAAAAAGACCCTTAATATCGGCACCTTGCGCACATAATAATTTACGCACTGCTTGTTTTGGTATAGCACAGTCTGCATAGGGTGATATTATCAAGGGAAATTGGTCTCAATTGATCCTAAATTTGCAGCTCATTAAGGGGACTCATCTCTTACCTAACTGATTTTTGGGTGTCCTGAATGTTCTGTTTGATTTTTTCAGAAGGGGATCAAATATGCTTTCATTATATATAAAGTAAATTAGATCTTCACTGTGAAAATATTTCAGTACATCGTCTTAAAGATTAGAGGAGTATGACGTTCCGGAAAAAAAACGCCTCAATTTACCCGCTTTGCTTGAACAGGCTTGCTTTAAAAGCGACACATTCTTAATTTAGCGATGCAAGCTAAGGAAAATCATCATACGGTCAACAAGATTGTTTTTAATTTACGGCATTTGATAAGCTGAAGTGTTTTGGTGCCAATTATTTTTCATGAGTACTAATAAAGCATAGCAATAACAGGATAGATATAGGATTTTGACCCCTTACCCAAGTTCGGCAGTACAATTGACGCCATATCAAATTTTAATTGACTTTCAATTTTCATAATTATATAAACTTTGACATTTTTGAGGAAAAACTAGAAAATTGACATATTGTTTTTATTGTTTTAAACAAGTTAGATCATGTACCCCTGAAAAAATTTGAAAATATAAAAAGGTTCCACCGTCAATGTTTTCTGTAAGTTATTTATAACCAGAGTTTTTATTTTTTCTGACATTTTTAGAATTTCATTAAATATATTTATTTCAATAAACTTTGATATTCTTTGAGATAGGTGGAACCTTTTTTATTTTTAAGTGTTATTAAGGAGTTCACTTACTACACAATCTTGCTGCCCATTCCATATAATGATTTTCTTATACATCTAATCAGAGACATATAAAACTAGAACTATAATGCGGAAAACAAAATATTTTTTTCTCATGCTAATGGCATTTAGCAGAAAAAGCAAGTTACATGATAGGGTTGTCATATGACTCATAATGTCTGTAAAACATTTGCAAACATATGTAGAGACTGCTGGAATATAATGAATGAAATTGAAACAACTTAGGAAAACAAATAAAAGCAATGTTCCAAATTATGCAATGGGATTTGAAAAATCAGTGACGTATATTTCTTTGTTTGTTTAATTGTTGATGGGGCAATGTGTCACTGATGTCACAGATAATGGTACCATAATCCGAGAATTTGTTAACAAGAGCGTTATATCACGTCATGATAAAACAATGCTGAGGGGCTCATAGTTGCTATGAGTTACTATGTCGTAAAACGTCATTGACATTTAATATAGAACACTCGTAAAATGTGAAGTTAACAAACAAGCTTTTCCTAGAGATGTTTATTCTCAGTATTTCTTCACTTGGCAAATATATCACCATTGTCGTAAGGATTAGAGATGAGTCCCCTCAATACATAGTATGGACATTAATGCAATCATGGGCTTCCAATTCTCATGATTCAATCCACCTATCAAAATTCAGATTAAGAATTAAGCCTTATTGAACCAGTCTTGAAGTTTCAAAAGGTCAATGAACACAGGGGTTTGTGTAAAAACCGGGTGACTGGGTAACTGGGTACTCAGTCGACCGGGTACCTAACGTTCCTAGCAGGGTTACCAACTTTCAAAGTTCCACATTTCCCCCGATATATAGTAGCGAATTGACTTGACAGACTTAGCCTACCGAGTGTACTGCTGTTTGATATTTTTACCCTATACGAGACAAAGCACTTTTTAAAATAATCGATCCATCAAACAATGACGTCCATGTCACGTTGCTCATAAGTAGCATATAAGTTCCTAGAAGACGTTGCACATTTTCGTTCTTTACACATCAAGGCAATGTAAACATGAGACATCTATTGATGGTATAAAAAGAACGTTGTTGTAACGTGTCCGTAAAGTTCGTTAGTGTGGAAAACATAACAAACAGGAACGTTTGATTTTTTACTACATTGGTCCATATGTGACATAACTCAAACGTTAAAACATGACAAAAACTTTGTGTTCTCACTAAGTCGGTTCATTTCCAACATGTTGTTAACATTAAAATTTAACGTTGTTGAAACCTTTTTTACGATTTGAAATAAACTCAAAACGTGACGTCAATAATGAAGTTCATGGACCGTATTGATCTGACGTTATTTAAATATTCAGTAAAACGTGGATGGATGGTTGAATTTCAACATCGTGGAAATGGCTTCAAATTATTTGTGAGTTAAGGAAACGTTACAAAGACGTCAATATGTTCTCACTAAACAGGTTCATTACCGACGTTATTTTAACGTTAAAGGTTAACGTTAACAAAACGTTGAAATAACCTCAAAACGTGACGTCGAAAATAACGTACATGTATCGTCCAGATCCAAAGTTATAAATAAAAAAAATCCTAACCCTGCTAGGAAGGTTAAGTACCCGGTTACCCAGTTACCCAGTTTTTTACACAAACCCATGAACACAGTCCTGAAATTCCACTTTGATTTGAGCCCAAGGCCAAATCAGTTTTACTATTCCAAGTCCTTGGCTATTCTAATCTTCCTCATCATTAGTTAGAATAAATTGAAAGCCCAAATCAAACTGGGGTCTAGGCCTATAGGCCGGGCTATAGGCCTAGTCTATTGAGTCGACGCCACAGGCCGAAAAGTGATTGACGGGGAATAAGACTCTAGAATTATTTTACAATACAGAGGTTACAAAACCAGCATTTATATACAATTAATTTATTACAATAATATCTTATAAGGTAGAGCACAACGATTGCATTTATAATATCACAACATCTCCAAAATGATTCAACTTGAATTTGAATTGAACTTACCAGATTTCTCAACTTTAGCTCCTGGCTCGATTACGCGATCCCTCTGAACGAAACAAACAAAGAATTCCCGGGATGTACATTTAGTTCCTCAAGTGTAGCTTAAATGCGTAGGGGAACATGGGGCAAAGCGGCCCAAAAAATTAAATTTTAAGTTGTTCTGTACGGGGTATTTTCGTATCTGTCAATCATCGCGCACTTTGATGTTCCACTTTATTAATGGTTTGTGGTTTACATTTTTCGAGTGTTTTATACTTTCCTAGGACTATCTTCTGTGATTTTTCAAAGGTCAAAAATATTGTCGAGAGTGGGGCAAAACGGCCCATGGGTGGGGCAAAACGGCCCACCCTCTGTTACATGGGTTTTGAAACCAAAATTAATCAATTACAAGACTCGTCCACAAACATCTTATCTCAGACGTTCAAACCTTTGACAGATAAAGTATTCTTAACCCCTACCATAATTCTAGTCATTCGATATGTGTCGGAAGGCAATAAGGCACACGCCAGATGTTAAAATTGTTACATTTGAAAACCAATTGTTCTTGCACAATAAGATTTTTGTATGTTATAACATGTGTGGGCCGTTTTGCCCCAAAGACATGTGAATTTTCAAATAGACGTCATTTTAATTTGCCTAATATTTGAAGCTCGAAATTTTTACAAATAAAGAATAAATGTGCACACTCTATGTAAAATGTTAAATCAAAACGATATTCTATTGTTGCCGGATTTTTTAGAGATTCTCGTGAGAGGGGTAATTTCCAAAAAAGAGGGTGAAAAGTAGAATTACCTCTTACGTAAAGCGAGACGCTGCTTGGTTAAAAATGGACGGTCGAGAAGGTGGCAGATATTTCAAAATTCGATTTTGTGACTTTTGAAGAACCATCTTTTTATGGTTCAAAAGATATTTCGATGGGCCACTTTGCCCCAGAGGGCCGTTTTGCCCCATGTTCCCTAACGCTTCCTGGTTTGTAGGAAACATGGTGAAAATGGTGCCAACGTACTATGCTCTAAAATGTACCTTTTCTTGACATTTAATGACATGATATAGTGATATGCTAATATCTGCATTAATGTAATATATCTAATATGTTTTCAGCTAACAGTTTCAAGACCAGTAGCCTAATGGGTGGCCTTCAGACTGTTAGCTGAAAACATATTATATCTTTTGTAATGTTTTGAGTTTTGTCCACCGTTGTTGAGACACTATATATTCTATCATTTACTGAAACAATTTTGTTTAGAAATTAGAGATAGTGGATCTCAAAGTTCACCAAACCATTCAAGCAGGGATTTTTGTCTGGATGATAACTCCAATACCTGTTATCAGATTTAGTTGAAATTTCAAGCGTTATCTGGATAACAAGACCATGTATTTGTGTGCCAATTATACAACCAATTAATAATTAGAGAGATTAAGTTCAGGTTTACATAGATAACGTAGCTATTATTAATAGGTAGATTAAATGTGACATTTTTCTTTAAAAAATAGGTTGTTTTGCTGTGCCAAATTATATACAATGTAAAGAAACAGTAGGTTTTTGGATACGTATTTACAACCGATATGTTTTAAACTCTTCAATAATCGTGAAACCAAAGTACAATTATGAATAATTTACTTCTAATAGATAAAATTAAATAATACAGATATGTGTTCAAAATCAACGGACGGGCACCATTCGTAATCTTAAAATAGGCCTAGCGCTTTCATCAATTGAGCATCTTATGTATAATTTTTCTTAAATGCGTGTCTTTATTGTATAAACATATTTACAAATGTATATCGGGGCTATTTTTCGATAATATGATTATACAACAAAAAAATCAAAAAATAAACAAACGATGAAAAACGCTCGTAACTTGGGGTAAAGTACGCGTAGACGGGCAAGCATTTCTTAATCTAGCGTATTCATTAACGTACTGTGTTCTGGCAAAGTACATCAGAAGTTTGTATTTTATTAGCCATGATTTATTAAATGTATTTATACAGGTATAATATAATGTTTTGAGACTTTAATCTAAACAATTATTGTTTTACGAAAAACGCTCGTAACATGGGGTAAAAGGAGCGTAAAAATCAATCTCGATTACATCAATTTTCTCAAAATATATTTCAATGTGGATAAATTCCTGTCAAGGATATGTTCCTTAGACTATATTCTCAAATCTGACGAAGTTTTAGCGGAAGAATCGAGCGAGAAAGATATTAAAAATAATTTCCATCAATTTTCTGATCTCATGAAAGATAGGTCAGAATGTTACAACAAGATAGGTTGCATTTTTTCGGTGGACGGAGGAAACCGTATTCTATACGTCATTGTTTTTATGTGTCATCAGAACCATAAAATAGGGATTCAAAAACGCTTTCCATTGGTGTATACGGCTATTTCCAGCGATGTTAGGAACAATGTTTTTCAGCCACGCGCCTGATACCCCAGTCAAAAAATGTTGAAAGGTAATAACTGTCGCTTTAATCATTGTCGCTGCTCAAATTGCCGTTTACAGATGCGTGGGAATATATTCTATAGTATCTGATTGTTAAAACTACATTTTAAAACAAAATAATTGAAATATTGCAAAAAAAGTTTTTTTCGAAAAGTGGACGGAGAAAACATGGGGTATTGTATGGAGGGACGGACAGACGTACGGACGGACGGACGGACGGACGGAAGGAAATAACATGGGGTATCTGGCGCGTGCCACGCGCCTTTTACCCCATAATGGGGTATTAGGCGCGTGGACATGGGGTATCTGGCGCGTGGATGGGGTATTTTGTACTTTTTGTCGGTCCATTTTTCAGAATGGGGTATTTGGATCTCGTGAGGGGTAACAGAGGACGGACGGCTCATTTTCGGATTTTACCGCGTATTCGTTCCATTAGGCAATTAAGTTAGAAAATTAACGAATTTAACGTATTTTTACGAAAAATAGCGCTAGTTTTATTATATCATGCAATTCTCAACTTTTAAAGGGCTTTTATCGTTTAATAATGTAGATATTTCGAAAGCTATCTTATTTTCAATGATACCTAATAGGAGACTGCAGATCGACATTAGCAGGAGGTGGTGTACTTTTGCCAGACAATCGAATTTAAAGATAATTATTATTTTGTTGAATCTAAAATAAGAGATACATGTAAGTCTAACTTGCTCCAACAACTAAAAGCATTCATTAGGTTCATTATTACGGCGTCACAATTATTACTAAAATACATTAACGTCGTGTTAAAAGACGATTCTGTTCTAATTCTGTTCAACTTAATCTGTGAAATAAAATATTTCAGTGAACTGAAAAATGAAATATGCAAAATATATGCTCTGAAATTGCTCAGAATGCATCAAATGATGTTTGATTTTCGAAATTTTCTGGAACCAGAGACCCCACTATTTTGCGCTCGTTCGCTGGCTAACTCGACGCGGTTCACCATACTCATAGCCATTATCAAGCACCCCTCCCCCAACATAAAATCCTTTAAGATAAGCTGTGATGCAAAAGGACTTCTCCTAGGGGAACAAATTAATACTAACAGTAACTATAAAGCTTCCTTGAGGAGACAAAATTAGAAATGTTTTTCGTTTAAGAGATAAAATCATACAAGACATACACTTACATAAGGTGACGTTTTACTAAGGGCAAATAAAAAGATACTAAAGTGTTCGTAGGTTACAAATATTTACTAGCTTTAAAAATCATATCTCCAGGGGGAGTAACTAGAAATGTTTACCCTGAAGGGTACATACAGTATTAAAACCTCGTACCAGAAAGGTTTCTCTCAATAAACACAGTATGGCTAGATACTTCCTTGGTCACATTTGCACATCAAATCACAACTTGAAGGCATTAGGGGGAAGAGTTTCCAATATTAGAGATTTAAAATGTATACAGGGAATGGCCTTTCAGAGGGAGACAAGTGAAGCTAGATATCTGCTCAGGGAGATAAACTGATAGACTAATTACTAGACTAATAGTAGATTGATTCCTCCTTATAGTCTATAAAGGAGTACTACTGTACTTATAAGTGACTACACCATAAGATTTTTTTAAAGTTCACAAAAACACAAACTGAAATAAATTAGATGATTGGGTAAAATGCATATTTTTATTTGTTCAAGTTTCACATTTCATTACAAATAACAATTCAATATTTGTACCAATTTCAAAACATTTAGTATTTTTATACAGTATAGCTAAAAGATATTCACTGAGATGTTAACCAAATATTGGCAAGATTAGAAAATCTCAATCCCTAATCTACAGGGTGGGCCAAAGAAAATTGGAACATCTTTTCCATTCATTGTAAATTTATTGTTAGTCATGTATTATCTTCAATACATGTACTTGTAGGAAATTGAAAACAATTTATTGTCAACACCTTGTGGAAATATGAATATACAAGCTTAAAACATTTAATCATTCAATGCAAGGGTTTCCTGGACATGTCCTCCACCCACCTGAACAATCAGCCTGAGCAGTTCTTGACATACATGGCTTAAATGATAGGTTTTGGTACATTTTGTGCCAGTTTTGAAAAAACTGAGGTCAGTTAAGCTAAATAAACCCAAGGAGGGCATGTCTAGCTACTCCTAAAGATAACTACATATGTTTAATTGATGGACATTGTGTTGAGACTACATGTATTTCCAGCAGTGACGTCTCAAGCAGAGAAAATTGGAAACTTTCCATGACCATTAACTGATTTTTTTGTGTAATATTAAAGAAAATATTAAAGAAAATTGAGTAAATAGAAAAATGGTCCAATTTTATTGGCCCACCTTGTAAAGTGATGAAATTATTAGAATACACTTTAATCTGGTCTTATACATGTATATGCTCTGGTGAAAATAATATGGCGTCTCCTTTCGGAAATATTCTTTTTTAAAAAGCATATTTTTTGAAATCCACCAAATATTTTCCTTACTATAAAATATGTAAGCTTTACTCAAAATATCTAAATTGAACAAGGTGCAAACTGTATAAGAGAACAATCGATTTTTCAAGAAAGGTCTGAACAGAATTTATCAGAATTACAGTTCCATGAAAAAAATAAATCAGATGATTTGCTTTCATAAGATATTGTGATATGGTTCATTCCATTGATAGTGAACATTGATGTACTGGTGAAGTTCCAGCAATTTGATTTGTCCATAAAATAAAAATTGATTAATAAAAATGTATTTTTAAATTTTGCAGTGAATAACAGTCATGGTATACCATCATACAGGGCAATACAAATATCTAAAAACACTTAATGAACCATTACTTGTATCTGAATCTAATTCACAGAACACTACACAAAGGTTAAAGGAAAGGATTTGAATAAGACTTGAGAAAGTACATGTATTTGTGAGCTTGGTCCAAGTGCCCCATCCTCTCCGACCTCCATGTAGCCCTGATGCTATCTCAAATTGCGCACCGTTCATTTACTTTGAATTGAAAGCCCTCAATGACACATGCCCCAAAACTCCAGGCTAGTAAAAAAAAGCTGTACAGAAATAATTAAACATGATGTTAGATGCATAGAACACCAGCAGAAAATAAAGTTATTGAAATTCCAATAAACAAACATTGAAAGGATCAAATTAAAATAATTGATTTGAATGTCAATCAATGACACTCCAATTGCTAAGATTCCTGAGCTAGAATATTTGGAATGTATAGTACAGGTATCCCCAAATTATAGGAGTCTCATTAAAAGACTTTATATCCATTTTAAGACACTTTTATTACTTGAACTTCACATATTTGGTAAATTACAGTATTCCTTAAGAATGTGTCCATTGCTTAATAATCATTACAATTATTACATTTGTCACTAGCATTAGCCTCCTAGTGCGAGGCAGTGTAGCCTCTTTTTCTTTGCATTTTAAAGGTTTCTGTACCATTCAGTTTTAAATTTGCCATATATCCATCATTCAGCAGAAGCTATACTTGATTGTTTTGCAAGAATTCTATTTCTGTTGGCTTATGTAATACAAAACAATGTTTTTTTCACTTGGCCCTACACCAGACTGGATTTATTGGCCATATATCCAATACAGTATATTTGATGAATCAGCACTATGCTTGATTGTTCACCTGGTTCTACAGGTAGTTGTATAATAATTAGTTTTCTTTGAGCTAAATCTGTTGATTCATATATTTGTAGGTTCATATGGTCCCATATTTCCTGGTTCAACTCTTTGCTGACTTGTATATTCTTTTGTTAATATGGCTCTGTACCTTATTAACTTTGCTGAAAATAAAAAGTTTCATATTAATGTTTGCAGATGAGATAAGTCAGAATTAACACTCTAGTAGCTGAGCCCATTTTCTTGCAAAATGTTTAGTTGGAATTTGAGTTGATAAATGTTCGGTAGACATGTTCAAGTGTATCATGACAAGGGGGAATCAAGAAGAAGTCACTTCTATTTCATATCTATTTTTAAAGTAGCCCCACATATGTAATTAACCTCTTTTTTAAATAGCTTTTCATTGTCAAAAACTTTTTCACCTCAATTTGAAAATAATTTATTTAATTTTTCATAACAAAATTACAACATTATACAGACTTTTGACAACCCAGGGGATGTATAATGGCCCATAATTAATTTTACAATATAAATGAACAATTGTGAGCATTCAAAGTGGTACATACATATTCTATACAATGGTATAATGCAATATAACAATACAATATAATAAAAATACAATAATATGAGACAATAAAGAAATACAATAATATGTTATGCTTATTCTCTACTAAAAATCCTCATAAATGGAATTCCATATATCCAAACCATGAACCTAATATAATTTATTGAAGACATTTCCAAATTCACACTTCAACTGATATTGTTTCCCAGTGTTCATTAAATAAACAATTTGGGCATGGTTTCAGTTCATATATATAATATTTAGTAGAAATGATCATCTTACTGTAAAACACCAAAGTGGTAAGAAATAGTTTTTATTATTTAATATAGTGATACCCCCATCAAATTCCAAAATGAAGGATTTTTTTAATAATGATTTTTTTAAATGTCGATGTGCAATGGCAGAGCTATATGACATTATCATATTTGTTTGAAATTCCCTGAGATTTGGGTCATATCATATTTGTTTGAAATTCCCTGCGATTTGGGCCATTTGTGCTATACATTGGGAGCATTCTTTTTTTTTAATCAGAAGTGCTCCCTAATTTTGTGTGCCCCGTCACATATTTTTGTATCACTGTGCTTTATTAAACATTTTGAATGGTAGTTCCGTCCATCTATGTTTAGCTTAGATTGTCTAATAAATCTTGAACACAAAATATATATGCAATGATGGTAAGAAATATTTTTTATGAATTTGTGATATTTGTTATTTTAAAGTAAGTGCCCCCTAACCCTTCATGGTTAACTATCTGTGAGGTTAACCTACCATCAGGACCTATATGATTGACTCTCAGGGAGAGAAACTACCCTTGGGACACTATCAGTGAGGTTGACCTACCCTCAGGACCTATTTGATTGACTCTCAAGTAGAGGAACTACCCTCAGGACCTTCATGGTTAACTACCAGTGAGGTTGACCTACCCTCAGGACCTATATGATTGACTCTCAGGGAGAGAAACTACCCTTGGGACACTATCAGTGAGGTTGACCTACCTTCAGGACCTATATGATTGACTCTCAAGGAGAGGAACTACCCTCAGGACCTTTATGGTTACTGTCAGTGAGGTTGACCTACCCCCAGGACCTATATGATTGACTCTTGGTGAGAGGCACTACCCTTGGGACCTTTATGGTTATTGTCAGTGAGGTTGACCTACCCTCGGGACCTATATGATTGACTCTCAAGGAGAGGAACTACCCTTGGGACCTTTATGGTTATTGTCAGTGAGGTTGACCTACCCTCGGGACCTATATGATTGATTTTCAGGGAGAGGAACTACCCTCAGGACCTTCATGGTTATTGTCAGTGAGGTTGACCTACCCTCAGGACATTCATGGTTAACTATCAATGAGGTTGACCTACCCTCAGGACCTATATGATTGACTCTCAAGAAGAGGAACTACCCTCAGGACCTTCATGGTTATTGTCAGTGAGGTTGACCTACCCTCAGGACATTCATGGTTAACTATCAATGAGGTTGACCTACCCTCAGGACATATATGATTGACTCTCAAGAAGAGGAACTACCCTCAGGACCTTCATTGTTATTGTCAGTGAGGTTGACCTACCCTCAGGGCATTCGTGGTTAACTATCAATGAGGTTGACCTACCCTGAGGACCTATATGACTGACTCTCAAGAAGAGGAACTACCCTCAGGACCTTCATGGTTATTGTCAGTGAGGTGACCTACCCTCAGGACCTTCATGGTTAACTATCAGTGAGGTTGACCTGCCCTTAAGACCTATATGATTGACTCTCAGGGAGAGAAACTACCTTTGGGACATTATCAGTGAGGTTGACCTACCCTCAGGACCTATATGATTGACTCTTGGGGAGAGAAACTACCCTCAGGACATTATCAGTGAGGTTGACCTACCCTCAGGACCTATATGATTGACTCTTGGGGAGAGAAACTACCCTCAGGACCTTCATGGTTAACTATCAGTGAGGTTGACCTACCCTTAAGACCTATATGATTGACTCTCAGGGAGAGAAACTACCCTTGGGACATTATCAGTGAGGTTGACCTACCCTCAAGACCTATATGATTGACTCTTGGTGAGAGGAACTACCCTTGGGACCTTTATGGTTATTTTCAGTGAGGTTGACCTACCCTTAAGACCTATATGATTGACTCTCAGGGAGAGAAACTACCCTTGGGACATTATCAGTGAGGTTGACCTACCCTCAGGACCTATATGATTGACTCTTGGGGAGAGAAACTACCCTCAGGACCTTCATGTTTAACTATCAGTGAGGTTGACCTACCCTTAAGACCTATATGATTGACTCTCAGGGAGAGAAACTACCCTTGGGACATTATCAGTGAGGTTGACCTACCCTCAAGACCTATATGATTGACTCTTGGTGAGAGGAACTACCCTTGGGACCTTTATGGTTATTTTCAGTGAGGTTGACCTACCCTTAAGACCTATATGATTGACTCTCAGGGAGAGAAACTACCCTTGGGACATTATCAGTGAGGTTGACCTACCCTCAGGACCTATATGATTGACTCTCAAGTAGAGGAACTACCCTCAGGCCCTTTATGGTTACTGTCAGTGAGGTTGACCTACCCTCAGGACCTATCTGATTGACTCTTGGTGAGAGGAACTACCCTTGGGACCTTTATGGTATTGTCAGTGAAGTTGACCTACACTCGGGATATATAAGACTGACTCTCAAGGAGAGAAACTACCCTCAGGACCTTCATGGTTAACTATCAGTGAGGTTGACCTACCCTCAGGACCTATGTTATTGACTCTTGGAAGAAGGAACTACCCTTGGGACCTTTATGGTTATTGTCAGTGAGGTTGACCTACCCTCAAGACCTATATGATTTACTCTCAAGTAAAGGAACTACCCTCAGGACCTTCATGGTTAACTATCAGTGAGGTTGACGTACCCTTAAGACCTATATGATTGACTCTCAGGGAGAGAAACTACCCTTGGGACATTATCAGTGAGGTTGACCTACCCTCAGGACCTAAATGATTGACTCTTTGGGAGAGAAACTACTATCTGGACCTTCATGGTTACTGTCAGTGAAGTTGACCTACCCTCAAGACCTATATGATTGACTCTTGGTGAGAGGAACTACCCTTGGGACCTTTATGGTTTGTTCATTTTTCTACCAGAAATTGCTTGCTCCCCCCCCCCCCCCCCCCTCCGTCCCATTTTCACGATCACCGGGTGTGAACAAGTTCCAGTCATTAATAATTCTTTGACTGAAGGAGTTTTTCCTCATGTCAAGTCTAAGACATTGTTTATATAGTTTCTTTGGATGACCCCTGGTGGTGGATTAATTCTCAATAAAGAAAGAACTGGATTCAATTCTAACATAGGCTAGTCATTGAAAATTTTGTAAACTTCAATCATATCACCTCTCCTTCTTCTGTATTTCAGAGAGAATAAATTGAGTTTCCTAAGTTGTTCTGGATAACTCAAGTCTTTAATTGAATTATCATGTTTAGTAGCTTTACATTGGACTCTCTCTATTTTGATACTGTCCAATACATATCTTGGATGCCATATGATATTCCCATATTCTATTAATGGTCTTATAAGTGTTTATAGCACTAAAATAATCATGGAACTTATTTTATGCATTGTAGTTCGTTATGAAGTGAGATACATTGATTACTGCTTCAAACACGTTTTGCAGAGAAACTTAGTTGAAATTTTGCCATAACCCATACAGAATATTCCATTATTTCCTCTTCTGGTGTCTGTAATTGCATTATATGCCATTTAAAATGTCAGTTAAGTTAAGTTATAGAAGAACAACATTATTATTGCCCATTTCATGATAACTTTAGCCTTAAATTAAAGGCATTGTCTCCAAATGACTTGAAAATGAGTAAAGATTCAACTATTTGATGCAGACTTTACTACATTGTTTAGACTACATTAACGATACCTGTCATAATGGTAAAAGACACCCAATAATATTGTTACAGTTACAGGTTCAGCAAATTGTTTTGATAACTTGATAAAAAGAAATCTGTCTCAATTAATAAGTCAAGTTATAAAAATGGCCTGGTAGCACTTGACTGAGGATTATTTACAGAAGAAATGGTACTCTTCAATGAGATACTCAAAATATCTTATTCACTATCAGTGAGGTTACCTACCTACAAGAACTACCTAATTCACTATCAGTGATGTCCCTGAGATGACCTATAGGCAGACCTACCTTAGAATGTTTTAGTGAGGTGACCTATTCCAAAAACCTACATAATTCACTATCAGTGAGGTGAGCTTCCCAGAATATCTACCTGAGATAAAATATGTGTACCTCCAAGACCTAACTTATTCCCTATCAGTGAGGTGAGCTATCCAAAGAAATCTACATTGATCACCAATAGTGAGGTGGGCTATTAAGAAGACCCACCATTTTTACTTTCAATGTGGTAAGCTATCTATAAAACATACCATATTCATTATCAGTGAGATGAGTTACATTTACAAAATATACATCACCATATCAGTGAGCTGAGTTACCAAGAAAACCTACCTTAATCACCATCAGTGAGGTGAGTTACCAAGAAGGCTAACATTTTTCCCTATCAATTAGGTAAACTACCAACAAGATCTACCTTAGTCACTTTCAGTGAGGTGAGCTTCCAAGAAGGCCAATATTATTCACTACCAATGGGGTTAGCTACAAGAACCTACAAGAGCTTTCTTATTTACTATCAGTAAGGAGAGTTACCTACCAGTCCTATCATAGTCATTATCAGTGAGGGTAGCTACCTAAAAGACCTACCTTAATCACTATCTTTGAGGTGAACTACCTCCAAGACCAGTAGCTCATATCTGTGGAGGTATGTGTTAGGGTCATCAATAACTTTGCTTGAGAATCCAGGTCTACCTGCAAAGAAAAGTGCACCTAATATTCTAGTCTACAGAATACATTATTCCCTTTCAGTATTATGCAACATTATGTGGGTGACATTATTTGTTTGCTACCATTTGTTTCACCCTGGACAATTTCATTTACTGTTTTCATTTAGGTGACTATGTTTGTCCTAATTTCAAATTTTGATGTAAATTGTAACAGAAATATTATATTGCACTCACTGGCTATAAAACACTACATCAATCCAAATTGTTTATTTATGAAGTATATCTTTTTCAAAAATCTGATATCTTATAATGCAAATATGGCCTCATAATGGAGGTATTGTCAATAATTAACATACAAATTACCTCATTTCAAAGAGCAACAAAGTGTCATTAGTATCACCATGGGCATGTGAACATTAAATGCTCATATGGGCAATTTCTATGGAAACTGAGTAATTTGTTTTAAATTTAGCTTTTTTTAGGAAGACTTGGAGCATGATTTTTTTACCAAGAAATATTAATTATTTTGCATTATTTTTAACTTAATAAACCACCCCCTGCATTGGCTAAATCAATAATTCTTTTTGCAGGAATTACGTTCAAAACCAGTTCGGATCAAATACAAGGTTATTGAAAATGACACACACAAATGTCCTATACTCCGAAAGATCATTTTTCTATATTCTAACTTTTACATTGTTTAAAACAAGACTTTTTAAAATATCCACGATAGCCTTCATACTGATGAAAATATATGTTATTTCAAAGGACCAGGTTTAGTATGGAAAATGATTTTAGATGGTCACATCTTTCATTTTGAGTACTTTCCAGGAGTAATTTTAAATATGACATTTTCCTATTAACACAACATGTTATCTTTCAAGTAAATTCTCAAGGATAATAAAAAATATCAATCAAACCATTCCAAAAATTATGAATAGGGACCCCATGTCAACATTTCTTCACAAAATGTTGAACCTATCTACTCCAAAGAGTATCTTCTTTTCAAATGTTTATTGCAAGAAAAGATTATCAATCGAACAAGGGGTCTAAAACTTCTACAGAAATAAAATGGATTGAAAGGCTAGTTTTGGAGATATCAATTTTCAATGACCAAAATTATGCTGAAAACAATGGATAGCATGAGTTTTCCCTACAGAAAATAAGATTGGATTTGAGGTTTTCACTTTATCACATTTCAATCCCCATCCCCTTTTCAGAAGTTGTAAATACAGTTGTAAAGAAACTTCTGAACATAGATTTTTTACTTGTCCAAGGCTCAATGAGGGAAAGTGAACGTTTATGATTGTACATGTATTAAGAATAGACTACCACTTTATAATTATTTCAAGACATGTATTCCTGATAATGGTTTAAAATGGGTGCTGGGGGATGTGGCCTATGCCATCTTGGGTCAAGAATTAGGTAATATTTCAGATTCACTATATTATATTCAAATCATTCTATTAATGTCACATTGTGATATATCAATATAAACCGTATTCCAAAAAAATACTTTGAGATACTTTGAATCCAAAATAACTTCACCAATAGTTTATCAAAACTGTTTGATATGTGTTGTTAAAAACATATAAATCATTTACATGTATATATACAGGTCATTTTTTGATTCTAGTGAAACTAATGAATCTGATCAATTTCACAGTAGAGTAAAAATGTATATAAAGTATCATAGGGAATAACAAGCTATGCACTTATTCAGGTCTTTCTGCTAATAGTCAAGTTTCATAGGAGCTTTCTGTATAAATCTTTATTTAAATGGTTTATCAATGTCATTACTACAGGGCGTATCAAAAAAAAAACGCAACAAGTTGTTAACTCGTAAAATCACAAAACTAGTAATGACTACATCAATTTCATTTAATGTACCATAAAGCCATGTCTCTCCTCTTTGCAATGATATGTCATTCATTCACATGTGGTAATGGTTGGGTGAGAAATCCTTCCATTTGCACAGTGGGTCAAAATCTGCTCTGCGCCAAGTTTTAGATATTGAAAAAATCAGTGCAAGGGCTAAGTGCAGATGGAAGTTCCCCTGACTTTAATTGTTGTGACTTTTTCTTTTGGAGCTATCTCAGGAGCATCTGTGCTCATAATTCCTCCACCAGATATTGCAAAACCTCGAGAGAGATTTGCCCATGGGCTACTTTTCTTTGATTTAACACACACATGATTCAGGGCTAAACCATGCATGACGTGGACAGATGAGCGCATCTTTATGTGCAAGGAAGTGGTGGCAATTTGGAGGGGTATAGGATGTATTCTTGCAAGAGTATGAGTATGAACACTTTACTGTCTATGCCATACCTGTCACACCTTCTTCCAATAGCCTCTATGCCCCTTGTACTGACTTTTGCAATGTTTTAAACTTGGGTCCGAGCTGAATTTTGCCCCACTTTGCAAAATTAATGATTATTCGGCCAGAGATGACTCCCTGTGAATGAATGATATTCCATTGCAAAGAGGAGCAATTTGACTTTTTGGTACATTGAATTAAAAGGATGCAGTCAGCATTGGTTTATGTTTTCGTTCAATATTGCATCGGGCTCCGTACACTGACTTTTGCAATGTTTATAACTTGGCCCGAAGCTAATTTTGGCCCACTTTGCAAATGGAATGATTACTCGCCCAACCATGACCAAATATCAATGAATGATATATCATTGTAAAGAGGAGATACATGGCTTTATGGTGCATTGAATGAAATCAATGCTGTTATCACTGGTTTTGTGCTTTTCCAAGATAACAATCTGTTGCGTTTTTTTTTGATACGCACTGTATGTTTGTCATATATAAAAATTGCCCCCAGTAGTGAGGTTAACTCACTTCAGTACACACTTGAAGGATCATGTGTATTGTAAGACCTGAAGAGAGATCACCAGAAATATCAGGACCATTTCTCTGGAGGAATGTGTTAGGGTCTTCAAGAACTTTGCCTGTAGAATCCAGGTGTGCCTGCAAAGGAATGGACAACATTTAGAGCACATCTTCAAAGTGTATCTACAGTTGAGCTTGTTATTTGGAACTTCTTGTCAAGTTGCTCCATGGTGCCTAGTTTTAATGTACTAAAAAAGTCAGAAATCATTTAGATAAAAATGAAATTATGTATAAAGCATTTATTAGGCCTATAATTGAATATGCCTCTCCAGTTTGGGACAACTGTCATAACTATGAAAAAGACCAACTAGAAGAACTACAACTAAAAGCTGCAAGAATCTGTACAGGGGCAAAAAGAGGAACAAGCCACGAGTTGATATACAAAGAAACAGGTTGGGCAAAACTTCAAGAGCGTCGAACAACACAAAAACTACTAATAATGCACAAACTCATAAACAAAAAAATAACAGACTCGTTGAGCAATGTGATTGAATCAACCAAGAGAAGGTCTGACCATGATCTCCGACGAGCTAACAACCTATTAATGCCTGTATGCAGAACTGAAGCGTACAGAAAATCATTTCTACCAGCCACAATAAAAGTGTGGAATGACGTTGATGCATCAATAAAAAGCACAAAAGCTGAGGAGCACTTCAAAAAATTGATAACAAACAAGAAGAAGGTACCAAATTACTATTACTATGGGAAAAGAGACACTCAAATAATACACACACAGATAAGACTTAGATGCAGCGACTTAAACCAAGATCTACATCTCAACCATGTAAAGGACAGCCCCAAATGTGAATGCGGAAACCCAATAGAAAGTGCTGAACACTATTTCAAAGAATGTACTTTATACCAAAGACACAAAACAATTCTACCTAGGACAACATTGACAGAACTTATCCATGGAAATGCAAGGAAAACAGATGAAGAAAACAAAGCCACATTCACTGCTGTTCACAATTACATAAGAGTTACAAAAAGATTCTCTAACAAGTAGTTTTCCTCCTTTCACTCTCTCATTTCTTCCCAAGCCTCCCATCCTGCACAAATAAATAAAACTGTAATAATTCTCTAGGACAACCACAGGAGAGGACTTAGAATAGGCGAAAGCCTCTTGTCCGATCCATTTCGTCCAATTGTATTAATATAATGTATGTAAAACTTATAGACGAATAAAATATTTTTAATAATAATAAAGATAAAAATGTTATGAAACATTATCTAAGCGATCTGTGGCAGTAGGTGAATATCTTTATTTATACTATGAATTACTATGAAACATGTATATACAGAGCATAATTAAATTGTCAATCAATAAACTTTATAATTAATTAATTCAAATTCTTTAAGTTAAAGTAAGTAAGTAAAATGTATTCGGAGATCATAAAAATTACAAAGTGAGGGTGTTTATCAAATGCTGGATTTGGCCATATATGGTATTGAATAAATTGGTGATGAGCTAGATTCAATTTTAAATATATACAAACATAATTGGTTTGTATAATAGAATTTTTACATTTTTTCCTTTTTAAAGTTTGAAGTCAACATATACGTGGATCCTTCAAGGAACAACAATATCATGTTGAATTGTACTTTAAGCAATATAATATTTGAGTTGTGCTGTGACCTTGAACTTATGTACCTGATTAACTTTCATCAGAATACAGTTCATAGAGATGCCAAATAAATGTTTATCTAGAGAAATGTGATAAGATATATTGCAGGTTTTTGTGAATACTTAGGTATACATTAGGTATTTTAATGAAATTGAATCTATTGGCCAATTGATAAATACTGTATAGCAATAATATCAGTCTTTTTTCTTCATCCTTGCATTTCCTCACCAACAATTTAAATGAGTAAAATACATAAACCAGTCATATCTGATATTTCTGCATTGTTTTAGTTATGTGGTAATTTTGTTTTCTTGACATAACTTCTTAACATAAAATTATTTGAAGACAGTTTCTTAAGTTTTATATATAGCCATCTTGACATTAATGACATTAAAGAGAGAATCAGATCTAGCGAGCAGCCAAACAAAAAATTGTTTCAATTTTAGAATCTTCCTGGCTTATGTCATTCCTTTTCATGTCTATTTTCTAAAAATCCCCAAAGTGCACACTTTATTTCAGGAAAACTAAAGATTTTCATAATAATGTACCATTTTTCTATAAGAATGGTTACCATTCTTATTATTTGGGAAAATTTAAACATTTTTCACCCATTTTTGCACTTTAAATCCTCAATAACTTTACCAGTTTATAACATATCGTGAATCTTTTGGGAGATATTGTATTTGAGATTGTAAGGAATAGATTGGTAGATCAATTTTACATATTGCTTGTAATTTTGTCACCCCCATAGATCTGATTCTGCCTTTAATTGACATTATTATATTATGTTCCTGAAATGAGAATCTGTATATCAAAGAATATGAAAGTGATAACTATATATGAAGTGTAGCATCCGTAATAGAGACCAAGTAAATAAATTGTCATGGGAAACATATATACTGGAAAAAAATAAAAGATCTATACTGGTGCATGATACTATGTGAATACATACTGGGGTAAGTGTCATGGGTAAAATATACACTCCCCTCCATAAGTTTGGCAACCTTAGCTCCCCCATTGAACTACGTGTTAAAGCCTCTCTACATTTGAATTTTTATTTACTTAACCTGCAATGAAAATACTTATACTATTGATGGAAACGTAATTTGACTTCATATCCAATACCTCCAAATTTTCTCTATTTTTTCCTCAATTAAAATAAGTCGAAAATTTATGAATTTTTGAAAATCAACATTCCCATATTAACCAATGGGAAATGGTAGGTTTGCTGCAAGTCATATGACAGAATATTCATCCATCCGAGTCCTTGCAAAAAATACGAGTTAGCCAGGCAATTAAATTTGCTAACTTTATTTAACAAAATAAATGATATGTTTCTTCAGGTTAAACAAAGTTATAGAGCTTTAAAGTCAAAATTGTTTTTCAAAAAACCTCTCCCATTGAAATAACACAGGAGGCAAAAGATTATTTTCAATAATGACTTTGAAGCGCTCTAACTTTAGTATTCACCAAATAAACTAAACACTTAGTGTACAAAAAGGTAGACAATTCAATTTTCTATATAAAAATATTTTTTGCTGAATCTTTTACTGAAAAGATATCCTGATTTCTCATTTTCCCCCGAACCCTCCATTTCCCATTGGATTACATGGGAATGACGATTTTCAAAAAT
The DNA here is from genome assembly GCA_903813345.2 of Owenia fusiformis. Lineage (NCBI taxonomy): Eukaryota > Metazoa > Annelida > Polychaeta > Sabellida > Oweniidae > Owenia > Owenia fusiformis. The sequence continues at coordinate 38,399,123 of CAIIXF020000007.1, forward strand.
TAAACAAATTTATCATCAATTTTCGACCTGCTGTACGAGGAAAAAATTGAGAAAATTTGGAGGTATTGGAAATGAAATCAAGTTACGTTTCCATTAATATTATAAGTTGTTACATCGCTGGTTAAGTAAATAAAAATCCAAACGTAAAGAGGCTTTAACACGTAGTTCAATGGGGGAGCTAAGGTTGCCAAACTTATGGAGGGGAGTGTATACTGGAATAAATAAAAGAACATCAAAAATTCAACTTTATCATCAATTTTCTACCTATTGTAATTGAGGAAAAAATTGAGAAAATTTGGAGGTATTGGAAATGAAGTCAAGTTACGTTTCCATTAAAATTATAAGTTATTACATTGCTGGTTGAGTAAATAAAATTCAAACGTAAAGAGGCTTGAACACGTAATTCAATGGGGGAGCTAAGGTTGCCAAACTTATGGAGGGGAGTGTATACTGGAATAAATAAAAGAACCATACTGGTGAAAGATTCAAATTACAATATCGGCACCTTGCGCACATAATAATTTATGCACTGCTTGTTTTGGTATAGCACAGTCTGCATAGGGTGATATTATCAATGGAAATTGGTCTCAATTGATCCTAAATTTGCAGCTCATTAAGGGGACTCATCTCTAACCTAACTGATTTTTGGGTGTCCTGAATGTTCTGTTTGATTTTTTCAGAAGGGGATCATATATGCTTTCATTATATATAAAGTAAATTAGATCTTCACTGTGAAAATATTTCAGTACATCGTCTTAAAGATTAGAGGAGTATGACGTTCCGGAAAAAAAACGCCTCAATTTACCCGCTTTGCTTGAACAGGCTTGCTTTAAAAGCGACACATTCTTAATTTAGCGATGCAAGCTAAGGAAAATCGTCATACGGTCAACAAGATTGTTTTTAATTTACGGCATTTGATAAGCTGAAGTGTTTTGGTGCCAATTATTTTTCATGAGTACTAATAAAGCATAGCAATAACAGGATAGATATAGGATTTTGACTCCTTACCCAAGTTCGGCAGTACAATTGACCCCATATCAAATTTTAATTGACTTTCAATTTTCATAAACTTTGACATTTTTGAGGAAAATATAGAAAATTGACATATCGTTTTTATTGTTTTAAACAAGTTAGATCATGTACCCCTGAAAAAATTTGAAAATATAAAAAGGTTCCACCGTCAATTTTTTCTGTTAGTTATTTATAACCAGAGTTTTGCTTTTTTCTGACATTTTTAGAATTTCATTAAATATATTTATTTCAATAAACTTTGATATTCTTTGAGATAGGTGGAACCTTTTTTATTTTTAAGTGTTATTAAGGAGTTCACTTACTACACAATCTTGCTGCCCATTCCATATAATGATTTTCTTATACATCTAATCAGAGACATATAAAACTAGAACTATAATGCGGAAAACAAAATATTTTTTTCTCATGCTAATGGCATTTAGCAGAAAAAGCAAGTTACATGATAGGGTTGTCATATGACTCATAATGTCTGTAAAACATTTGCAAACATATGTAAATTCTGCTGGAATATAATGAATGAAATTGAAACAACTTAGGAAAACAAATAAAAGCAATGTTCCAAATTATGCAATGGGATTTGAAAAATCAGTGACGTATATTTCGTTTGTTTGTTTAATTGTTGATGGGGCAATGTGTCACTGATGTCACAGATAATTGTACCATAATCCGAGAATTTGTTAACAAGAGCGTTATATCACGTCATGATAAAACAATGCTGAGGGGCTCATAGTTGCTATGAGTTACTATGTCGTAAAATGTCATTGACATTTAATATAGAACACTCGTAAAATGTGAAGTTAACAAACAAGCTTTTCCTAGAGATGTTTATTCTCAGTATTTCTTCACTTGGCAAATATATCACCATTGTCGTAAGGATTAGAGATGAGTCCCCTCAATACATAGTATGGACATTAATGCAATCATGGGCTTCCAATTCTCATGATTCAATCCACCTATCAAAATTCAGATTAAGAATTAAGCCTTATTGAACCAGTCTTGAAGTTTCAAAAAGTCAATGAACACAGGGGTTTGTGTAAAAACTGGGTTACTGGGTAACTGGGTACCCAGTCGACCGGGTACCTAACGTTCCTAGCAGGGTTACCAACTTTCAAAGTTCCACATTTCCCCCGATATATAGTAGCGAATTGACTTGACAGACTTAGCTACCGAGTGTACTGCTGTTCGATATTTTTACCCTATACGAGACAGAGCACTTTTTAAAATAATCGATCCATCAAACAATGACGTCCATGTCACGTTGCTCATAAGTAGCATATAAGTTCCTAGAAGACGTTGCACATTTTTGTTCTTTACACATCAAGGCAACGTAAACATGAGACATCTATTGATGGTATAAAAATAATGTTGTTGTAACGTGTCCGTAAAGTTCGTTAGTGTGGAAAACATAACAAACAGGAACGTTTGATTTTTTACTACATTGGTCCATATGTGACGTAACTCAAACGTTAAAACATGACAAAAACTTTGTGTTCTCACTAAGTCGGTTCATTTCCAACGTGTTGTTAACGTTAAAATTTAAGGTTGTTGAAACGTTTTTTTTCGATTTGAAATAAACTCAAAATCATGTGACGTCAATAATGACGTTCATGGACCGTATTGATCTGACGTTATTTAAATATTCAGTAAAACGTCGATGGATGGCTGAATTTCAACATTGTGGAAATGGCTTCAAATTATTTGTGAGTTAAGGAAACGTTACAAAGATGTCAATATGTTCTCACTAAACAGGTTCATTACCGACGTTATTTTAACGTTAAAAGTTAACATTGTCAAAACGTTCTTACGATGTGAAATAACCTCAAAACGTGACGTCGAAAATAACGTACATGTATCGTCCAGATCCAAAGTTATAAATAAAATAAATCCTAACCCTGCTAGGAATGTTAAGTACCCAGTTACCCAGTTACCCGGTTTTTTACACAAAACAATGAACACAGTCCTGAAATTCCACTTTGATTTGAGCCCAAGTCATGATAGCACCGTATATATGGACTTAACCATGGTCTAGTTGAAAGCCCATGACTTAACCAACCAACCAAGACCAAATCAGTTTTACTATTCCAAGTCCTTGGCTATTCTAATCTTCCTCATCTTTAGTTAGAATAAATTGAAAGCCCAAATCAAACTGGGGTCTAGGCCTATAGGCCGAGTCTATTGAGTCGACGCCACAGGCCGAAAAGTGATTGACGGGGAATAAGACTCTAGAATTATTTTACAATACAGAGGTTACAAAACCAGCATTTACATACAATTAATTTATTACAATAATATCTTATAAGGTAGAGCACAACGATTGCATTTATAATATCACAACATCTCCAAAATGATTCAATTTGAATTTGAATTGAACTTACCAGATTTCTCAACTTTAACTCCTGGCTCGATTACGCGATCCCTCTGAACGAAACAAACAAAGAATTCCCGGGATGTAGTTCCTCAAGTGTAGCTTAAATGCGTAACGCTTCCTGGTTTGTAGGAAACATGGTGATAATGGTGCCAACGTACTATGCTCTAAAATGTACCTTTTCTTGACATTTAATGACATGATATAGTGATATGCTAATATCTGCATTAATGTAATATATCTAATATGTTTTCAGCTAACAGTTTCAAGACCAGTAGCCTAATGGGTGGCCTTCAGACTGTTAGCTGAAAACATATTATATCTTTTGTAATGTTTTGAGTTTTGTCCACCGTTGTTGAGACACTATATATTCTATCATTTACTGAAACAAATTTGTTTAGAAATTAGAGATAGTGGATCTCAAAGTTCACCAAACCATTCAAGCAGGGATTTTTGTCTGGATGATAACTCCAATACCTGTTATCAGATTTAGTTGAAATTTCAAGCGTTATCTGGATAACAAGACCATGTATTTGTGTGCCAATTATACAACCAATTAATAATTAGAGAGATTAAGTTCAGGTTTACATACATAACGTAGCTTTTATTAATAGGTAGATTAAATGTGACATTTGATTTCTTTAAAAAATAGGTTGTTTTGCTGTGCCAAATTATATACAATGTAAGGAAACAGTAGGTTTTTGGATACGTATTTACAACCGGTATGTTTTAAACTCTTCAATAATCGTGAAACCAAAGTACAATTATGAATAATTTACTTCTAATAGATAAAATTAAATAATACAGATATGTGTTCAAAATCAACGGACGGGCACCATTCGTAATCTTAAAATAGGCCTAGCGCTTTCATCAATTGAGCATCTTATGTATAATTTTTCTTAAATGCGTGTCTTTATTGTATAAACATATTTACAAATGTATATTGGGGCTATTTTTCGATAATATGATTATACAACAAAAAAAATCAAAAAATAAATAAACGATGAAAAACGCTCGTAACTTGGGGTAAAGTACGCGTAGACGGGCAAGCATTTCTTAATCTAGCGTATTCATTAACGTACTGTGTTCTGGCAAAGTACATCAGAAGTTTGTATTTTATTAGCTATGATTTATTTAATGTATTTATACAGGTATAATATAATGTTTTGAGACTTTAATCTAAACAATTATCGTTTTACGAAAAACGCTCGTAACATGGGGTAAAAGGAGCGTAAAAATCAATCTCGATTACATCAACTTTCTCAAAATATATTTCAATGTGGATAAAGTCCTGTCAAGGAGATGTTCCTTAGACTATATTCTCAAATCTGACGAAGTTTTAGCGGAAGAATCGAGCGAGAAAGATATTAAAAATAATTTCCATCAATTTTCTGATCTCATGAAAGATAGGTCAGAATGTTACAATAAGATAGGTTGCATTTTTTCGGTGGACGGAGGAAACCGTATTCTATACGTCATTGTTTTTATGTGTGATCAGAACCATAAAATAGGGATTCAAAAACGCTTTCCATTGGTGTATACGGCTATTTCCAGCGATGTTAGGAACAATGTTTTTCAGCCACGCGCCTGATACCCCAGTCAAAAAATTTTGAAAGGTAATAACTTGCGCTTAAATCATTGTCGCTGCTCAAATTGCCGTTTACAGGTGCGTGGGGATATATTCTATAGTATCTGATTGTTAAAACTACATTTTAAAACAAAATAATTGAAATATTGCAAAAAAAGTTTTTTTCGAAAAGTGGACGGAGAAAACATGGGGTATTGTATGGAGGGACGGACGGACGGACGGACGGACGGAGGCGTTCCCTATATAATAATTAATCGTAACTTACAGTGTATTTTTATGGTGAAAGTTTCATGATTAAAAAGATCTTAATTCTGTATTTTTAAATTTTACTAACTTGTGATTGAACATAATTTATATTAATCTCAGATCGATTTTAGAGATTCAGTAGTATACCTGTTAAATGTCGTCTTCTTGTCAAGCTTTGAATAACTTATGTAATCCATTTACGTACAACTCCCATTTGCTAACTTTGAGTCGATATATCTGTTATCGACATATAAAATAGCACCATGCGCACTCTCACATGGTGTTCTGTTACTAGCCTTGTGGACAAAACTCCAAATCATCACCTACACATTTACAAAGAATGTCCAAAGACTAAGAATTTGAAGACGTTTTGCAAAAAACATCCCTGATGTTTCAGCTTGATACACGAAACTGTTTGGCTCAAAACATAAAGAAAATACTTTACAGACAAGACTGTAGGATGAAAATCCAAATTTTCAACTAAATACGAGGGTTGTCCCAGAAGTAATGCACTATATGTTCTAACTTTCTTCAATATATAATATATATGAAATTGGGTGTATATAACAATTGAAGTTTTATCTGTTATATCCTGAAGTTTCAGCATCATACGTTAATATTACGTCTTAAAATGGTTGCTATAGCAACACGGGGGTAGGGGTGGGCGGGGCAGGTACCAATTTTTCTAATTATGAAAAGCTCCAAAGTGTTATTGTATTAATATTTCTTTCTTTTAAATGATCAAAATGTTTAGGAAATTGTTAAATTTATTCAGCATGATGTTCATCAAGTACAAATAATGACATTTAGCACTGTGATGTCATAATACAACAGTTCAATAGTCACAAATTCAAATTCAGTCACGGTCAAGAAATAGTAAAAATGGCTGCAATTCTCACCTGATAACAGAAGGCTTTGCGTGCGTTTGGTGGCCCAATGTCATACTTCACTTGGACTCACAGACACATAACCTCATACTACCATGTAGAAAGTATAAAAGGAGTATACACCAGATAGAACTACAATTATGGGGTGGCAGAAGAGCTTTAAAAGTGATGACTGGACCCTGCATGACAACTCCAAACATGAGAGGCAAAAGCTCCACAAGTCATGGTTGAAGAAATAGTTAAAAATGTTCGATCTGACAGGCATCAAAAGTACATAACATGCAAAGGCCAATATTTTGAGAACATGTGAAATGGGACACTGTGCAATATTCATCCATTAAGTCTAGGATGTGCTCCTAATAATTTAGTGTCTTGAAATGTATTTTTGAGCATACTTCTTATCGCCACACAAAATGGTATTTGTTGATTAATTATTTCATATTTTTCATTCCTTTTGACGTGACAATAACCTGCCCCGCCCTACCCAAACTCACCAACTTGATTTTGTTATAACATCAACATAGTAGTATCTGTCAAACTGAAAATTTGTAGAATAATCAAAATGTCTCTAAGGAACATTCCCTGAAAATTTTATGGAAAAATATCAATTATTGATAAAGTTAGAGCATATAGTGCATTACTTCTGGGACAACCCTCGTAGTTGTCTTATATACGTCTTATTCCAAGAAATAGTCCATGGTATGACTCGGAAATATGAAGAATCTGTAACACAATATAGTGCAGCAACATGAACCAAAATTTAAGGAGTTCCATATGTTTGGATTAATTTGAGATACTTTTAATTTTTGTCGAATATGCCTCTCATTACAAGGAGACAAAGAACATATATATTTGTCATTCGAAATTCTAAATATTTTATAAGACTCAAGATGTTGAAATTATATTTGCAATAAATCGGATTATTATTATGTCAACATTTCATTTAATTTTAATGTAATTACCAGTGGTTAATTGGTGTAATTACATAATTTTTTCTAATATTAGTTAAGCAGACTTGACAAAATTCTGTGAATTATTTAAAAAATTCATAATTGCCTAATATTTTATAAAACATAAAACAACGACAAATATTAAACAAATACTGGATGACCATGAGCTGGATATGCCAGAATACCTCTACAAATGGGGACTATTAAATGGTAAAAATAGCGGTAATTTTGAAATTACGAGAGCTTTTAAGCCGGGAGTCAAATGGTAGTGTTTTCTGTTGATGTGCAACAAAAATAACTTAACTCTAGAGGCCATTTAGCCCAAAATAACCCACCCTGTTATGTTTTTCCCCATATTTTTTTATTGGCATCTGGTAGGACCTTCACATTTTTAGAAGCTTGAGCTACAGATGTAACAAATGTAATCTGAAAAAATCAGCAAAACTGCACATAGGGTAATTGATTTATTATGATGTAATCATCAGCTCCAATAGACGAAATCGGAAAAGCTAGCACTATTTCTACACTACAGTCTTTAGAATAAAATTATGCAACCTTACATCATCAAAGTTGTTAATGTTATTACACCAAGTTGTAGAGAATTAAATGAAATATATTTTGGAAAAGTTTGAACATCCTAGCTCTACTTATGAACATTTAAGTAGGGGGATGCCCTTTTGACCCCCCCCCTTAGGTGTTTGTGTGACTATTTTACCACAGGGCTTCTAGGGAACAGACACGTGATACTATTTTTGTGCCTATCCATAAGGAATGTATTCGTCGATATAATACTTGCTCTGAGGTCTCAGGCCCGTAGCCAGGCCAAAAATTCTTTCAAAATCATGCAGTTTTCACCATTTTGAGCACTTCTCAAGTGATTTTAGCCATATTTGGGCCAAAATTGTCAAATGTGAACCCCCCCCTGGAAATTTTTGAAAACTGAACCCCCCCCCCCTTGGCAAATCCTGGCTACGGGCCTGGGTCTGTACTACGATTCGAACATGAAAACTCATCGACATTTTTTGGATATTCAATATTACCCGCCGTTATGATGTCAAACATTCCTCGTATTACCAGGTGCAGTGTCGACGAATAAATACCGTAGGGACCAGGGGTTCGATTGGTTCGGACGAAACCCCGGTCAGGGTTTCCCCCCAAAAATATTTGTGGAAAACCAGAAACATTAAATTCAATTTATATTATATATATATTAGGTATGTGTTCTTTGTTGTAATGCATTGCAATTTGAAAAAGGTTTAATTTTTATAGCCCACGGAGTACAATAGATATCGTGTTTTTTCAATTTGGTCGGTTTTGAATTTCAGCCTATGTTTCATTTTATAACATGACTAATTATCATCTGTCACTTCTATCGTCAGAAAGTATTCACGTAGCCATAAAGACTTTTTTGTGCGCCATAATTAAATAAATATTACATTCATCGAAAATGTTTGCTATAATCATTCTTCAATTCAGTAACTAAATGTAAGTTCATAAGGTCATTATGAATGAACACTCCTCTATTATAAAATGAAATACCAAACAAAATATTTTGATTTGGAGTTTTTAGAAAAAACATAATCTCAGTATTAAATTGTGGGAATTGCATGTTTCAGAATTTGACATATCTTTGTGTGAAATCAAGTCTATCTCAATAAATTAGGAATGAGGATTTCTCCCTAAAGTAGCTCGTTTTAAAAAGATGCATACACTCCCTTCTATAAGTTTGGCAACTTTAGCTCCCCCATTGAACTACGTGTTAAAGCCTCTCTACGTTTGAATTTTTATTTACTTAACCTGCGATGAAAATACTATTGATTGTAACGTAATTTGACTTTATTTTCAATACCTCCAAATTAGGCTTAACCACTCCATGGGGGAGTTTACGGTTGACACACTTTTGGAGGGGGTATAAATTGTATGTAAGAAAAATACAAAAATGATCTTATATGAGGAACCCAAAATTGAATTGTGGATAATATAAAATTTAACCCCTGGTCACCAAATCCTGGCTACGCCACTGAGTTTATAGATGCCATAAATACACTCATGTTCGAATATAACTTAAAGTCATTCTCACGAAACCAGCGATAGTGTATTAAGTGCAAACGTTAGATGCTGCTTTTGTTTGTTTACAGATGTACACCTGATTGTGACAGAGAGAAGAGAGAGATACAGTTGACTGAGATGGATCCGAAAGAGAAGACTGATATTTTTCAATATTTTCTTACAATAAGCCATTATCGTCTTCCTATAAGCCAAACAAATAATTTGACAAAATAAACGTACAAAGTTCAAATATTCTCTTAAAAAAACTGAATAATTTTTCAATCGAAATACGTCAATACATTTATTTCTTTTAAAGAACGAATGGCTTTAGATACCCCTGGGGTCACTTAACATTTGAAAAATGCCATGTCGTTAATATATTTGATATGTAGGATCAAATTGTAGATAAATAAGGGTTATGTATTGGGAGGTTTTGGATATGGGGTTTATCCAGAGGGAGATATGCATATCTACCTGAGGGACCGTAGGGACCGAAGGTAGATGTGCATATCTCACGAGGGATGAACCCTATATCCAAACCGACAGTACATAACTGCTTTATCCTATACCAAGTTGAGTTTCCAGGGGCATATGGCCATTTCAATAGTACACGGTGTAAAAATAAATAAATCATTCATATGCAAAGTCATTTTATTGCATTACCGGAAGCGGGAAGATATGCACCGGAAACGGGAAGATATGCACCGAAGCGGGAGATATGGAGGTTCTGGATATGGAAACCTCAAAATCAGGATACGGGATATATCTTACCAACTTATCTCCCTAAAACTCTACTTGGCATAGGACAAATATGTATATTTTCAAAAAATAGCAATAAAAAACGTTCAAGATCTGATACAAGTATATTTTAGTTGATTTTGGAGGTATGTATCACTTCCTGTGAAAATGTAAATTTTTTATCAGTCTTAGAAAATGTCTCTAGACTTTTATAAACCCAACTTGGCAGATGTCCCATTGTTTGATTGTGTCACTCTATAAAATCATTGGATTATTATTAGACTCCAGATTGAAAATCTGGAGTCTATTGTTTTTGCCAGTATTCTTATTATTATTCTTATTATTCCGTAGCCGTTTTTTCAGTAACTATAATATATCCAGTAAATACCATTATACAGTTTATTTAGGTTCAGTATCTAGTTGGTGGGAAATTGGGTCAATTTTTTATCTAGGTCAAAGGTCAGGAACTGGGTCAAATCCAGTACTTTCATTGTGTTCCTCATAAAAAAGTATTATAAAGAATGTCAATTTAGTTTTTTGATATCTCAAACCGATTTCGAGATATCAGTGTCCGAAAACGAGGTCCAAAATAAAGTTCTCCGAATCCAATGTCAAGGATATCAGCCTTATAGGAAATTTTCTCAGGATTCCGAATCTGAAAACCGAATTGTAATCCGACTTCCGGTTCAGGAGTTATGACATTTTGAAAGTTCGAGAAAACTCGATCTGATGGTACCCTTATAGAATGTCCAAAAAAGTGAAAAAAATAGAAAAAATACCAGTCCAGTCCATTTCCAAGTCCCAGTCAAGGTCCAGTCCAGGTCCAAGTCCAGTGTTGGTCCAGGTCGAAGTCAAGTGTAGGTCTAAATCCAGTACCGCGCCTAGGTCAAAATCTAGGTCAAATTCAAAGTTTTTCCTTATTTTTGCGATTCTGACATTACACTTTAATTATATTCTTCGAAATTTTGTATACATGTAGCCAAGAGTGTGCTTATAGTGTTAGCCTTTTGCTGTCAGAAAGTATTTTGACCCACTTTTGAGATATGGTGTCCGAAAAGTAGGACAAAATAAAAGGTTCTCCAAATTTAACGTTTGAGTTATGAACTAGGGGTAGAATTTTGTCAGGAACACAAATCTGCAAACCAAATTTCAATCTGACTTCTGGTTCGAAAGTTATGAAATTTTGAGAAAAATCAATCTGATGACATCCTGATAGAAGGTCAAGAGTAGTGAAGAAAATATTGATACCCTTCCTTCCTATCCTTTCCTTCCTATCCTTCCTTCCTATTCTATCCTATCCTCCTTTCCTATTCTATCCTATCGTTCCTTCCTATTCTATACTATCGTTCCTTCCTTTTCTATCCTATCCTTTCTATCTAGATGATCTTATTCTGGATGACTCTCCCTTTTTTCCTATCATTTCTTTCCTATCCTATCCTTCATAACCTATCCTATGCTTCTTTCTTATTCTATCTTATCCTTTCTTATCCATCTTTCCTATTCGATCCTATTTTTCCTTCCTATTCTACTCTATCCTTCCTTCATATTTAATCCATCCATCTTTTTCTGGATGACTCGGCTCATTCTGGGTGACTCAGCTTATTCTGGATGACTCGGCTTATTCTGGATGACTCAGCTTATTCCATCCACCCATCCATCTTTTTCTGGATGACTCAGCTTATTTTTGATGACTCAGCTTATTCTGGATGACTCAGCTTATTCTGGATGACTCAGCTTATTCTGTATGACTGGGCTTAAAAAGTCTAGATCTGGAGTCTGAAATTGAACTTCGTTCAATTTCCAAAGTCTAGTTATTATATTTCTTTATTTCCCATTTAGCATGGAGTAGAAAAATTTAAACATTTAACACAACAGTGAAAATTAACCAAAAACAACGACACAAAACACATCTAAAAATTTAAGACAATAACAAAAAACACACAAAACAACAAAAACAATCCACATCTAAAATGTCAATGACAAGTAATAAAGTATCTATTAAAAAATCACAAACTGTGGTGGAAAGTCACATTTATAAAAAATATTTGCATCACTCTAAAATGGAGTGGTAAGATCAATATTTAAAAGTTCTACAACAGTACACAAGAAAGGTAGTAGAATTGCCAAGACTTTTGAATTGTCTGTAAAACATAAACTGGAGAGGCCTTTTATTTCACTGACACACAAAAGGGGTTTTTGTCGAAAATCCTTTTTGAACGACTTCAGTTTTGGAACAATCCAACAGTCCATGTGAAACCGAATCCGGAGTTAGCACGCCACAGTGCTCACACAGGTTTTCATCATTACTTAACGGAATTGTTAACAGTTTTGAGGCTACGGTCAGTGGCAAACTTTAGCAGACCAGGGACGACCTTTGAGTGTTTCCAAAGTGGACACGGTTCTATTGAATCTTGTATTTGTCTCAGTCGACTAAAACTAACATCATTAGAAGTTCTATCTTGCCATTCGGAGTTTTGTACTGAATTTATTGCATGTTTTACGATGTTTTTCCAAATTCTTTGTGGCGGAAAATACCCACTAATACTCCAGTAAAAACACGAAAAATAAATGAAAAAATTGCAATACTTATTAAACCTAGTGCAACAAATGCATATTGATGAGTTAAAAGACATATCAAAAATCTAGAAAAATCTAAGTAGTGGAAGACATGTAAAAATCATTATTTATACCCCCTGGTCTTATTTCATGAGGGGGTACTGTGATAAGCATTTATATTTTCTGTTGTGTGGCTCCAATCACATTCAAATTTTCAGGGATTATGCATCCATATAGTTAGTTGTCATGAAAAGATTGATCTTGATTGGTCGATTGGTTACCATGGCAACATAATTTAATTGCAAAATATTGTAAATATTAAGGATAAATCTACCGTTTCCCTACAAACAGATCGTATTTTGTCATTTTTAATTTTTCAAAATGAACACAAAGTTGAGCGTAATACATATTGAAGGAGTTTACAACAATATAACATGATAAATAGGTTAATAGGATGACATATTTGGCTCATGTTTGATAACTACTGCTCAATTTACCACAAAGTGGGCGTGGCACTTTTTGTTATTTCAAATCCAAATAATTTCATGTTGACAGAATCATATTTACAAGGGTCATTAATACATATGTAATTATCTGGAATGATGAGTCCAAATATCTTTTGTCAATTGGTTGCCATAGTAACACAACATATTGTATGTGAATCGTTGGTAGAGGTCATTTCAGGCAATCCTTGTTAATCTTAATTGTTTATTACATTCATCCTTAAGAACTGTTTTAGTGTATGATCTTTTTTAACAAATACAGGTTTCGATAATACTGCTATGCGTTTGCTATGGTAACACAACTAATAATGCTGTTTCTTGAAATACTGCTCTGTTTTTTCGTCTGCCCGCCCATTTGTCTAAGCATTTCCTGACCTATTTATTAATCACAAATTGGTGTTATGTGTGACAAAATGGTGATTCTTGACATCTTAGACTCAAGAAGATGTACCAACTTAGACCCTGTAGGGGCTGTATCAATCTTAGATAATGGATATTCTACCCATTGTAGACTTTGGAGGATGTACCCATTAAACACTAGAGTGTACAACCTCTAAGACTCTAGAGACTGTACCATCTTATATCTATTTATTAATCACATATTGATGTTATATGTGGCAAAATTGTGATTCTTGACATCTTAGACTCTAGAAGATGTATCAACTTAGACTATATAGGCTGTATCAATTCTAGATTATGGATGTTGTACCCATTGTAGACTCTGGATGATATACCCATTAAACACTAGAGGCTTTGGAGGCTATACCCATTGTAGACTCTTGGAGGCTGTACCCATTGTAAACTCTACATCTGGAAGGTGTACCATCTTCTCTCGAAGGCTGTTCCAAGAACTCATCAAAGGTTCTGGAGGCTATACCATTTTGACTCTGGAGACTATACCCATTGAAGACTCTGGAGGCGATATCATCCTAGTCTCTAGAAGGCTGTATCCATTGTAGACTATGAGGCTATACCACCCCAGGCTCTTGGGGGCTATACCATCTCAGACTCTTGTAGGTTGTACTATCTTAGACTCTTGGAGGTTGTACCTATATTTGACTCCTGACTTTCATAGAAATCATAGACTATTGTGGCTGTACTATCTTTGGCCCTAGAGGCTGAATCCAAATTAAACTCTGAAGCTATGCCATATAGTTGGTCTCTGGAGGTTGAATTCATATTATACTCTGGATGTTGTACCATATTAGATTAGATTATAGAGGCTGGGTCATCTTAGACTCTTGGAATTGAAGGTTGTAGCCATTATAGAAGTAGATGTACCCATTAAACTCCTGAGGCCATATTAGACTCTAATTGTTAATATTAGTCGTAGGCTATACCATTTTCAACTTTGGAGGCTGAACCATTTTAGGCTCTGAAGGCTGTACCATCTTAGAATCTGGAAACTGGTCCTACATGTATGTTATATCGAGAGGCTGTACCATCTAAGGGTTGGAGGCTGTACATGTTAGACTCTTGGAGGCTGTACTTATCCTGGGCTCTGAATGCTATAGCAATCAAATGATCTGAAGGATCTACCATCTTGGACTCTGGAGACGGAACCCATGTTATATCTGGAAGCTGTACCATCTTAGACTCGTGGAAACTGTGCCTATCTTAGCCTCTGGATGCTATAGCAATCATAGCCTCTGAAGCTGTATCATCTTAGACTCTGGAGACTGATTCCATGTTATATCTGGAGGCTGTACCATCTTAGACTCATGGAGGCTGTACCATCTTAGACTCATGGAGGCTGTACCCATCCTAGGCTCTGAATGCTATAGCAATCATAGCCTCTGAACGCTGTACCATCTTATACTCTGGAGATTGATCCTATGTTATATCTGGAGGCTGTACCATCTAAGGGTCTGGAGGCTATACCATCTTAGACTTATGGAGGCTGTACCGATTCTAGGCTCTGACTACTATAGCAATCTTAGATTCTGAATGTTATATCATCTTGGACTCTGGATGCTGAATACATATTCTTGAGACTGCACTAATTTTATACTCTTGAGGCTGTACCATCTATATACTCTGGAGGCTGAACCAACTTAGGCTCTTCTGAACTATTCTATAGTCTCAGGTTCTACCATATTAGACTATTGGATGACATGCTCTTGGTATTGAAGGACACCATATATGCTGGGGGTTGAATCATATTCTATGTTATGAGATAAGAGTTTTCAGAACATATGCACTACACTATTTGGGTTTATTATACTCTGTGTTACTGTGGCAACCCCTTGACCAATCATGTACAGACTCACCATATTAAAGAAAAACATCAGTATCTACGAGCCCTATAAATATAACTGTGACTGATTTTGTAAAAATAACTGTTTTAGGACATTATCACTGAAAAGTGCCACGCCAACTTTTGAGTAGATAGAGAGGTAGTCACCTAATAGAATAGAGTTCAGGGTCAAAGATATCATATAATTTATCACATTTATCATGTTATCTTATTAAACACTCCCCACATATGTTTTTAGTGTAGTTTAATGTTCATTTTCAAATGATTTGAAGAGAAATGGCAACATCTGTTATTATAAGAAGCTTCAGATTTACCTGAAATATTTAAGATTTTGAGCAATTAAATTGTGTTGCTATGGTAACCAATTGACCAATTAATTTCAAAATTGTCGTAACAACTCACTATATATAGGCGCATGATCCCTGAAGATTTTATAGTGATTAGAGTTATGTAACAGAAATTATTAACGATTATCATATTACCCCCTCATAAAATTATCCCAAGGGGTATAAATGGTGATTTTAAGGTTTTCCACTACTTAGATTTTTCTAGATTTTTGATATGTTGTTTTACTTACCAATGGCTATTGATTACACAAGGTTTACTCTGTGTTGCAATTTTTTCATTTATTTGTGAAAATTTACACCGATTTTACTGGAGTATAACTAAGTATTCGCGTAATGAATCTAGACTGTATTTATTTAATATTCTGTGAATATCAGGAATAAACCCCTTCTGGGAAGGGGACGTCTCATTTAAATGTAGTCTGGTAAGAAACACACGTTTCGCCAAATGAGTGTGCTTCAGATGTATAAGGCGTCCTAAAAAGAGTAATTTTTTACTTTCTATCATTGATTCAATGTTGTTTAGACCAAGCATTCCTAAGGTTAAGTCTGTTCTTGTCCATTTGGATTGGTCTTGCAGCGTTTTAGCGATGAATCTGAGACCTTTCTCAAGCTGGAGGGTTTGTGTTTTTGTCATTTCATACCAAAGCTCGGCACCATATAAGGCTGTGGGAATACAAATGCATCGAGCGAGTTTAGCTCCTGTTAAGGGGTTTAGTCCACGAGGGTGTACACCAACACCTACTAAACTGGCAAAACTCGAGCGTAAAGTTTGACACGCCTTGTTGACTTTAACTTCAGCAGAAAGTGTGGAGTTATAAAGGTTTCCCAAGTGTTTTACTTCGTCAACTTCTTGAAGACTTTGCCCGCCAGAAAAGTCCCAGTTTCTAATCTTCTTAAGTTTCAAATGTGTTTGTAAAGATTCACCTAATGTCATGATTGTACTTTTTTCAAGGTTGAACTTGAATCTCCATTTGTTAGCATACTTCATGATAATTTCAATAAGTGTTTGTAAATGACCTTTCGAGATGGCGATTAAAGTCAGGTCATCTGCAAGGGTCGGGCAACCCTAGACTTCCAATTGACGCCGCAAGTCCAGACTCCTCCAGTTGTAGGAGCAGTTCGTCTATGAAGACTAGATAGTACCAACCAGACAGCACGCCCCTTGTCTTATTGATTGCTGTAGTTTAAACCACTCAGATGAGTACCCACTAAGTTGAATTTTAGCTCTCATGTTCTTAAAAAGATCGTAGAGGATTCTAAAGAGTTTTCCAGTGATACCTGCCCTGTACATCTTCCAGAAAAGCCCGTCATGCCACACGGTATCGAATGCACGTTTCGTGTCGATGCACGCTATGAAAACCTTGCTACCGAGTTCTAAATTGTTGTAAAGAGTCTCTGTAAAGTTGAAACTGCACGTTAAGCTACACAACTGTTCTTGGTAAGCATTTTGTTGGACACTTTTAAGGATAGGAAAACCTCTACGTATTTCGAACATTTGGATTCTACTTTTAATAATTCTTTCCCATAATATTTCAATAACCGGGAGTAAAGTTATATCCCTATAATTTTCAACACGAGAACGACGTTTTCCGCCCCCTTTGAATAATTTAGAAATAACGCCATCTTTGAAAACTGTTGGAGTGGACAGCGTTTCAGAAATCAGATTAAACAAAGAGGCCAGTACTTGGGGCAGAACTTCTCCACCGTAAAGGAGATGTTCGTTTGTTAAACTGTCAACACCACCGGCTTTCTTGGTTTTTAAGCTTTTTATAACAGACTTTACTTCATATGTGGAAATTGGCTCGCCGAGTATTGGGTCTTCCTTAACAAGCGGGATTTGTGAAAAGGATCTTACTTCATCAGAGATCTCTTGCTTAAAATCATCATTGAATTCTGGATCGTACAATTCGGTCAATAACAGTTCAGAGTAATCTTTAAACCGGTTCACGATTTCTTGTGGCTTACGCGTGAGAATTCCATCGACATTTCAATAGTCATTGAGTAGGGATTAGTTATGTTTGCAATTATGTTGACCAACTTATTTTTAGAGAGAGGAAGGTCATGATAAACTCTTGCTGTGTTCATATAACGCTTGGTTCTTACCTAGACAGTTATATGTAGTAAGGAAATAGTGTACGTCTAAGGTACTTCTTGAGATATGTAAAAATCTAGGTAAGGACAAGGCGTTGTGCTTAAATGGAACTTTTATGCAATTTTCAGCATGAAATAAAATGATGTCAGCCATTTTGAAAATCCTTAGAATGCTTGTTACAATTGTATTTTATATATTCAAGTTTATTTTCTTATTTCATGTGATCAATTCTAGAACTAATATTTATGCTTGCACTGAAGCATGACATTTAGAGAAGCAAATATTGTATCATGGCTCTAAACAACATAACAACATGTAATTCTTTTCCATACATTCATATAAATGTACATGCAAAATTGAGATGACTGTTGCACAATCATTTAATCTTCATGTGACAAGCGTCATTTTTGTCAATGAATAATTTGTATATTTTTGTGCCGTTACTTTTATTTCAGTTAAAGATTAGATTTGTAATCAGTTTGTAATAATAACACTTTATTTTGGAATATGTTATATTATTTATTATTAATTAATTGAACCTGTCTCAGACACCGATCTTGTATTTTGTATATTAATTGTCAAGCCCTGTATGTTTTAACAGTTCACACCTATTAGTAGAAGCCAGAGAATTTCTCAGTTAGTTTTCTCATGTAATACTTTTAAGCTAATAGGTTCATGCCAGTAAAAATTTAGTTTAATGCTCAGTTCAAACCAACTGTTTCTTCTGCTGGGATTTTGCAGGGACAAGATGCGCTTTTTGATTATTTTGTTTTATCTTGATTTTATGGATTAAATCATATTAATTGGATATAATTTGGATATTGTTTGGATAAATCATTGTTTTGGTAAGCTAATTATATTTTAATTCTTCCCAATTCGTGTAATTTCATGCTAAATTTCATGTTTTAAAGTGAAGTCATTTCCAAAATGTAAAAATCATCAGTTCATTTCAACTTCTCATATACCTGTAAGATCCTGGCTTGAGCATTCAAATATTCTTTAGAAAAATGATCAATGTAATTTATGTTAGTTGACTTCATTCCACAAGTCATGGCTGGCATTGGTGTGTTGCTTCCTTTCTGCGCTACCCCTCCCACTCGGCCAAGCGAGAGGAAAGATAGCTGCACTGGGAGCGATCATCCAACTTAGCAGCGCTGCCAGTTCTCCCCCAGGAGCGGTTGAGAGCGGCTAAGAAGTCGCAACATGACATTGCATTTATCTGCACTCCTTAGATTTGATTAGGGCATCAGTAATTCTCTTAGATCTATTTTAATTGACACTTATCCTCATGATTTATCATTATTTTCAAACAAAATGATGTAATTTTAGTTAATAAACAAACTATATTCTTATTGTAATTCAAATTAATTCACTATTCTGTTCTCTTTTTCCCATTTGACGGCTTCAGGGAGGGAGCGCCATCTGGGGATTACCCGTAACGCCTCTGGGAGTCATGTTGTGCTATTTTATTCGCTACGCTACCAACATCTATCAGTAATTAAAGAGCGCGCTGCCCCTGGGGTGCTACAGAACCCTTTGCGTCGGTAACACAACAATGAGTTTAATTGATGGAGGTAGAACCTTTTCTTACCCTTGAATAAAGGGCTTGATAAAGCTATTTTAAAGCATTAACGACCATTGTGATTTAACAAGTATTTGTTAAATCTGGTTTATATCACAGAGAACGGTGTCTGTCCTACCAGCCCAATTAAAAGTCTGTTGACAGATCCAAATAGGCCGGGACAATAACTTATCTTAATGCTATACCAACTGTTCTGTAGTAGTTTGGTTTACACAGTTTTAGCTTTGCATCTTGAGGAAGTCGGACGCTTATATTATATTCTCAAAACACTTACATCTATACTATAACAGTATTTGTTAACTATATTATTTGGATTATCTAATCACTTCGTTTTTTACACACGGCTGTAATATATACCATGTAATCGCGAAATCGAGGAGTTGGGAGCCGAAATGCCTCAAAGAACATCACAAACGTACTTCGAACATATAAATGAGCGCGTGAACGCAAAAATACTAGAAAGATGCTGCATATACAGAAGCCGAACATGATAAAGACCAGAGTAGAGAATCGGCTAAAAATCGTTTGACACCTGCTTTAATAGAATATGAATGGGGCTTATACTGCAAAGACAGTCTTGCCAGAAGGGTGTTTTCTTAACGAACGTATATAACGATCTCTGTTGTTGGGGTTTCACAGGAGTTACGTCTACGTTATGGTCATTCAAATCCTCTTCCTCAAGTTGAAAGCACTATTATTGACTAACGAACGAAGGAGCCTGGTGTAAAGTAAGCTGCAATCTCGTCATTGACGCTAGGCACTCCAACTAAGAATCTTTTTATCTCAGGTAATGTTATTCTCGATTGTTGCCATTTGCATTTTATTTTCCTGTTCTGCATTTCGCTTAGCGTACCACCTTGAGGATAGCTTGATATAATCTTGTCGGGAAACACGGGCTCTTCATAACATTGCAATTAGGCTCGTGTTAAATTTGATTTACAGAATATAAATTCAACAACAGCTACGATACAAGGCTTTTCCAACGTCTGACGCACATCTAAATATTTTCTTATCCATATGAACAAGGCAATCATAACCGAACAGTAGAAGAAGATCTCTTTATATTATTTGCACATGAGAAATATTCTTCGTCTTCTTGACAATTCCATGGAGGGGCATTACTGTCATTTCTTCTCTTTTAAGGTTTGGAAACTCCAAGTAGGTTTTCCGCCCCTAGTTTTCCGAGAACAATTATATAAAGCTGTTTTTAAGACAACGAGACCAATCAATTTGCCTTGAAATGGTTTGCATTGTCCATACTTTAGAAACATCAGTGACATTTTAAATGAACACGGCCTTGGCGATGTTACATTCAGAAATGACCTTGAACGGTATTAGATCATTCTGATAATTACTCATCACTTTTTCTGTCTTCAACTAGAAATATATGATTCTAGCGTGAAGCTAATGGAAGGCCATGATTTCTCATGTTGGTATTAGATTCTATTCTGGTTACATTCTCCCAACATCACACAGTTCTTTCCTTGCTGAGGCCCCACGGAAGTTTTACTCATTACATTGGTAGAGTCATTTATTTGCATACATATTTATTTACTTGCATTGTTTATTATGTTTTTATAATATTTATATTCATTCCAACAGTGCAACTGTTTTAAAAGTTAAGTTCGGAATGCTAACTGGGATGAACAGAGGATCTAATATCGTATCGTCACCAAATTACTCATATTTAGATATCAACAATCATCTTTTACCACGAGGGAGTCCTTTACAGGTGCGCCCAGTCGATTCCTCTTCCCAGAGGACCCAAAACGGCATAATTTGGTCTATAAACCTCATGGGATTAACATTTAGTAGCAGGCATATGTTGAGATGTCAACTTGAGGTCAACTCATATTTTGGATACATATCCTCGGTGATTTTGGTCTTACACTTCGGCTAGCTGCATCCTTTATTCAAAAGATTGCATTTATACCAATTTAGCCATTCGAGTAGTTTCATGTCAGGGGTAATAAGATAGCATTATCTGACTAGAGAGAACGCAATCTGCGTAGTGCAGTTTTCCAATCGTCATCATGTCTCATTACTATCATCGATGTCGCTATTATCACCTTATTTCTACAGTATTCTCTTCTTGTGAAACATTAAATTGTTTGCAATCTTGATAGAAATTCTCGGAATGATGCTTTATTATTGAAACTTAATCTTTTAAGTACTATGTCGTTGTTTTTTTTAAAGCTGTTAACAATGCAATATATATTTATACTATATACATTGGCAGCAAGGATGAGTTAGCGTTTTCATAACAGCCACGTCCCATTGGGTTGCTAATATCATCATAATCCCAATTCATCTACGTTTGTTTAGTTTCTATTAGAAATGACGGAATATAAGAATGAGAGTAGTTTTTTTTAAGAATGAATACTGCTTTTGGTTATTTATGTTGTAGATTTCCAAGAGACGTGCTGGAAAAAGCCAGGTTCAAGAAGGGTTCAAATGATCAAACGGTTTCAAGTCCAACCTTCACCAGATCATGATCTCGGCTTACACGCATATGACATCGACACCGATACCACATTAACCCTATCGACCAGGTCTTTCAAGACACAACTTGGAAGTCAAATAGCATTTGTCAGTATAAACACACATTGATAGCAGACATCTGAATAGAATTCATCCCTTCGCAATATTGGGCACATTTGGACTATATTTAATCGGCGGGTAAGCGTCCGACTTCCTCAAGATGCAAAGCTAAAACTGTGTAAATCAAACTACTACAGAACAGTTGGTATAGCATTAAGATAAGTTATTGTCCCGGCCTAATAACGCAGGTGCGGGTAGGTAGTTACCAGATTCACCACCAGGTGGCTTGTTCGGGTCAGATAGCATGGTGGGTATAGTAGAAAGTTCCATTTAACTTAAATTACATCTATATGCGTGGTTCAATTTTCATATAATCCTTATGTGTCTAATAGTTATGCAAATTAAGATATGTCCAGTAAAAGAAAATGTTATCTGTCAAATACAAGAAAAAATAATTCACTTTTTGTGATTTTGTAACATGGGGTCTATGAGGAATCAACCCGAACAAGAAGTCACATTTTCAAAAAAAATTAAATTTTCAAAGTTGATAGACAATTTTCGAAACCATATTACTAGATGTACTTTTACATGCAGATTTCAAATACGACATCACTTTGACTGAATTTTGAATATTTAATGACGTAAATCAAGATTATTTCTACTCGCATCTAGTTTATTGGATCTGTCAACAGACTTTTAATTGGGCTGGTAGGACAGACACCGTTCTCTGTGATATAAACCAGATTTAACAAATACTTGTTAAATCACAATTTATATCCAAAGAACATGTGTACGTTTTATAGATTTTATTACATAAAATATAACATATTACAATTTAACCTTTTTGGCATGGGGAGACGGCTATCTATCGATCAGAGCTTGCGTAATTGTATACCAAAGAAACAATTACGTAATCATGAGATAATGTTACGTAATGACAGCGCAAAATCATGATTATGCAACCTTATATAATCATTAATCTTTGGGATAAGAGCCCAAAAACAAGTATACTCGTGAACGGAGTTTAAATAAAAAGCTCTGTGAACGATACTCTTCTGATCATGCAATATCTAAGTTTTAATCAGCGCAGTAAGACCTTTAAATATGACAATGACTTTCTCCAAGTTGTCCGATCGACGCTGCGATTCACTCATATGTTTGAGTCGTGGATACAGAGTTCTACTCTTGTACTGACTAAAGAAGAGTCTACTTTTCAAAATAGAGGATACATTACAATATCAAATGATGTAAAGCAAATTTAATTCTCTCCAGTTGTTGCATTTCAACTTTGACATGGCATGTACAAAATTTTAAAAGTCTCTGTAACTCTCTGCGTGTAATGTTGCCCCGGGTATTGAGATATCATGTTACCATGGCAGCCATAACTCTACCCGAGTTACATAATTTTTGTCGAGAGTTTGCAATTTTAGTTACAATACATGAAGGTTAAATGAATCTGATATACACATCATCACAAGTGAATCATCTATTAATACATCACTCTCATTTTGATAATGACAATTGTAGATTTTGATTGATATTAAAAGTGTTCAATTCAACAGGTTCATTTAGATTTGTGAAATGCAACCCGTGTAAGGGCTTGTTATCTTATAAAAGGTAAATGACATTTTATATAAGTTGCCCTAGTCATTCCACAGTTCCAGGTGTTATTTTGTGAAGAGCCCATGTCTTGGCATAGTCTTGCTCAAAGACTGTATCCACCCCGTCACCTTCACTCTTTTTACCTGGCAATATACAGAGAGAAGGATAAAGGGGGGTACAGGGTCTTTTAAGCAAGACTAGTCTTGCCAAATCACACGTGGAAATGACTTTGACAAACCTGTAAAAAGTTAAATCGTGGACATCTTTCTTTCGGTCCAAGGACTCGTAGACAATTTGCATTGTCTGGTGCCTAAAGGTTATGTTGAATGCCGCCTCTTGTATTTTTCATCTGCCTCATGTACACAAAGTTACTGAAACCATAATGTAACTACCCTCCGTCTCGTGTTAAATTTTGAGCATCTAACTTCTCTTATCATAAAATCTAAAGCCAACGGTAAGAAACTTCTGATCGACCCTTGTATTGTGAGGAATAAAACTGATTTTGAGAGAAGAGTAGCACAGTCCAGTCCATGCTCTATTGTAAAATACTAGTGGGGAAACAAAGAAGAAATATTTTTAACAATCTAGATCTATAAGGCCAGTATTTTAGAATATTACATTGCGAGTGGCATCTAAATTGGGAAAGGAGTATAGCAGTGTCCTGGCTTTCTTTTTTATTCATAACTGGCTATGGTCCCCAACTAACAACACGGACTCTAGATCTATATGTTTGTGTCTCTTACACTTTAACCCTCCGGTATAAATCATATCTCTATATAAAGAATAAGCTAACTTGACACTCATATATCACTGGTCATTATCAAGCGAAGGTAACGGCTGTAACCTTCGCATCTAAGATGGCGGACGGTTTTCATCGAATTAAACTATTTTGTTGACTTTATGCTTTGGTATTTGAACCAAATCAGCCTTATATAACATGGGAACCACATTGCAAAGTACCACATTGACCCATACACAATGCATATTTGCATTAGTCAGTTTGGTAGTTTAAATGTGTCAAAACGGACGTGCAGACGAATAAACAAAGGAGTCGATTGGGCAAATTCATTTAAGCCCACCATGTAAACCAATAAAAAGTATACTGTCAAAGCTACACTTACCCGTTTTATTGATAACACTTACGAAATGCAAGTGTGGAATAAACCCCAGTTTTGCTGTCATTCTCTGTTGATTTCCATGTTCGTCTTCAGCTGCCATTGTGTAGGGCTCATCAGTTCCAGCAGAGTATATAGCGACATCTATACCATATAGTTTGGTGAAGGCATACAGCATAAGATTATCCCCCCATACACCCGGTTTCGCCATATATTCATCGGTATACCAGGACAATTGTCGATTAGGGAGATCTTCAGTTGGTTCAAGGGTTGCTGCAAATTGCTGCCAGTCTTTATTATCCTCCGAATCAAAAAGCGTCATAACATGTTCACCATTGGGCTAAAAAGAAAAAAATGAATTGCAGTTGGATACATTGTTGGAGGGGGTTTCAATTGAAAGTAAACTTGAGAGTTCATGCACTTTCAAGGAAAAATGTACGCGTGACATTAAAAAGGGAAATATGGAACGTTTTACCAACAGATGACACTGAAATTCATGAAATCGAAATAAATAAACGTTGAGAAAAACGTTTGCCTATTTTGTGAAAAATTCATTCTTACCAAGATTGGATGTACTTGAATGCATTCCAATAGTAATTGTCGTAGATTATTTGCAGACACCTGCGCTGATGTTAGTCGTTTCAACTGATCGCTAAGAGCTTCGAAGAGACAATCTCCCATTCCACTGTTCTCAACTATGGCCAAACCATGCCTCTCTAACACGGGGTCAAGTGGTGCTAAAAGCAAAATACTCAATCACTCAATTGTAAAAGTTCATATGCCTGACAAATGAGTCATACGTGTAATTACTCAGCACGTTATTGAAGAAATTCGGATCAATTTAGAACAAAGAAAAGGTTATTGATATTTATGCCTTAAAATCCTTAGTCCGAGATACCTTCATTACTTTTACTTATTCATTTATTTGGCATGTTAACTTGAAATGTAAAAGAACTAATACTACAAATAAATTATACATACATTCCGTTTCTCGAGGCCCGGGGTTCAAATGAACTCCACCTATACGACCAGCAAAGTTACAATTACCAACAGCAAGGGAAACACTCTTAGCCTAGAGGTTGCCTCGGGATTCCCCTCCACTCCTTATGTGGCATTTTTCTTTTCGGGTGATCTCTTTGAAGGGCGGGAGTGAAACCGACACTTCTCGCGAGAAAGTCCACGGGGAGATAACGTGCCGATGGCAGCACGCCATTGCTCCAATGAATTTCCCATTGTTAGCTAAAATTATGAAACTCTTCATCATTTATAACTCAGGCTCTTAGCTCTTAACCCCCCCCCCCCCCCGGCCAAACATTCTTTCAATAGGATACGTCAATAGGATCTTCCTGCTACATACTTTGGGGGTATAACCACTCGTAGTCAAGGATGAGAAATTGTATTGGTCACCTCATTTGATACCAGAGGGGTGTAGCCCAATATAGCCCCGGGCATAGGGTGGTATGGGGACCCTACTAGTTAGTACATGGTTGTAGCCAATATTCGTTCCTGGTATTGGGTGGCATAGGACACCTCACTAGTTAAAATAGAGTTGCAGCTTAATGTAGCCCCGGCTATAGGGTGGTATGGGACACCTCACTAGTTAATAGAGTTGCAGCCTAATGTAGCCCCGGCTATAGGGTGGTATGGGACACCACACTAGTTAATAGAGTTGCAGCCTAATGTAGCCCCGGCTATAGGCTGGTATGGGACACCTCAGTAGTTAATATAGGATTGCAGCCTAATGTAGTCTCGGACCAAGGAGGTGAGGGACTAGTCAGTGTGACTGGGGGGGGGGGGGGTAGGGATGATTAGGGGAAGTCTTAATGTCACAGTCCATATTGATAGTCAATGTTAGTCGGGGGGGGGGGTACGTATAAGATTAACATTAATTAATACATTCATTAATACAAGTTACATAAAGAATAAGATCTGACTTGTAACATATAGTGTAAAATATACCCAAATACCACTCAACTCCTACATGGCTACAAATGGCTACAACTAGAGCTTGGCTATTCGAGGCTAGCCCAACCTGACAGCCATTTGTAGCTCCCATTACAGTTCATTTGGGATGGCGTGAATCACCCCATGAATCATCATGATTTAAACTCAAAGTTCCATTGAAATTACATCAAACGTTTGACTCTAAATAACAACTGAACCAGTTAACGAAATGCGTTCAAACTTCTTGACCAATTAAATAACTACTTCATAATTACCTTAGGACAACATTCGCCACGATTTATCAACGAAAACTACTATACATCCAATTTAAATGTAGAGATATGAGCAACCTGTGTTCCACCATTATGCAATTTGCGAATTTTCAAAATTCTTGGGTCACTTTGACACAGACACATTCAATAAAAGCAACTGTGAAGCCGTTTTTCTTAAAGTTTGCAGACAAGGATTTTAGCATTTGACTTCAAAATGGCCGACAGGAAGTAGGTATCGAGTTAAATTTTTTTCATCCACATCTGTAAGCACTTATAAATTATCCCTGAAAATTTGAAGGTGATATCTGTAGCGGTTTTGGAGAAAACGGACGGACAGACAAACAGAAGGACGCGCCTAGGCTGACAATATGGCCCCACACTATGTAGTGCGGACATAAAAATACATCTTTGACTTTTTGACCTTGAGAAAGTCATCGAAGGTCAAATATCTAAAGTCAGATTTTAACTTCTGATAACTTGAAGACGAACCTTGTTGGAACAAAATAACATATACAAAATTTTCTTAGACCCCTCAATATAATAGTTTTACAAAGAAAATTTTGTTTGATTTTACAAAAAGTATTCATCAGAAAATTAAATCAACAAAACTTTCCTTTGTACAATTACAAAACAATATAGAGAAAAGTATAAAATTCAAAAGACAATCACTAGATTGACAATGTGTAAAACTTTCAGTTTTTTGATGACTGGTTTAAGAGAATATAAGAGATATGTTATAAATCGAATTCTAATATTTAACTATAATATAATATATATTTATTTTGTCATGCAGTCATACATTTGTAGCAGATAACATAATAATATCTATGTGTACTTTACATCTGGCAGTATAAAGACCATAGGCTAGTTAAAAACTTAAAATGGAAGGGCAAACTGTTTTTTATGTTGTCACATCAAAGTATGTTTGGAAGTTCTCTTTTGGATAACTTAGCAAAGCCTTTACATATCATGCTTTGCAATTAAGAAAATCATCAAATTTGTCATACGTTTCTGAATTATTGTAATTAAACTCCCCATCTATAATTTGAAAATATTTTTTTATCATGACTTAAAAAGTTATTTAAGAGATTTTTTCGGAACCATTTTCATGCAATGATAAGTTCATTTCTCGCTTATTTATGAACCGATTTTCTTAATTTCTTCTGCAAAAAACATGCGAGGATGAATGCTATGCGTTGGTATGACTTGTGGCTGATTAGAAGATATGTGTGACCTCTAAAAGTTAGTTTTAAACAATTTCACAAATTTTGGAACAAAAAGTCTATCAAAAACCACTTTTTGAAATTTAAAAAAAAAGTTTCACATATCACACTTTGATAACATTGGGTAAGACTACAATATAAGCCAAAGTGGTTTAAACTTTATATGGGAACTTAACACAATTAAGATTCAAACATTGACAGGCTTTGATTGCTATCCAAAGAAAACATCAAGTTACCAAACAAATGAAGGGGAGTGTGCTTATCAAAACTCACATTTGTGTGATAAGTTTTAAGAAAACATATACCAAGTAAATAGGGCTGATCAATAACTTCCAATGATAATTGTGTTACTTGTATGTGACCAATATTGCAACTTATTGAAGAACCCTTATACCTGATAGTGTATGCTTGAATACAGGGTTACCCAAAACCATAGGAAGTTACTTGAGATAATTAGTTGGGAAACGTTTTTGAGTCAACCTGTATCTAAAACACACATAAAATAAAAAACTTCAATCGCTTTAGTTCTGAAAGTATTTTGGAACCTTTTTATGTTCCGACATTATGCCATAAAATAAAAAAAATATTTTTACCATATAACTGTGACTGAAATGATAATTGCCTGGAGAACAAGCAAGCTCGAAGAAACAGTTTTAATCTTTTTTTAGTTTTGCCTTCATATATTTGATAGATAACTTAGCCATTACAGTAGAACCTGTACATCCAAACATATCTCTAATCTTGTATCATATCGACAGATACTAGAATTCTGCACTACAAAATGCAAAATTCTGTAAGAAAATTCTGCGAGCCAAAATGTGAAATTCTGCAAATTTTTTCACAGCATTTTTTATCGAAATAATTTTTTTTTATATTGGCCAGGAGTATGCGAGTATCTAGTGTTAATGTACTCTGTGACTCACATTAGGTGTTCCTACAAAGCAACCTCAAAAAATAAAAATAAAATTTCTGTTTAAATCAGTAAGTGAGGTACAAATGATTCAAACCATCTACAAGCACCTGAAACAATGCTAGGTAAGCTTTCAGTTCAATTTATGTTCTCAAAGCATGAATTCTGCAAAAATTCCGCAAAAATAAACAGAAATTCAAAAAATAATATTCTGCAAATTTTGCAGAACTAAATATTCTGCATTTTTTCTCCTGTAGCGCAGAAAAACAGAATTCTGGTATCTCTGCATGTAATCCTCTCTATTACAGTATTCTGAACTTCTCCATGAAAGATCATCCAAAACCTTGGAATATGCGTATTTACATCTATGATACATTAAGAAGTATTTTCACCGTTTACAAACTACGCCAGATATTTGCTTTGTCAGACTCCTTGCCTTTAGAATATCATAAGCAAGCTTACAGTATTATGTGGTCTTGTTATTCCATGGATTTATCTACAAATAAACTTCTCCTCTGTTTTTTCCCCGAGCAATTATCTTCAGAAGTTTACAGTGAATTGCTTGCATTTATGTACATAAAGTTTATTCTTACACAGGTTGTCCGTAAAGTCTCTTTTCAAATAAAATACAAAGTCTGACAAGTAAAGACAATATGGACACCCTGACTTTTTTATTGATTCAATTATGTATAAATCCTGTTTCAAGATCTTTTCTCCTTTTAAATTTGTTGCACTTTGAAGTTAGTAGTCTTTTCACGTTACTCAACTCCATATTCAAATATCATAACAAGTAGTCTTTCCATGTTACTCAACTCCATGTGCAAATATCATTACTAATCCTGGTGAAACCTGGAGTTCAGGGGGAATGTGTGGATTTTCACACATCATCACAACCACTGCCTGCTTTCCTGGAAAAGAAATCCAATATTAAGTTCAATGCAAGCTATTGTAACCATTCAGTCATTGACACATCAGAGACACAATGATGAATGACACTTTGATTGCTAAATGACACATCTCCCAATGACCCATCAAATAAATTGTTCAATTCATGTCTAAGCGACACATTTCCATATGGCACAACAGTCAAAGCCAAACTCCTCAATGTCACATGAGTAAGTTATGATTCAATGTCAATTTAGACACACAAATGACATATCTTTAGAGTAAAAAGAAGACTGCCATTTGTTGTTTCATATCCCCA
Organism: Owenia fusiformis; assembly: GCA_903813345.2. Lineage (NCBI taxonomy): Eukaryota > Metazoa > Annelida > Polychaeta > Sabellida > Oweniidae > Owenia > Owenia fusiformis. The sequence goes on from CAIIXF020000007.1 coordinate 38,429,126, forward strand.
AGACAATAACCCTGATCTTGCTTCAAGGCCTTGTAGCCCCTGTGTCTGGGTATTGCAATGCCATACCATAGCAAAAAACTCTTGTTTGATGAAATTTTTTCAAAATGCACTTTCAGTCCAATATACACACTTATATTATTAGAATTTCTTGATTCAGTGTCGCCACAGAATTTGGGATTTCAAATTTTTTTGCACAGAATTTCGCGGAAAACTTCAGTTTTCCTGTCAACCATCTCATCCATATTTGTCACTCACTTTGACACACTTATACGGTCATTTGTAATCAGAAACGGGTGGTTTGAGGATTTCATCAGATTTCTGCACAGTATTTCCATTTTTCTCATGCAGAAAACTACTAAGTGTGAATATTTGTAAGTTTTTCATGTGAAAAATTGAACAATTTGCAGAAGAAACTAGAAAAACAGCAACTCCACGGAGTAGCAAATCCCACTGAACAGCCACCTTGAAAATTTCTTCTCAAGCAGAGCTCCTTTATCTATAGGCATCAGTTTATAAAATTTGAAGTAAATCCGTCCAATGGTATTTGAGTTATCAAAGATTACCTTTTTTATGAAAAATGGCAGCCATTTTGAAATTCAGCTGACCCCTTTGAAATTTCTTCTGAAGCAGATCTCCTATTTCCCTAAACATCAGGATATAAAATTGGAACCAAATCCATTCACTGGTATTTTAGTTATCAATGATTATGTTTTTTTAACGAAAAATGGCGGCCATTTTGAAATTTAGCTGCCATCTTGAACATTCCTTCTCGAACAGAGCTCCTATGTCCCTAGGCATCAGCATGTAAAATTTGAACCAAATCCATTCAACAGTATTTGAGTTATCAAAGATAACATTTTTTACAAAAAATGGCCGCCATTTTGAAATATGGTTGCCATCTTGAAAATGTCTTCTTGAGCAAGGTTCCTTTGTACCCAGGCAACAGCATATAAAATTTGATCCAAATCTATTCAATGGTATTTGAGTTATCAAAGATAACGTTTTTTTACGAAAAATGGCCGCCATTTTTAAATATGGCGGCCATCTTGAAAATGTCTTCTTCAGCAGGGCTCCTTTGTACCCGGACAACAGCATATAAAATTTGAACCAAATCCATCCACTAGTATTTGAGAAATCAAAGATTATATTTTTTCCGAAAAATGGCCGCCATTTTGAATTTAGCAGCCATATTAAAAATTCCTTCTCGAGCAGAGGTCCTACACCCATAAGGCATAAGCCTACAAAATTTGAATGAAATCCGTTAACCGGTATTTGAGTTATTGCCCGGACACACGAACGGACGGACGAACGGACGGACGGACGAACGGACGGACGAACGGACGGCTTTTCTATATCCCCCTCGAACTTCGTTCGGTGGGATAACAATAAACTAGCTCCAGTCCTGTTACTTTTTGAACACCCTGTAGTACATTGATACCAGTGGTGGATAACAAATGAGAACTTGATATGTGCCCATTGATAACTGACACATATATAGGTGACACTCATTTGTGACTTTAATTTAATTGAAACCGACACACAATGTTTTGACACATTTATACTTTCGCATTTATGACGGACACAATTATATTTGACACATTTACATGTGACACACTGACAAACAATTATATGTGATACACCTGACAGTAAACATGTATTGTAATTGTGTATGTTTACTAACATATGCAATAAATGATAATATAATATAGTTTAGTTTAGTGTATTTATTTATTTAATAAATATTATATATATACATGAAATATAAGTGAACAGATACCTGGAATCCTTTTTGCCACATAGTTTTCGTACTGCCTCCTGTGATGCTGTCTTGTCTCCAACGTACTAAGTCCTGGTGGCCACCTCCGCTCGTGTGCATTTTCCATCAACTCATTGACTATATGGGCGGGGCAATTACTGTCTATGAGAGCCCTCTTTATGACTGCTTGGAGAACTTGGTCGGGTGTTGAGATCATTCCGCCCCATCTAGTCACTCTGGCCACCTGCAGAGTCTGTGCCCACCTACGTGCATAATATTTCGCATTTTAAAGGTAAATTAGAGAGGAAGACAGTGAAAAAGCATGGAATAAACTAAAGAAGCATATTACATCATTCCGTCCCATCTAGTCACCCTGGCCACCTGCAGAGTCTGTGCCCACCTACGTGTATAACATTTCACATTTTAAAGGTAAGTTAGAGAGGAAGACAGTGGAAAAGCATGGAATAAACTAAAGAAGCATATATTACATCATTCCGCCCCATCTAGTCACCCTGGCCACCTGCAGAGTCTGTGCCCACCTACGTGCATAACATTTCGCATTTTAAAGGTAAGTTAGAGAGGAAGACAGTGGAAAAGCATGGAATAAACTAAAGAAGCATATATTACATCATTCCGCCCCATCTAGTCACCCTGGCCACCTGCATAGTCTGTGACCACCTATGTGCATAACATTTCGCATTTTAAAGGTAAGTTAGAGAGGAAGAAAGTTGAAAAAGCATGGAATAAACTAAACAAGCATATATTACATCATTCCGCCCCATCTAGTCACTCTGGCCACCTGCAGAGTCTGTGCCCACCTACGTGCATAATATTTCGCATTTTAAAGGTAAATAAGAGAGGAAGACAGTTGTAAAAGCATGGAATAAACTAAACAAGAATATATTACAATCCGCCCCATCTAGTCACCCTGGCCACCTGCAGAGTCTGTGGCCACCTATGTGCATAATATTTAGCATTTTAAAGGTAAATTAGAGAGGAAGATAGTGGAATAAGCATGGAATAAACTAAACAAGAATATACTAGATCATTCCGCCCCATCTAGTCACCCTGGCCACCTGCAGAGTCTGTGGCCACCTATGTGCATAACATTTCGCATTTTAAAGGTAAATAAGAGAGGAAGACAGTGGAAAAAGCATGGAATAAACTAAAGAAGCATATATTACATCATTCAGCCTCATCTAGTCACCCTGGCCACCTGCAGAGTCTGTGCCCACCTACATGCATAATATTTCGCATTTCAAAGGTAAGTTAGAAAGGAAGACAGTGTAAAAAGCATGGAATAAACTAAACAAGCATATATTAGACCATTCCGCCTCATCTAGTCACTCTGGCCACTTGCAGAGTCTGAGCCCACCTACGTGCATAATATTTCGCATTTTAAAGGTATGAGTCTGGGTATCGACTTAGAAAATATTGACAATTGTAATGTCTGAAAAACCAACTCAATCACACATATTATTAAACTTCAATATCTTATCCTTCTTCTGAGATTACAAAAATATCAATTGTATCACAATCGATGAAGAATATTGGCATCAAAGACAGTGCATATCACTTTGTCAGAATTGAAAAAAAAATCAATGGCAAATATTAATTGAATTATTTATGCAAAAAGTTTGAAACATATCTTCCAAAACATTGGTTACTTTCTTTGTATAGACATTGAATGGTATTTCTTGATAAGTGAATTGGTGTTTATCTGGGTAATCAAGGGATTATAGTCACTCAAAGTTACTGAGCATCCAGTTTTGAGATTTCAATTGTGTTGGTGAAGTTACACATATTTCAGTCAAATTCATGCTGAGCACAACATTTTGGTTTCAATTTTATAATCTCGATACATGAGCCTGGTGATGAAGAGTCAGAATCAGTCAAAAAACCTAAACCGGAAAACTGTGCTCATTGTGAAAACTAAAAGTGAAGCAACTTTTTTTCTGGTATTTCTTACATCAAATGGCAACCATTTTGTTTTTCCCCTTTCAAATTCAACTGGCGGGAAATTCAAAATTTTGAAAAAAAATTAAATCCTTAAATATATTTCAAAAATATGATTTTCTTTTTAATTCTTCATGGGTCTTTAGTTATTTCTTCTTTGTATGTCATACATGTTCCCATTGGTGTTTTTTCTATGATAATGACTATTTTCTTTTTGTTAAGATACTTATTCTGACTCTCAGCAGGGGGTTAATTATGCATCAAAACTCGTGAAAAAGTAAATATACTTATCAAATATAACTAGGACAGTAATAAAAACCATATTTCACATACATTTGACTGAGGGACCAAAAGGGCATATACCCGGACACATCCTTAGAAAAGAAGACAGTGGAAAAAGCATGGAATAAACTAAACAAGCATATATTAGACCATTCCGCCTCATCTTGTCACTCTGGCCACCTGCAGAGTCTGTGCCCACCTATGTGCATAATATTTCGCATTTTAAAGGTAAATTAGAGAGGAATAAAGTTGAAAGAGCATGGAATGAACTAAACAAGTATATACTAAATCATTCTGCCTCATCTCGTGACCTTCACTTCCTGTGCCCACCTACTGAAACAGCAAGAAAATCTTACGCATTGAATGATATCTAATTTCCCGGGGAAAATTGCCGGTCCAGAATATATTTTAGACCGGTCCATATGGATCACCACTATGACGTCACACATTTCTCAGGTCGATATAGTAAAATGAATGCCTTCTAAACTAGCACTAAAACCCCTAGAACTGGCCTGGCAAGGTGGTAATAATAGTAGTTATTGGTCATGTTTTTTCATTCGAAACTAGACAACAGCAACATCAAAGCATAGCAAATCCCATGGAACAGCCATGGCTGGCATTTTTACAAACAAAGTGTATAGCAAAAATGGCAGCCATTTTTCAAAATGACCACCTTCTACCACAAGTGTTATAAGACAGTGTGTGCGTACGTATGGACGGATGGAGGCATTCCCTATATCCCTCCGAATTTCGTTCAATTGGATAAGGTTGAAAAACGGAATCAGTAAGAAATGAACTAGACAAGAATATAGAGACAAAACAAAATCCATATGTGTGTCTTACAGCTAAATTCAGTGAAAGTCAATATAAGGATGAGGTAGTTGACGGAATCTTGGCGCGTCAATTTGAGTACTTTTCTCCGATTCAGAAAAATGAAAATATTTCAACACTAAAAACTGATTGTTCCCCTTTGTTCTCTGATTTTCTTACCTCAAGACTTCATTATTTTCCAGTTCAGTCTGCAGCTCTCGTAAGCGTGGGTTCGTCATTCTCAGATGTCGCATATATTCCTAAAGAAAATTTATTTTTTTATTTATTTTTTATTTTTATTTTATTTCATGATAATATAACAATGGAATGTACAAAGCATGTGCACTCGACACCCTTAGTAATTGGGCGTATCAGTGCATATATCAAAAATTATTGCAGAGCAATTCAATACATTAACAATAATTTATCTAATTGATGTTTTCTTATCTATTATCCAAAGTTGTGGAAAAACAAGTTTTGTTTCCCCTCATCAAATAGCTTACCATAATGTTGATTGTTTTTCACTTGAATTTTGAAATACATCATTCTTAGTTAATGAAATCATCTTTTACTCATTCCCCTGACAAAATTGACTCTGCTCTTCCACAACTGTGACAATTAAACATTCCAAATTGGAATTGTTCTCAAAATAAAACAAAGCGATATATTATACAGTGTTCTCCACAGGATTTTTTCACATGTGGGTGCAAAATTCTCATTTTCACAACCAAAATTGATCAAAATTTGCCAATTTTTCATGATTTTTCTCATTATCAAGTGGGTGCAAATGGATTATCAGGTTGGTGCAAGCCTGTTTTGAAAATATCTGGTGGGTGCTGCGCCCACTTGCTTGAATGCTTGGGAGATTACTCATATGTAATTTTAGTTATTGTCCTACAATGCTAAAATGAGAAAAAATCATACTTATGTTCAAATATATAGTTTTATAAATTCTCAATAAAAGCTGAACCCATTGCCTTCCCCAACAAAACCAAAATCTTTGGCAGATCATATCATACTCTTAAACGTTTAATTTTTGTACATTTCTTTTGTTTCTGCCATTTAAAAGTCATGTTATATGTATACAGGATATAGGCATGCCAGGGAAATATGAGCACCAAAACAAAATTTTACAGAAATTGTATCAATTCTGTCACTTTTCAACTGTTAAAAATGTTTTCAAATATAGTACTATTGTCACCTGGACTAAGCTCCACCTATTTATAACTTGCCTATTTTCAAATGCTTGCTTAAATGTAAAACAAAATTTTACAGGAATAATATCGAAATTTTTCAACAGTACAGAGTCCAAATATATAGTTAGGCTATACATGTACAGTGTTCTCCACAGGATTTTTGCTCAAGTGGGTGCAAAATTCTCCTTTTCACAATTCAGACAAAAATTTGTCAAAATATGCCAATTTTTCTTGATTTTTCTCATTTTAAAGTGGGTGCAAATGGATTTTCAGGTGGATGCAAGCCTATTTTTTAAATCTGCTGCGCCCACTTGTTTTAATGTAGGGGAAATCACTGAGCTATATCACCTATTTGAATTTGCCATTTTAATATCCAATAATTTCAAATTTGCCTCACCTACAGTATATTTGCCTCAGAGGCTGACCCTAGACTTAGTGAGGCAATCTTTGTCCCTTGTGAATAAAATGCTTACCTTTAACAGCATTATTTCACTCTTTTGTTCATTAATAAGAAGTTTCTGTTGAGCCAGTTCTGTTTGTAGTTCAGACATCTTTATGGCCTGTTGCTGAACAACAACTCTAAGCTCCCGTACACAGTTGTGGTCCTTTAAAATATACAATATACAATGCATATCTACAATACACAATGCATTAGATATTGATTCAGGATTCCATTTTTCCAAACCTCAAAAAGAATTCATAAATTTGCAAGTCAATCATTCATTTTGTACTTTCTCTGTTGATCTGAGAAAAAATAAACAACTTTGTATGATACTGAAATCCCAGAATTAACAGAAATTCTTCAATTTACCAAAAATGACGTATTCCAAGAAATCAGAGATCGAGAATGATATGAGCAGATTCATTCTCATTGTTTCATTGTATTTGTACCTTAACTTCATCTTTTGGAATGACAAGCCCACACCCAGAATCACAATCGACTGGTTTCTTCGGGTTATGTTCACATTCTGCTAAGTGAGCACTTAGTGCATCTAGCTTGACTATTGCTGTGCATCCAAATGTTGCGTTATCACAGTTTATTTGCAGTCGGGATAAGAGATTCCGTAATATCCTCGGAACTGGTTTCAGATCATTAGCTGTAAAGGCACTTCTGTCCACTGGACATGTTGGCTGTCTTTGAAGCCATTCTGTTATACAGGCTGTACAGAAGGCATGTTCACATGAGGGGGCCTGGAATTACATTATATATGAGCCACCAATATGATGATCATCCTCCAATCACAGGGCTTCAAAATCCAGAATATCTTCTTTCTTTTTACCCCCTGCGATAAGCAGTTAGCATTTCCCCGATTAAGAACTCGCAATTTGATTCGCTGTCGCAACACTGCGACAGTAATCATGTATATGTCATCGGTGCATAATTAGATCACGTGATTCAGTTTAATCGGGCGCTTCCAAATAGCAGGGGGGAGGAAAGAAGGAGGTACGGATTCTGGACACCTGCTTAGGAGGATGTATGATAATGGACAGAGAGACATATTGACAGACAAGTAAGTGATTACAATAGTCTGTTAAAAAGTTCATGTTTTATGTACATATCCGAATTTGGTGATACATATTATCAAAAATAAAATAAATAAATATTGTTGATGTCATAAATATCATATACCACTGTTTCACATAAACTGAACAATTTATCGATATATTTATGATATCCAATGATGATCATGAAGACTGAAACAGCTGATCATTTCAAATACATGAAACACTTGAATAGTACATACCTGTTGTTGCTCCTCCAGGAACCCACTACAAATAGTACATACCTGTTGAGGCTCCTCGAGGACCCCACTACAAATAGAACATACCTGTTGAGGCTCCTCCAGGACCCCACTACAAATAGTACATACCTGTTGAGGCTCCTCCAGGACCCCACTACAAATAGTACATACCTGTTGTTGCTCCTAAAGGAACCCACTACAAATAGTACATACCTGTTGAGGCTCCTCCAGGACCCCACTACAAATAGTACATACCCGTTGAGGCTCCTCCAGGACCCCACTACAAATAGTACATACCTGTTGAGGCTCCTCCAGGACCCCACTACAAATAGTACATACCTGTTGAGGCTCCTCCAGGACCCCACTACAAATAGTACATACCTGTTGAGGCTCCTCCAGGACCCCACTACAAATAGTACATACCTGTTGAGGCTCCTCCAGGACCCCACTACAAATAGTACATACCTGTTGAGGCTCCTCCAGGACCCCACTACAAATAGTACATACCTGTTGTTGCTCCTAAAGGAACCCACTACAAATAGTACATACCTGTTGAGGCTCCTCAAGGACCCCACTACAAATAGTACATACCTGTTGAGGCTCCTCCAGGACCCCACTACAAATAGTACATACCCGTTGAGGCTCCTCCAGGACCCCACTACAAATAGTACATACCCGTTGAGGCTCCTCCAGGACCCCACTACAAATAGTACATACCCGTTGAGGCTCCTCCAGGACCCCACTACAAATAGTACATACCCGTTGAGGCTCCTCCAGGACCCCACTACAAATAGTACATACCTGTTGAGGCTCCTCCAGGACCCCACTACAAATAGTACATACCTGTTGAGGCTCCTCCAGGATCCCACTACAAATAGTACATACCTGTTGAGGCTCCTCCAGGACCCCACTACAAATAGTACATACCTGTTGAGGCTCCTCCAGGACCCCACTACAAATAGTACATACCTGTTGAGGCTCCTCCAGGACCCCACTACAAATAGTACATACCTGTTCAGGCTCCTCCAGGATCCCACTACAAATAGTACATACCTGTTGAGGCTCCTCCAGGACCCCACTACAAATAGTACATACCTGTTGAGGCTCCTCCAGGACCCCACTACAAATAGTACATACCTGTTGAGGCTCCTCCAGGACCCCACTACAAATAGTACATACCTGTTGAGGCTCCTCCAGGACCCCACTACAAATAGTACATACCTGTTGAGGCTCCTCCAGGACCCCACTACAAATAGTACATACCTGTTGAGGCTCCTCCAGGACCCCACAACAAATAGTACATACCTGTTGAGGCTCCTCCAGGACCCCACTACAAATAGTACATACCTGTTGTTGCTCCTCCAGGACCCCACTACAAATAGTACATACCTGTTGAGGCTCCTCCAGGAACCCACTACAAATAGTACATACCTGTTGAGGCTCCTCCAGGACCCCACTACAAATAGTACATACCTGTTGTTGCTCCTAAAGGAACCCACTACAAATAGTACATACCTGTTGAGGCTCCTCCAGGACCCCACTACAAATAGTACATACCTGTTGAGGCTCCTCCAGGACCCCACTACAAATAGTACATACCTGTTGAGGCTCCTCCAGGACCCCACTACAAATAGTACATACCCGTTGAGGCTCCTCCAGGACCCCACTACAAATAGTACATACCTGTTGAGGCTCCTCCAGGATCCCACTACAAATAGTACATACCCGTTGAGGCTCCTCCAGGACCCCACTACAAATAGTACATACTCGTTGAGGCCCCTCCAGGACCCACTACAAATAGTACATACCTGTTGAGGCTCCTCAAGGACCCCACTACAAATAGTACATACCCGTTGAGGCTCCTCCAGGACCCCACTACAAATAGTACATACCCGTTGAGGCTCCTCCAGGACCCCACTACAAAAAGTACATACCTGTTGAGGCTCCTCCAGGACCCAACTACAAATAGTACATACCTGTTGAGGCTCCTAAAGGAACCCACTACAAATAGTACATACCTGTTGAGGCTCCTCCAGGACCACACTACAAATAGTACATACCTGTTGAGGCTCCTCCAGGACCCCACTACAAATAGTACATACCTGTTGAGGCTCCTCGAGGACCCCACTACAAATAGGACACAGCAACTCCTCATCTACTTCCCCTTGGAATCTAACCAAATCATAGCCCATTTCACTTTATTAGATTCCCTGAAAACAAAAGCAGTTTAAATGTACAGTCAGGTAAAACCAGTTTAATGGGACAAATGACTGAAATAGCACTACTAGATCATAGCCCATTTCACTTCATTAAATTCTCTAATTCTCTGAAAAACAAAAGCAGAATATTAAATGTATTATCTATGCTAGATCAAATCTCATCTCATCTGAAAACAAGCAGTCCAGCATTAGAGCAAAAAAACTGAAAATGATATGCACTCTGCCAAAATTGGGAAATATCATATTTGACCAACAACATTTAGAATGTGGATTTGGCAAAATAATCCAGGGATATCATTGACAAAAGCAGTTTATTATAGATTATATTTACTCAAGTCACAAATCAAAGATATCTGTAAGAATTGTAATTGTATTTAAATTAAAGAGTGCAATGTCACAAGTGAGATGTTGCATTATTTTGTCTGCGATAAGGGTCAAAGGATGCTATATAATTAAAAACATTTATAATTGTTGAACTTTATTTAAACATTAGTGTGAAACCAAAACTGCCATCTAAAGGTTAGACTTCAAAGTGGCCGATTGGGTAAATTAATTTGCATATTTGTTACTTCAACTAGCTTTATTTGCATTTGACAACATGCTGTGTTACTTTTTATTGCATTTAATTGTACCTTACTACTTAATTGAACTGTTATAATGTTTATTTTTGGGAAGTGAAGCTTCCTAGAATTGATAATTTTGTGCACAAAATTTCCTGTTATTTCCCACAGGAGGGACATGATCATCAATAGACTGAATTCTCAGAATATTCAGTCTATTGGATATAGACTAATCTAAAGGTGGCAGCTCTAAGTGAAACAATTCTCTCAAAATAAAAATGAATAACAATCACTTTTGAGTTTTTGAGCACATGAACTGAGGGAGAACTGAACTGTATATAAGACTATGTACATATAATTCCACAGATTATAACGCAAGAGCTTAAGCTGAATTGTCTATGTCAATAATCTGCAAAAGGCTTATTATAAAGCATCTACATCAATAATCTGCAAAAGGCCAACAAGCCCATTTAAAGCAGATTATTATAAACAAATGAATGCATAAGTAGCTAATAGTGTATGCGTCCCAAGGTCAGAACTCAGAGATGGTCTTGGAAGAAGGTCACTTGAGTATTGTGTTCATTCACGGGATTTGTAAGAAAGGTAGATCGTTTGACAAGAGTTTGGGTTTGCCACAAATTCTAGAGGAGCAGCACTTTATGCAATGCAATCTCTTTTCAGTGTAGAATTACTTCAATTTTGATTCTATAGTACTAATTATTCTTGAATATCACTGCACAGAACTAGTCGATGTCCAGGGTTTGTTCACTAGAGGCAATCTGCGCGAGATTCCATTTTTAGGTTCGGTTTTTAGCGCATGCGCACTAAATCCAGCAATTTAATTGGTTCAAATTATAATCACGCATGCGCGAATAATAACTTAATAAGAACATTTAATTTGAGATAGATGTCACTTACGTTCATTATTTCACAGCAGTCCCTACCCATAATGCACCATATAGTGTGGGAATAATTTTGTTTTGTGCCAAAACAAAAAGAATACACCCAAAACAAATGTAATGACATAATATCAACCTGCCCCGGATTTGTAGATGTGTGTTGTACAAACTTAAACCGAACCGATGGCAGAAAAGCACTTTGAATCATGGGAGTGAAATACTTCCTTTAATGTAAAACCGAACCAAGTAAAAACCGAATCTCGCGCAGATTGCCCCGACTCGGTTTGTTGCTGTTTTGGGTAAAAATAAATTTAATGACCCTGACCTGAAAATCAATACCCTTTGCATTCGTTTGACTTCACTTCTTAAAAGAGAGCTTCGTCTTCACTCTTTCAAACTAAAATAAACCTGTGAACTCACCGCGCCAATCAGTGTTCGTCGGCCAAATTTGACCGACGTTCTTTATATGGTCATTCCTTCTGACGTCATCGTTGAGCCCGGAATTGACCAATGACATGCGCATATTTAATTAGAACATATTTGGCGTATGTTTCTACAAGCTCGCTGATTGGTGGAAGGTTGGTGTGTAGGTCAAAAGTGATTTACCCAAACTGTCACCGGTACCCGTCGTGGGGGCGGGGCTACTAAACTGTAATATGGTCTCTACAAGGCAGAGTGTAGTTTAACTAGACTCTGCACGCAGGGTAGAAAATCAAAACAAAAATTAAAAATATAAGAGTTCAAGAAAAAAATAAGTCCCTATAATGAAAACGCTTCATCTTCTTATGTTTGATAACAATCTTACCTGACCCATGTCAAAAAAATAGTCTCCAATCGAGCGGAAACATGGTAAAACTACTTGTTTTAAAATATTTCGGAAAAAATCTTGAAGTTACTTCCTGCTAAACGTGCGCATGCGCAACGAGCACATTTGCACTATAATTCCGAACGGCCCTATTATCTGCATGAATGTTCCCGAACTCCCGTGCAGTGATATTATACCGAGACACTGCATGGGAGTTCGGAGTGTTCCCTTTTCAAAGTCCTCATTGATTTTGTGGTTGTGTGATCAGTGGCGTTGGAACAATGTACGCCAAAACGCCAATGCGTAGTGTTGAAAAACAGCTTAGGGTGTATTTTTCTACGACCGCGGTGCAAGTGAAATTTATACGGTTGTGTAATATTCAAATTTTTTACACAGTGGTATTTTGCACATACAATTTAGCTAATTTTAGGATTAAAATCATGCTCGCGGTCAAAAACCTGAGTTTCATTTCGCAAACCTGCGTTATATCGTGTTACATATTTGATATTTTCTTTAAATCATATCAAAGATCGGCTTTCCATCGTGATTATAAATAATGAAAAACATGTGATCATTTAATTAACATTATTTGGATAGATTAATAATATTATAAAAATGACGTTTTACAAGCATAAAATAGTACAAGGTGTTCTGATATAGGTAGAAAATTTGACACAATTTTCTCATATTTAATTGCGTTGTGTTGAATTTACACCTTCCTACGCCCCTGATTGTGTGGATTTTTTGGCTAACAGTTAGTTGACTTGTTGAATGTTGTTGTTGACTTGTTGTTTCTTATACGAACTGGTAACAGTTTCAGAAAATCGTCCAGAATGTTTACGAATCTTGCTTTTAATTCCCTGAAATAAAAAATCCGTAGTTATCACGCGGCAGAATTTTTGTCATTTGTAGGATTCGGGTCATTCTAAGATTATGGAGAGAAATAAGCCTTAGAAAAGTAGCCACTGGCAGGAATTATAAAAAAAAGATCATGTATAGTCACTGGTATGTGTGGGAATTGAACCTCGGACTGACTTAACACCATAAAACTGTTGGCTGTCTGTTCAGGTGTAAAAGGGTAGGAGGTCCTATCAAATTATGGTCCTACTCTCTATTGATTTATATGGTGACCTAAATACAACGCTTTCCCTCATTACCGTATACGCAATCGGGGCCAGTAAGGGCCGTTAACAAAGGGGACCATAATCCCTGGGGGACCATCATTTCTTTCACACCGGCACTGGCGGATTCAAGGGGGAGGGCCGGCAGGGAAATGGGACTAAATTTTTAGGGCCCCAAAAAATGTTGGCCCCAAAAAAATTGTAGGACCGTAAAAAGTGAGCCTTTCCGGGCATTACTTGGCCGTTTAGGCCAAACTATGAAAATGGGCCTTAAATGTGCCGCCTTTTTGTCAGGATCCACCATTGTTGTCAATACTACTGCCAAAGGCGACCTTTAAAACCTATAAGAAATCCAAAACGGTTTTTGTTGACATTCAAAAATTGGTACCTTTGATTTAAATGATTGAAATAATGCATGTCACCCTGGGACTCCAGTCACATAAATAGAAGTATTTACACGGTGGCGTGTTCACATCTGTTTGCCATGTTGCAATAGGCCTCGGATATTAATTCTGCGATTAACAAAAAATGTTTTTGTCGACAGATAACTTTGTTGGGAATATACACTTTTTTAAGTGTCACCCACTCATGCATTGTATATTTGTGTGAATTTAAAAAAGGAAAACATTAATAAACATGACGTGATTTATCTTTTCTTATCCTCATAACTAATTTTATTCAAAACACATATTAAAACAACGTATTCTAGAACTTTTGAATTTGTATCAATTTACCATGCGGAGTAAGTCACCCTCCCTCTTATTTTCTGTAGCCTGCATCTGCATATAGTGAATATTAAAAAGGGAATGACTTACTCCCCGTGCAATTTAATAAACGTTAACTACTGACGTCCTTTGCGTATATTAATTCGAGCGAATATATTCACGCGAAACCACTGTGCTTTAAAAAACATTTTATCTATGTATGTTAGCCTTATGTACGTAAGGTAAATATCAAGGGATCACGTTCAGTAAACTGATAGTTGTGCATGCAAAATTGGAGGGAAACTATCCCAGGGACAAATGCAAATTAAAGATGGAGAAGCTCTGCTTTCTTGGTTTACTATTTCTGGTACTCTTCTGCAATAGCGGTGAGTACAAAATCTTACATATTATAATGGTCAATATAATATATGTAAACTTGCAGATTGTATATATTATCCTTTTTTCAGAAGCCATACGATGTCTCTAAAATACGTTTTTACTGTTATCGCCAGTTTCAAATAGAAATGTGTTCTGATAGAGCGATCTTTCCAATACAAACACACACTCATTAAGTTAAAATAAGTAACTATTCACGTATGCCTTCTGTAAACTTGAGGCTCAGCTGGAAAGTAACATTTTGGTAAAAAATTGCTATACCAGCACATGTTATTTTCTGGTACAAAATTAAGTATGAAGGCACTTGTGTATTTCCTTGCTTTTTTCAGGAAAGTATTATTACACTGTCTACTTTTAGTAAACCTGGAAACGGGTTGAACACATTGAACTCCTACCAGATATTCTAAAAGAAGACAATGTCATGATACTTTCCTGAAAAAAGCAAGGAAATTGACACATGCCTTCATACTTTATTTTGTACCAGAAAATAACATGTGCAGGTATAGCAATTTTTACACCGATTATTTTCCAGCTGTGCCTTAAGTTTAAAAAAAGAAAAAACACTGTCCAAAAAACTAGTAATGGGTATCTGTTTTAACAAGCTATTTCTTACAACCCCCTGGCCTGGGCTACTACAATGGTACCCCTCTTCATCAAACTAGCCTATCGCTAATTTACATAGAAACTAAAGGTGAGAGAATCGCAGAGTGTAGGACAGAACATATATGTCTCATTTATTGTTGTGTTATTGCATATGTTATGTGAGTGTGCTTTGGTTTTTCCCAATCCCAGGACGCTGCAATAATGGAGGAAGCAAATGCAGAAACGATGTGTCTCATTTAAGTGATGTTATATTTTTTCAATCCCAGGACTTTGTCATGGTGAAGGAAGCAACGAGACTCTGATTGCAGAAATAATATGTCTCATTTAAGTGATGTTATATTTTTTCAATCCCAGGACTTTGCCATGATGAAGGAAGCAACGAGACTTTGATTGCAGCCGAGGCGAGGTTGATGAAGTATCTATTTGAAGACATGAATTATGATAAATACGCCAGACCAGTCCGCAGGGCAAACGACACTGTCAAGATGAAATTTGGATTGAATCTGATCCAAATTGTTGACTTGGTAAGATTTGCTTTGATATTTAAGTAGATAAACTGTACTTATATATTGCTCTACATGTTATGGGCTCGCCAAAGTTTTAAAGAAAATATCAACCCAGACATTATTTTCTCAGTTTTTATTTTGAATGATATTAGACGATAGCCCCCAACTTACATTGTAAATTAATACTTGTTTACAATTACAAATAGGCATATTTAACACTAATTTCACCTTAAAAGATATACGTGGATGCATCAAAAAACTGAACTTCAATTTTGAATAGCATTTTACCCAAGAGTAAACAAAATCAAACAGAAGAAGGTTATACATTCAATTCAACGGGTTTTCACCAACATCTATCTTTTTCCCAAATGTCATAGTATGAACGTTCTTAAACTCCTTATTTGGGCATTTTACTCCCCGTTATCACACGCTATACGATCAGCTTATGGTATACAAAAACCGGGACAAAACACAATGCACGCACAGCGAGTGATTTACCTGGTTATGCATTTTATTTCAGTTTTAACATGATTATATTTGCTTAAACTGTGTGAAAATCGTTTAGTATGGTAAACCAAGCAAGGGGTAATATATCATTAAATCGCATTTATGTATGGTTGCACATTCAAGTACTATATGTTCGCTTGCACATATTTGTCGAACTCTGACAATTTAAGGGGTCCCCAAGAGGGGGCAGTGTCACTTGTAAAATTAAAAATTTGTCACTTAGTCATATTTAAAATGTTCTTGCCATATTTTGTCAGATTCATTCCTTTCTGCATCCTTAAATTAATTGTTAAAACCATTTTTATATACCTACACGTAAGTGCTTTCTTTTATATTATAATTATATGTAGTCTAGATGTCCTTTTTAACATTTCTGTTAAACCGCAACATATACCCACTAGGGTGTCTAGCGGCTTGTTTTTATAGTGTATATTATATAACAATTATGAAATAAATAAATTGAATTGAATTGAATTTTAGTAAGTCGATCAAAGCATCTAATGTAACAAATGGTCTGTTATGTTCCAGTGTTTGATTTTTATTTAGAATAAGTCATCTTAATGGGGCAACAAGGACTGTAGAGAGAAAATTTGAATTGTTTTTTCTTTTATTCTGAGTTATCAGGTCAATATTTGGCTTAACATCTTCTTTGATATACCTATTTTCTTAAAATGTATGGATAAACTATCAATTTCAGCATTGAGAAGTGTAGATTCAGTTCAAAGCTTCTATAAAGGGAGTCCCACTTATAGATTTGTAAGATTCACCACGTTTCAAGAGGAATCCCATCAGCTGAAATAATGTTCATCCAGGGAGTTTCTTTGAAGATAATAAAAATATATGTTAGTTTTGATGAAATATCCAAACTTAAATCTATTTTGACACTGGTCGATGATCGTTGAATGGCCACCTGCACTAATTGTTGCACCTTTAACTTGCATCCAATTACATTCAGAACGAATTGTTTAATTTGTCACTTTCAAATCACTTGTCAGTCAGATAAATGAGCAAAATTGTCACTTGCAAGGATTGATTTGTCACATTTGTTCGTCACATTGTAAGTCACATTTTTAGAGGTTTGGTCGCCTTGTCACATAACCCTTCGGGAGCCCCAACTTAATGGCATCTCATATTGTCAATTCATTAAAATTGTGAATTGAAATGAAATACAAACGCAAACTAGATGAATTAAGGTGGGCAATAAAGAAACTAAACCAATAAACTACTTACGAGCTCGCTAGAATACCCCAAAATTAAAACAATCTACAACTATTGTTGACGTTATTTGTTCTGGTAATTTTAAATCAACTTTTCATGTAAATGTATTGTAATGATTTGAGTAAGAATGAATGTTTCGGGGGGGGGAGGTTAAACATTGCCTCTTTTCACGTTAGAGTATGGTTTGGGATAGTTGGGTTTTGTTTTCTTTATGACTGGTGTACACTTAGATATATGTTTTCTTTTTCTTGTTTTTTTATGTAACAATTTTGGTCATTTCCTTCAGGCACTTGAGCATACATATTTGTTTCTTCAAGCCTTCTGCGCCCTATGAAAAACATGATGTAAGATTGCGTAATTTTATTCTAAGACAACACGTATGGCTAAATCATATGATTAATATGTACATGTATAATGCCATATAATATTTTTGGGATTTGTTGATAAATTCGACATCACAAAAAGTATGACTCAAAAACATTACATCTGATACGGAAGCTGAAGGTGTAAATAAATTATACAAACTTAAATTGGAATATATTTTGAATTATACCTGGTATATACCAGTATACTTTTTGAGTGATAATATGTTTTGAATACAAATGATTCGATTCGTTTTATATAGTTTAATATGAATTAGACAAATTAGATTATAGATTTTATTTATATTGTTTCAGGATGAGAAAACCCAGATACTAACCTTGAGCTTGTTTATAACAAAGGTAAGCGTTCGTATATCCACCGTAGAATTCGGCCGAGGGACTGGTACTAATATGGAACCACAAGTTGATTGAAGTGTTCCAAAATGAGTGTGTTTATATGGTGACCTCTTTCACTTATTATCTTATACACAATCAGGGCCAGAAAGGGCCGTTAAAAAGGGGACCATAATCTCGTGGGGACCATAATTTCATTCACACCGGGACTATCTTTAATTTGTTACCTTCTGCTGGGGATAATGAATGATTAATTTGTGAACTGCGATACATTGTTTTTTCAATGGCTATGACGTATTCTCTTAGATTATGAAGATATGCACGCATGCCCTTAAAATTAGGCCAATGTCTACGTTAGCAAATAAAATATCCAAATCGTACAACTTCCCCCTCTCCCTCTTGATGGCTCTCTCGACCCTGATATTAAGATTGTACTAAAGGGTGAATAATTCATTCTAGAAATGGGATGATATCCAATTAACATGGAACCCTGATGATTTTGATGGTGTCAAGACATTGCGAGTGCCTGTATCTAAAATATGGAGACCTGATGTCGTGCTTTACAATTCGTAAGTTAAGGCTTACCCTTATGTGGGAAAGGGGGAGGTAGCGATTATTAGCCATTATTGCTGATCCGCTTAAATCAGCTTTAGATAATGAAAAGTGAAATATATTAATTTACTTTCATTGAACAGATAAATCTAATGAATATGGAATTTAAAAGAATATCTGTAATATCTGCCATGTTAGTTGACCCCGAATTAGCAACCTGATGGTTAAACTTCCTTTAGGCACCTTGGTATTTGGAATTCAAATCATTTTTGAGTATTAAAAAATATAATATATTGTGATGTTTGGCGCTATTTCAGGGCAGCGGAGGAATATAAGATGACGTTCGAGGCAAATGTCGTGGTTTACAACACTGGAATGATTTACTGGATTCCACACGCAATGGTCAAGACTTACTGTCAACTCGATATGTCAAGATTCCCATTTGATGAGCAGAAATGCGAACTTAAATTCGGATCTTGGACATATGATGGTTATTTGTTGGACGTTGACGTAAGTTTAATGTGATTTCTTCCCAACAATTCATTTCCACACATTTTTGAAGAATTCAAAAAGACTTCATACAAAAGAAATAATATACTGTAGTATGCATACCTGCCAACCTACCGTATTTTTACGGGAATCTACCGTAAATTTTTCGTTTTTCCGTAAAAAAATGACAAACTTCCGTAAAAAAATACCATGTTTTTCCCGTAAAAACGCCCGTAAAAAAATTTACCGTTTTTTTTCGAAATCTACCGTAAATTTTTTTTCTAAAAACTCGTTTCTTCCATGAGAACGGCCGTAAAATCTACCGTAAATTTTTGAAAATCTACCGTAAATTTTCGAAAATCTACCGTATTTCTGCTAAAATCAACAGTATTTTTGTTCAAACTACCGTAAAATTTCCCGTTATTGTTGGGAAATGCTGAAAAATTGAAGTCTTCCTGTACTGTCTCTGTAATATTCCTTCACCAACCCGAATATAAATAGGTATTGACAGGTCTGTGGTTATCAGGTTATTGCGCATTTATCTAAGTACGCTGGCATATAATCAGTCCAAACACCAACTACCACAAGAAAGAATTCTTTCTGACATGATTTTTGTAGTTAACCAAACCCTTTTGTACACAGATCTTTATTCCGAATGCAACAAAAATATGATTTTAGTTGCGCTTCATCTAAATAAATGAGTGGAAATGACAAAAACTACTTGCTTTACCGTATGCAATATGCGTAGTTTGGTTTATGATCAGTACTGAACGCCACACATTATACATAGTTTAATCAATTTGTTTTCAGTACGATAAAATGTTGTATTTTTCATCTGAACACATTATATCAGTAACAAATACATAATGTATATACCAACCAGCATGAGGATTATGGAATTTTTTCTGCATCTTTATTCTATTTTCACACTTTTGGATTTGATTACAACCATTCGATATTCCACTCTATTAAAATGGTTCGAAACACGTAATAAATTCGTTTGTTTTTACACATTTATATTTGATTTATGTAACTATATATGCGATAAATGCACTTGTATATGCGGTTCATGTTATTCAGTGTTTGGTAAAATGTCACATATTTAAGTCACGAACAAAGACGGTTGACACATAATATATTTAGAACACACATCAAATACAAATATACTTTAGAACCAAACAATGTTCATTTACCGAACATTTACCAAATAGCACGGACATATAGTGACTTACCCCACATAATTAATGACATATTGCACATAAAATCATGTGGGGTAGGTCAAATTCTTCCACAAAACTAGTTATTTTAAAATCTATCGCAAAAACTACCGCATTTTTTCCAAATTTACCGAAAAGTACCGCATTTTTGGCAAATCTTCCGCAAAATTACCGGTTTTTCCAAAAGTTACCGTAAAAACTACCGCAATTTTCAAAATCTGCCGTAAAACTACCGCATTTTTGGCAAATCTTCCGCAAAAGTACCGGTTTTTTCAAAAAATTACCGTAAAAACTACCGCAATTTTCAAAATCTACCTTAAAACTACCGCGTTTTTTCCGAATCTTCCGCAAAACTACCGCTTTTTCAAAAAACTACCGCATTTTTTCAAAATCTACCGTAAAACTACCGCATTTTTTCAAAATCTTTCGCAAAACTACCGGTTTTTCAAAAAACTACCGTAAAAACTACTGCATTTTTTAAAATCTACCGTAAAACTACCGCATTTTTTCTAAATCTTCCGCAAAACTACCGCTTTTTTCAAATTTCTACCGTAAAATTACATTTTTTTCAAAAATCTACCCCAAACCTCTGAAACTACAGTATTTTTTTAAATCTACCGCAAAAACTACCCTTTATTTTATAAATCTACCGCAAAAACTACCATTTTTTAAAATATCTACCGTAAAAACTACCGTTTTTTCTAAAATCTACCGTAAAAACTACCGCAATTTTGTTGAAAAATACCGCAAAATCTACCGTATTTTGAAAAAATGTACCGCAAAAATACAGCAATTTAAAAAAAATCTACCGCAAAATTTTGGTCTTAGGTTGGCAGGTATGAGTATGATAGATTGAGCGTGGTGAGGATAACGCATTTTGCGAGAAAAATGTAAATAGGCGAGGTTTTGTGCCAATTGAGGTGATATTTTACTACCTTTGAATAACATTTTCATCCTTTAAAAAACTTCTGTCAAAGTTTGGCAGGGAACTGCCTCGTGCCTGGTTATACCCAGTTGCCGGGTGGATGGTTCATTATCTGAAGGTGATGTGTTTTCATTTGCAGCCATCAGAGTACAATAACGCAGAAGTATCATCCTTGTACAAAGTGAATGGAGAATGGGAAGTTACGTCATGGGACTCTAAGAAAAACGTGGTATACTATGCCTGTTGTCCCGAACCATACCCGGATGTCACCTTCACACTTGGCCTTAAGGTAGGATATAACGCAACCTTCTCAATCGGCAAAATAACCTTACCTCCGATGGTATAAGTAATGGTTAATATTGTGTATATCAGTATGTGACACAGAGCAATCTATCTGTTGATATAAATTATGTGTCTGCATATTTGGAGCATCAAAAAGTGTACATTGTGAACATCTGGAATGATCCCGAGCACGCCGTGGGTACAAGACGAGCCAAAACGATAACCGAAACAGATGTCACCCAATATGGGTTTAATATCATCTAATGACTATTGATTAACATGTCTTTTGGTCACTTTTTCTCACTTTGTAGATTTTATAAACTCCATGGTTTGACTAATGTTATAAATATTTACAATTTATTGAATAAACGATCTTATATTTTCAGAGAGTGTCAATTTACCACAAATATATGTTCTTGTTCCCTGTCATCATGCTGTGTATATTGACCGTATTCCTCTTTGTGCTGCCACCTGAATCTGGAGAGAAAGTAAACCTAGGTAGGTCACCGTTCTATCTAGAGGGCTCCCCAAGAGGGGGCAATGAGGTCGCTTAAATGTCACTTTTACATTTTCAAAATTTTCACTTTGTCACATTTTAAATTTACTTGTCATATTTTGTCAGATTCATTCCTTTAGCCAGTCAAAGTATTTAATGCACTAAATAGTATTTTATGTTCCATTGTTTGATTACTGGTAAGACTAAGTCATCTTAACTTGCATTAATTTACATTCACAACGAATTGTCTATTTTTGTCACTCTCAAAACACTTGTCAGTCCGATAAATGTACAAAATTGTCTCTTGCAAGCATTTATTTGCCACATTTGTTCGTTTTTAAGTACCCGAAAGTCCCATTTAGTCACATGTTTAGAGGCCAGGTCGCCTTATCACATACCCATTGGGGAGCCCCATCTAGTGAATCTAGAAAGGTACTCATTCTAGAACGATATTGTGAGTAAATTTGCAAACGCACTCGTAGTTCGTTTTGGTATTATGTTCACCAATGACTATACAACTTCAAACCATTATTGTCAAGACATTAGAAAAAGCCAAATGTAATTTCATCTTGTGTTGCAGGTATTGGGATTGTTCTGGCTTATGTCTTTATGCTGCTCATGTTGGAAAACTACCTACCAACTGAACTGGTTCAAGTTCCTATGATAGGTACGGTATGAAGAATTAGTTTGTCGCCTTCCCTTTGCTATGCGTTCATGAATCGATTGTGAATTTTTGCAATTACTTAGAACAAATTGAAATTGATTTTGAAATATTTGTTATAATTGGTATTTTGACATTTTGCTTTCTTACTTTGCTTTTGCCTTTTTTTAATGTATGATTTCAAAGTTTTTCAAAAATATTGACAGTATTTTTTGCCCAGTCTGTATATCTGAATTGTTTCCAGGAGCTTACTTTTGTTTCAACCTCGTCATTGTGATACTGTCAATCATTATCTCAATCTTTGTGCTGAACATGTGTACCACATTGTATTTCTGAATTGTTTCCAGGCGCATACTATTGTTTCAACCTCGTCATGGTGATTCTGTCCATCATCATCTCCATGTTTGTGCTTAACATGTGTATTCGCGGGCCTAGAAGAGGAAGCCCACCAAATTGGCTCAAATCGGTATGTGGGCATTTACGATAATTGATATTTTCAAATATAGTCGAATTCTGTTATTCTACCAAACCATGCGCCATGTGTGTCAAAACAACGACGACATTTAATGTTAGCTATTTTAATGTCAACAGAACTGGCTATCATGATCATGTGATATATACTGAAAATATTGCTTATAATTCTTAAAAACGGCTTTAAAGTGTGCGCCCGACCTGGCTACGTATATCACAGAGTTTATACTGGCGGATTAGACTAGTTCATTTTTTATATGTGTGTGAAAGCTTTCTCTTTTTTTTTTTTTCTTTTTCAAAATTATCGTATATTGTATTTCACCTAAAATATCGTATATGGTATAAGAGCTGTGAAAAATATTGTATATGGTATAAAAGGAGTGAAAAAATATTGTATATGGTATAAGAGAGCTGAAAAATATTGTATATGCATTTCCAAGACCCTTTATACACCCCCCCCCCCATCGAACAATAAGGTATTTAAAGGGAATGCGAAGTTTTGTCCCTTAAACTTGATAATAAGTTAGAATAAAGATATATCTTTCAATCCAACTTAGTTTTATTGTTCTATCATTATCCTTTTAATTGTTATTGAGCCCCGGGTTTTGCATATGAACTGGACCACGGAGCTGCCATTTCAACCGTAAAGTGGTTCTTTACGACATTGTTATGACGTCATTGATGCCAGATTGATGCCTTGGCATTCCAAAAGTTTTGTGGCGCCATTTTTGAATCAAAAAATGAATGCCTAGTTGTTGCCATTCCAAAACCAAAGAAATCATTTCAATAGAATATTAACGCCGGCATTTTCGGAATTGCTTTTTACCTATCTAGACATAGAATGCGGGTTAGATTTATTCTTTATTTACACTTGAAATAATCTGGGATTCGTGACTTTTTAACTTTTATTAGGTCTAGCGCTAAATGCGAACAGAGAATGCTAATTCTATCAGGCGAATGCAAACTATTCGAATAAAACAAAATAAAATTAATTCAACCAACCCATCTTGAATTTCCAAGAATGCAATGGTTTAATTTGCTAGTCTCATTACAAAAACACGTGTTCGTACTTTAATATTCATTGCATTTATGTTTATCTTTAAAACAGGTATTCAAAGAAATTAAAATTTTAAAATTAAATTTTAAAACCGTATTCAATTACCATCATGGATTCTTAGCCTCACGTCACATTTTTACGGGGACCGTACGGTCTATCATTTCTGTGGTGAGTAGGATTTCTACGGTTGCCTAAGTATTTCTGCAGTCAGATAATTTAGCAGTCACATTTGCTAAGATAGCCGTACGGCGTATCTTGATTATGAGGAAAAACTACGATTCCCGTACGGCTGATAAATGATGACGCACGATCAGCGTAGGGCGGCCCTACGACGTGCGTAGTTTTTCTTGAAGGCATCCACAAGGGGTTCTATGGTTCGGAAAGGTCAATTGTATCCTATGAAATCCAAGCGCAGCCGCAAGTCGACCGTGAACCCGACGTGCGGCCGTCGTGAGACCTACGGATTGGCTGCTGCTTGTTGTTGATATTTATAGTGACCACAGGAAAGAAAAAGTAATAACTCGCATTGAACAAATGTGACAAGCTTTTAAAGTTCCACTTATTTTCCGATATAGAAAAACAAAAGGTTGTATGCCATTAAATTGAAAATCATTATTTCGAAAATACCGTAGAACTGTACTTACCACGGATGTTATATAATTAAATTCGAGCTCGAAATCAGGAATTGTTTTTAACAAAAATAAATATATAATAAAATAAATATTAAACTATTGGCGTACTATCAATACGGCAATTGCCTCATCGTCGTTGAAATGAAATATCATACTACAATCGACCCCATCGTCTCCCAGCATCACTAAATGTTATGAGCCTTCTCTTGTCATGATCCAAGGTGAAATACCCTTGAATTTTGAAAAGCTTTTTTGTCATATCTAATGTCGCTACGGTGATATGATGATTGAAATTGGTCGTTTAACAACTGAGAAATTAAACATTACGTATTATTCTTTGAAAATATGACAGTGGCATGTCCTTGTAAAGCTATTGCCAATCTTAGTATTTAGGAGATCAGAATTCAAATGGCTAAACACTTCAGGGAGTTACTGTTTCATTGGATTGCTACTTTTTGTTTTATTTCTTTCATTCTCCAATATGCACCTATTCATATTTGAATAGAATACTACAGATTGAAGAAATCTACCACTTATGATTAGGTAAGAAAGCAATTGCGGCAGTATGCCTATTTGCCGACGTAAACCTTAAGGTTAATAATGATGTGCCGTAAATGCTCATCAGCGCATTAATGAACATTAGCATAGATTTTTATTTTTTAAATGGTATGTCGTGTATTTACGTAAATATGGTAAATGCAACTATTTGTTGGATGCGTTCAGCCGATGATATAACTTACTTATTTTCACCACAAATACGCCAACACATTAGCCACATTAATCTTAGTTAAATAAATCCCCATTGATGCACAGTAATGCATTTATGTGTAAATGCCATTTTGTATATTTTAATGCATTTACCTCATTTATTGGTAAAATATACAAGAAAGCATTTACAGGATTTGAACAGATTTATCCTTTTTGACCCAATGTTATCATTATATAAAATAATTCTAGTGGACATTTTTCAAGTGGAATATAATGCGATGACTTCCGAATCGCGCAGCCGATATCTCATAAGTTTAGTGATTTTTCTACCTAGCCTATACTATATCACATTTGAGAAAATAAATACAAACATTTGAAAAAATACATTGCAACAATTCAATTTCTATGAAGAATATATTGAAACAACTTTTCCAAATATATGATATGATATGGACATGAACATGCGGCAACAATGTCAAGCGGACAGAAATAGTTATAAAATATCAGTGAAATGTGTTCTATTTCTGCGATCCGAGTATGACGTGATTATATAGCGACATTTCCCAGGCATCGGTTGAAGACCACAGTAGAGTTTCCCATAGGTGGCCATTATAACATTTTACCCTGTATCTTATTAACGATTAGTATCCAAGCCTAGTGCAACATACCACAGTGTTCGGGAGAGACTCGCCTAGCCTGCTATAACAATCTTACCATGGGTTGTCCACCGAATTTTTGAAATAAATAAACTTGAAGACACTAACCCCCTCTATCGTCAGATTTCTCAGAGAATTCTGGTAAAATCACCAAGGTCAAAATCACTCCGCCGCCAGCTTAAAATGAGATTTTCCACTGAACTCTGACATGTTTTCAGATAAATTAGGACCTACCCTATAAATATTTAGTCCCGATTCACTTCCCAAACGCTAGATGGCGCTCCAATGGGGTAGGGAAGGAGAAAATGACTTTTTATTCAGAAAACCAAATCACTAACGGTAACCGCTAATGTCCTTACTCAGGACTATATCCTAATAGGTTGAAGACCACAGTAGAGTTTCCCATAGGTGGCCATTATAACATTTTACCCTGTATCTTATTAACGATTAGTATCCAAGCCTAGTGCAACATACCACAGTGTTCGGGAGAGACTCGCCTAGCCTGCTATAACAATCTTACCATGGGTTGTCCACCGAATTTTTGAAATAAATAAACTTGAAGACACTAACCCCCTCTATCGTCAGATTTCTCAGAGAATTCTGGTAAAATCACCAAGGTCAAAATCACTCCGCCGCCAGCTTAAAATGAGATTTTCCACTGAACTCTGACATGTTTTCAGATAAATTAGGACCTACCCTATAAATATTTAGTCCCGATTCACTTCCCAAACGCTAGATGGCGCTCCAATGGGGTAGGGAAGGAGAAAATGACTTTTTATTCAGAAAACCAAATCACTAACGGTAACCGCTAATGTCCTTACTCAGGACTATATCCATCAATTTTAAGGCATCAATGACGTCATTGATACATAACAATGGCGGCATCCGCAGCGATCGAGATATGGGTACTTTGAACTTGAATTATATGTTAGTTCAAACACGATATGTCCCATGAGTGAGCTGAAGTGATAGATGATGGTTATAAGTAGCCAGCGTGTAAATTAGAACATGAAACTTCGCATTCCCTTTAATGTTGAATCTGGAAATAACAATTTTGTAACACTTTAAAGGTATCACTATTTCAAAATACTAGAAATAAAATGTGCAAAGTATCCATAGTCACCTTTGCTGTATCTAAAATTGCCCTATGTTTCTGGAAATCCAAGAACAACTTGGCGGTTATTAAATACCTCAGATAACGTCATACTATGTACATTTTAAAAGTAATATATAACGTAATATAAGTAATCAATTATGCTTCTTTAAATCCGTTAAAGATCATCAGAGCATTTCTGTGATTTTCAAATGCAAATTCAAATTTACTTCATTTATTGATATAAAATATAACTACAATGGGCATCATAAGCCAAAAGACCTAAATCAAAAAAAAATGTGGCTATAAACAGATAAAATGTAATTATACAGAGCAATCTTCATCCTCTTGCGCTATATCTAAACTTGTCCTGTGTATCTGGAGATCCAGAACAACTTGAGACGGTCATTAGATACCTCAGAAGATGTTATACTATGCAAATTACCTGCTATGTAACTATTCTATATGGGTTAATCGTTAATTCAAGCCCCTTTTAAGGTAACTCATAACTTAATCAAATATCCAAGATGGCCGAAACCAGGAAGCACATGGCATTTGAGTATAATCTGACCATCAAAATTAACTGTCTTTTGGTTGGATTTTCTCTCAATTTTTTAGTTCCACTTATCATTTATATAACCAGGCTCACTGTGGTAATGCAAATAGAAACAGTAAACATTTTGGAATGGCAATTTGAGTCCTCTGAAAATGTGACAGAAAAATTGACAAAAAGAGTAGCACGGCTAAGGTCCCTGAACATTTTTTTTCTAATTTCTGTGAAACATCCCTTTAATATAGCCCAAAATGGAAGGATCTTTAGAATTTTGAAATCTCTCATACAAATTAAAAAAAATAGAAAAAAACAATTTGAGAAGTGTACTTTTTTCCTTATTTTGATCCCAATTTTTTTATCGGGTAATTTTTCAAATTTCCGTTGCTCCTTCGTTTTTGATATATGTTTGAAGTATATTTTCTGAAATGTTCAGATATTTTGAATCTGCGGTTTTTCACGGGCTACTCCTTTCAAGATTGTGAAATTTTCAATTTTTTCTGAAAATCGATTAAGTTATCAGTCACCTTAAGTCAAAACCTTATTGAAACCAATATGTTACAATTATTGTTTAAAATTATATCATCTTTAATAAGTGTGTCATTCTGTATCATATCCTTTATTTGTGTTAGGCACTGTTTCACTGTGTAGTAAGAAGATGCTGTTTGTTTAATCCAAAAGAGCGATTAATTGTTTAGAACGATATTCTTGGTCTTAAGCTTAAACATGCTGTCAAACTTTAGGAGTGATCTTTCTAAAGCGGCTTGGCACATCTCATTAAATTCCTCTGTTGTAGTTTCTTCCTCGTCAGACCAATCATCCTCAGTTACCCCAGTTTGTACATTTCTGTGATTCAATTTCATGAGTTGGATGGTATCTGTTGATTTTGATTTAGCTGATAACGTTCTTTGTGTTTCGACAGTTCTCATGTAAGGGGTACACTGAACTGCTTTATCTCTCTGCTCACTGCTACAGTTGGGATCATAAAGAATTGCAAAAGCTATGAAAATTAAATACTGTCGCACATGCAATAAATTCTTACCTCAGTGTATTCAGTGCTCTATTTTCTCCGTCTTAGTAAGTCCAAATATAGTGGAATTTGTGTCCCTAATGACAAATAAGAACTTCAAAAGTTGAATTGGATATTCACATGTTATGCCGACTCTTCAAATGTTGAGGTGATTTTGTCGCCCGATTGCGCCGGAACGGAGGATTGGCTCCCAGAATGCAACATGACACGTGTCAAGCTTTCAAAATGCTGTTCTGCCATTTTGAAACCTGTCATGAGTAAATACGGTTAACAGATGTTGCATTCTGGGAGTCAACCGTCCTTGGATAACAAACATGGCGATTCATGAAAACATTCATTCGATTTGGTAGGGATTTATCCATTATTTGCAGGTATGAAGGTTTAGATTCATTTATTGTGCTACTTTAGTGAACGGGAATTATTTTTCTACCGCTTGGGAGAGTTTGAGACACGAAACTTGGAAATAAGCTCATTGTGACAACTTGTGAACGTTGAGTTTTATTTTTGTCCCCCACTGTACTGTTTATCATTCCTGTCTCTGTTTGTGATTCCTGATCATTGATATTGCAGCATATAATTTCATGTAAAGGTTTGTCCATGTTATTGATGTTGACTGTTTGGGATAATGGTTCTAATCCTGGATTACTGCTTGTTACTTCTAAGGGACTATCTAAGGTTTCCAAATGATCACTGTTGCTCTGTTCACTGGCATGTAGCGATTATAGCGGTCCTGTCTTGGCTTATTGAATTGTTACGAAGTTACGTATGCGGTGCGGAAGTTAGAGAGCAAATGACCATCATTTCAATGTAATAGTTTATGCAGGAAAATTGAGATTAGGCCATTGGAGTATTTGTTTCATGCATTTGTAAAACATTACCCACTCATAGGTCATACTTATCGTTCAACCAATAACTCAAATATATGCCCTTGTACACCGATCACCTGTTGAAATTAATACAGGCCGATTTCAACAAATGTAAACGGCGATATATTTAAAATCGTATTCAAGCATGACCACGTCCCAGCTTCTTTTGTTTTCTTTGCAACTAAGCTATGACTGCAGTCTATTCAGTGTTGCGTATCGAACCTTGTTTATTATAAAAATAGTGCAACAACAAGCAAAATTCACACATTTACCTTACACTTATTCTCAACTGAAGACATTTAATTTATCTCTTAGGTTTTACATTATAAATATCTTAAGATGCAGAATACGAAAATAGAGGCTTAGTCTGATTTTAGAGAAATGAAAAGAAAAATGTCCACACCCTACACAAAATATTTATGGTTCCCCGGGAATACGTATGTGCTGCTTGTATATTAGAATCGTATTCCAGTTACAGGAAGAAGTACATATCATGGTAAACTATATACAACAGTTATGCACTTGGAGGTTTTGGATACAGGGAATATCCCGAGGGATATATAATATATCTTCCCTTGGTCCCTTCGGTCCCTCGGGAAGATATATTGTATATCCCTCGGGATATTCCCTGTATCCAAAACCTCCAATTGCATAACCCCTATATATTGGCCAAGGGATAATCCCAATATCCTGAACCGCGACTATAGGATAATATGTTTATCCCATACCAATCTTGGTCATCTGGTTCACATTGTTAAATCGTGGAAACATTTTAGAATATTCATGTCCAGTTTTGTTTTCTTGGCCGTGGGCGGATTTTCATGTTCTCTCAAATATTCCCATATTTATTTTCTCGAATTTTTATTGATTAAGTGGATGCTCTTTCCTTTTTTTTAACTATCAAACAGACCCTGATTGTCTGTGTTTTCTCCATTGCCGTTTACAGTCATTCCGCGAACGTTACAAATTATGAACAAATATGCAAGCGGCGATTATGACGTAGCGGGCAGATATACTATATCTGCCCGCTTGGAGCGGGACGTAAAGCTTTATCCCATGGTTGCAAGGAGGATATAGATCGAATATCATATGATGATATATTTGATATGTGGATCAAGATATCATATTTTAGCAAACAATTTACAAACAATCGAATATCACTTTTAAACTATCGAATATCACATCTTAAATAGAGGATATCCTATGATTTATGAGTGATATGATCTTTATCCACGAATGGATATGATATCTGCACGAGTGAGCGTAGCGAGAGAGTGCAGATATCAACATCCATGAGTGGATTAAAATCATATCACGAGTAAATCATAGGATGTTCTTTATATTCCATAGTTAAAGTCATCATCAGAATCGTCGGGAATTAAGTGATTTAAAACGTATTTTCCAAACGATACGGCGATATTGACACTTAGCCTCGTTCTGAGTCTGAAGTAGCAAAAATCCATAAACCATGGCATACGGCGCCGTATGTCATGGCTAAAACACCGTATGCTATGGTTAAGTGAAAATTTGCCAAAAATATCATATTTTACCACTGATTTCAAAAATACCGTTTTTATTTTGACATGTTATCCTATGGATATCATGCTAACTATGGAATAATGTAGGAATATCCTATGGCTCTGAAAAATATCACTTATATCCATGAGTGGATATTGATATCTTCGCGAGTGAGCGCAGCGAATGAGTGAAGATACTGATATCCATGAGTGGATATAAGTGATATTTTTGAAAAACCATAGGATTGTCCGTTTATCCCATTGGGAATTATTATCCAGTGAACATTGAATAGTCAGATAAATTGCAATGGAAATTCCATTTCGTCTGACATTTTGATTGCGATAATTCAACGAACGTCATATACGTGACGTAACAGAGTGGTGTGTATTTAATGCGAACGCCGTAAAAACAAGATCCCAAAAAATAAAAATATATAATAAATATATAAACAATCGTTTTGCTGAATTAATAAAAAAAATTGAAAAAATCAAAGCCATCGAATATCACCTTTGAAACCATCAAATATCACTTTTGAAACCATCGAATATCACCTTTCAATAAGTGATATTCGATGGTTTCAAAAGTGATATTCGATGATTTGGGAATTGTTTGCTAAAATATGATATCTTCATCCACGTATCAATTATATCTTCACGTGATATTCGATATATATCCTTGTAACCATGGGATAAATAAGGGTTATGTACTGGGAGGTTTTGGATATGGGGTTTTTCCAGAGGGAGATATGCATATCTACCTGAGGGACCGTAGGGACAGAAAGTAGATGTGCATATCTCACGAGGGATGAACCCAATATCCAAACCGACCGTACATAACTGCTTTATCCTATACCAAGTAGAGTTTTCAGTAGTACAAGGTGTAAAAAATAAACAAATCATTCATATGCAAAGTCATTTTATTGCATTTCCACTTTTTTTGAAGCGGGAAGATACGCCCCGAAGCGGGAAGATATACACCGAAGCGGGAGATATGACGGGAGATATGGAGGTTCTTGATATGGAAACCTCAAAATCAGGATACGGGATATATCTTACCAACTTATCTCCCTAAAACCCTACTTGGCATAGGATAAATCAAGATAATTTCTACTCGCATCTTTTCTATTCCACATGTTTGGGAAAAGTGTACAGGAAAATCTCCATGTTCAATTGATGTATGATCAATATATACGAATCGAATGTATTCTCGTGTGCATTACAATATCCACATTGAAACATTTTTGGCCTGCAATGGACGTATAATGAATTAGAATATGAGGCCGTGTTATCATTCTAATGTAAAGTCGTGGTAGTTACTGTGGTATTGGGTTGCAAGTTAATATCAGATTCAATGCAAATTAATCATCTAATATCAGATGCGCGATCAGTCCAATAATCTAATTTCAGGTCATCAGTTCGATATCTAGCACTTGTTCTAACGACACGGTATTACTAGGCTATCATATTATAAATACACACACATATAAAACAATCAAACTGGTACACGATATAAGCACGACTGCTCTTTCAATTGAGTATAAATGTTGATAAACTTTCCCGGAAGCCAAGACATACACGTTTAGACGATGCTATTTTCAGTTCAGTGTAAGAGTAAATGCCCGGATATCGAGGCTTTTTCGTGTAAAGTTTTAACCAAGCATCTAAAATCGGGTTATATTGCGTGTAGAATTTATCGATATCAGGGCCGCTACATGCCAGTGTCTGTTGTGTGTTCATATTTGTTGAATGTGTCATGTTCTCAACCAAACGTCTATGTGCTATTTGATACGGTCCCTCGATTTCTTGACTAGGAAATGTTTTAACCTGAGTTGATTTTTCATTCAAATGAGGTGTACTTGTTGCTTGTGGATTTAAATCCATGCTTGATTGACCACTTGAAGTAAAACTACTCCGTGTATTGTTTCCTGAATCAGCTGTGTCAAACTGTTCATTGAAACGGCTAATCCTATTTCTATCACGCTTGACCTTGCTGTTCATTTGTTTGACTTCTGTACTGTCATGGCTAGTTGAAAATTTCAATGTTACTGTTGTTTCCCCAGATGTTCCTCTTACTCTGTAGTCTATAAATCCTTGTCCTTGTTGAAACAGTAAATCCATGAGGTTCTCCAGTACTTTAGGTATCATGCTGTACACAAATTGTTCAAGTCTATAGATTATTTCAACACAAAATTGCTAAAATGTGTGAGCTAAATAAAACGTGTCTTGTTCTGCCTGATCTATACCAAAAAAAAATTATTATTTGCGCTTTTTTCGTTTAGTACGGTTTTGTTATAATTGCCGAGGTCATATAAACGGGATAAAACAATGATTATCGTTGACTGCGCACACACAAAACATTTACGTCGAGTGAACAGTGTTATTAAAAACAACAAGCTTTAGAATACAAAGCCCAGTAGTGTGGTAATAAGCTGTACACTACCACTGCTGCATGTACATATTAGGGCTCATAAAGAGTGGATAGGGAGGTTGTGTTTGTCACTTTTAAATTTTACATTTCAAAATTGCCATTTTACATGTCATAATTTCTTGGTTTCATTCGTTTAGCCGATCAAAACATTGTAAAACAATAAATCGTCTGTTACGTATAATCAATTTTGTTCAGTTTTGATTAGTTGTCATAATGAAGTTACGTTCATCTAAATCCATGTTTCAAAACAAAAATCATATTTTCTTCACTTCAAAATACTTCAGTGAGATGAATGCTCTGAATTGTCGTTTGCAATAACTTATTGTCGTATTCGTTCTTTTATCTACTCGATAGAAGCATTTAGTCGTACATTTGATGCCAGGTCACCTTCTCGCGTACCTCTTGGGGAGCCCCACATTTGTGTCTGTACTCATGGAAGTAAATTCCCCGGTGTAGCCGAAAGCCACAAACTTTCAACAATTTCGAAATGGCCAAATTCTCTCATATATACTCATATTTTATTAATTATCACCTACAAAGTATTGCTAATAACTATATGTAATTTCAATAAGGAAACTTATCTGGCTACATGTAAATTCAATATCAACACCAGATGTTCGCTCAACACGTCCTGGCTTACCTTGTAATGACAAACCCTGGGTTTTCGCTATTTATAGTTTATCAACACCTGGACGCATGCGCATTTTATAGTTTATCAGGCACTTTAACGATGATTTTTTAGACAAAATCAAAGTTAGCTACGTATATCACAGAGTTTATACTGGCGGATTAGACTAGTTCATTTTTTATATGTGTGTGAAAGCTTTCTCTTATTTGCGCTTTTTTCGTTTAGTACGGTTTTGTTATAATTGCCGAGGTCATATAAACGGGATAAAACAATGATTATCGTTGACTGCGCACACACAAAACATTTACGTCGAGTGAACAGTGTTATTAAAAACAACAAGCTTTAGAATACAAAGCCCAGTAGTGTGGTAATAAGCTGTACACTACCACTGCTGCATGTACATATTAGGGCTCATAAAGAGTGGATAGGGAGGTTGTGTTTGTCACTTTTAAATTTTACATTTCAAAATTGCCATTTTACATGTCATAATTTCTTGGTTTCATTCGTTTAGCCGATCAAAACATTGTAAAACAATAAATCGTCTGTTACGTATAATCAATTTTGTTCAGTTTTGATTAGTTGTCATAATGAAGTTACGTTCATCTGAATCCATGTTTCAAAACAAAAATCATATTTTCTTCACTTCAAAATACTTCAGTGAGATGAATGCTCTGAATTGTCGTTTGCAATAACTTATTGTCGTATTCGTTCTTTTATCTACTCGATAGAAGCATTTAGTCGTACATTTGATGCCAGGTCACCTTCTCGCGTACCTCTTGGGGAGCCCCACATTTGTGTCTGTACTCATGGAAGTAAATTCCCCGGTGTAGCCGAAAGCCACAAACTTTCAACAATTTCGAAATGGCCAAATTCTCTCATATATACTCATATTTTATTAATTATCACCTACAAAGTATTGCTAATAACTATATGTAATTTCAATAAGGAAACTTATCTGGCTACATGTAAATTCAATATCAACACCAGATGTTCGCTCAACACGTCCTGGCTTACCTTGTGATGACAAACCCTGGGTTTTCGCTATTTATAGTTTATCAACACCTGGACGCATGCGCATTTTATAGTTTATCAGGCACTTTAACGATGATTTTTTAGACAAAATCAAAGTTAGCTACGTATATCACAGAGTTTATACTGGCGGATTAGACTAGTTCATTTTTTATATGTGTGTGAAAGCTTTCTCTTATTTGCGCTTTTTTCGTTTAGTACGGTTTTGTTATAATTGCCGAGGTCATATAAACGGGATAAAACAATGATTATCGTTGACTGCGCACACACAAAACATTTACGTCGAGTGAACAGTGTTATTAAAAACAACAAGCTTTAGAATACAAAGCCCAGTAGTGTGGTAATAAGCTGTACACTACCACTGCTGCATGTACATATTAGGGCTCATAAAGAGTGGATAGGGAGGTTGTGTTTGTCACTTTTAAATTTTACATTTCAAAATTGCCATTTTACATGTCATAATTTCTTGGTTTCATTCGTTTAGCCGATCAAAACATTGTAAAACAATAAATCGTCTGTTACGTATAATCAATTTTGTTCAGTTTTGATTAGTTGTCATAATGAAGTTACGTTCATCTGAATCCATGTTTCAAAACAAAAATCATATTTTCTTCACTTCAAAATACTTCAGTGAGATGAATGCTCTGAATTGTCGTTTGCAATAACTTATTGTCGTATTCGTCCTTTTATCTACTCGATAGAAGCATTTAGTCGTACATTTGATGCCAGGTCACCTTCTCGCGTACCTCTTGGGGAGCCCCACATTTGTGTCTGTACTCATGGAAGTAAATTCCCCGGTGTAGCCGAAAGCCACAAACTTTCAACAATTTCGAAATGGCCAAATTCTCTCATATATACTCATATTTTATTAGTGGAAAATGCCATTGTCATCATTACCATATGGAAGGGCCCACGTAATGTATACTTTCAAGACAAACTTAATGCTATCAAGGAAATTTCAGTAGAGGCCTTAACTGATAGCAAAATTCTTGTAACTGAGGCTCAAGCCCATGACATATTGGATCCTCAAAATTAATAATGACAGGTCCCCATGAACTATTGACATATGTAGAGCTGTAGCTATACAGCTATTGTACATTTTCTATTGGCAAGGTCAGTTTTTCTAGTCTTGACATGAGGAGTAACGGTATTATTTTTCATGAATACAGTACTAATTTAGATGTAGTAACTTTGGGATTATAACAACAGTCAGCCTTGAAAATCAAATATCACTGTTTCTACTCATGTCATTACAAGATCACAATTGCCTTATATGACTTTGAGTAAATCACTCACTCAAGTGAATAGCCTAATCTGGCTGAAACATTTTCTTATTAACTTACTCATACTATCAGCTATTGTTTTTCTTTCCAGTGTGAAATCACTAGGACTAGAGTTGTTACTGAGAAAGATACAACATCAATTTCATTAAAGAATAAGTGATTAATTATTCGTATTGATCTTGCTATATTTTACCAAATATAGTACATTTCTACCTTATTTCTCATCTTGTTTTTCCCTACTATGCATTATGTGCAAGTGGTGTCTTGGTATATAATACTCAGTACCGCACCTTGCTAATTTATCTCTTATCCAGTTGTTTTTCACCAGTATGGAGCATGTTCCATGTTACTGTTTTATTATATCAAATACAGTCTTTGCCACTTGATCTTTCAATTTGATCTCTTATCTCATGCATCACCATTGTGGAGCATGTTCCATCTTACTGTATCTCTATACCAATTACAATACGTTGCTACATCAGATCTCACATCTTATTCCACACCAGTGTGGAGTATGTCCCATCTAATTGTATTTTAGCAAATACAATCAGTGTGGACTATGCTTTATCTTGCAATATATGATTATACTTTGATCTCCCATTTTGTTTTGTTTTTACCAGGGAGTACTAATTTGAGACATAATATTTACAGTACTGTGTGTATATAGAATTTATTTAATGCATTTTATTCTTACTGTTAAAGTATGGAAGCAGCTTCATTCCAGTGTCTGACTTACTTAGCATACAATGATAAGAACTCTAAATATCTTTGACATGAATATTGGAATAGGCATTTGGGGTTCATTTTTCATACATCTTTTATTCTTGTGTCTAGTCAACTCTCCAGTGAGGGATGGTATAGGTTAAAGGTGCAGGTATAACATTGCAATTATGGAGGGCCCGTATAGGATCCTACAACAGTTCTACTTATGCCCCTTCATCCAAACTTAAGACAGACCACACCCCAACTAATATGAGGTCAATGATTATTTTCATTCTCATGGTAATGGGTATACTATCTACAATTCTGATAGTAACTCTGAAACATTTTGCATACTGCTACGTAGTGGTAATAACACTGCTATTCATGTCACATTTTGTGCTCTTCTTTTGTGCTCTACCAGTAAGTATTATTCTCTTCATTATTAAAAATGTTAAACATTTCAATCCACTTGCCATGATTCAAGCTACTGCATTATTTAGCCTATTCTTATTGGTACCAGGCTCAACAATATACCTACTGAATCCATCACTTGTTTGTCTACTTATTCTAGCGGGTGACGTACATCCTAACCCAGGTCCCAAAACATGTGAAAAGATTTCCTTCCTCTTTTCAAACATTAATAGCTTACTTGCGGATTCAGGCTCCAGATTTGAAGACCTGAAGCAAAGAGTGACTGACTTGAATCCAAGCTTTGTAGGGTTGTGTGAAACTGGAAATATTGAAAATAGCCTTGATCTTCCCGATTTAAAGTTAGAACACTACCGGAATCCACTTTTCACTCCACTAGGTCGAGGACTTGTCATTTATTCTCATGAAGATATTTCTGTTAAGCCTTATAATCATAATCTCTACATTAATAATCTTGATATCTTATTAGCTGAAATCTCTGTTGACCACAAAAAGATCATTTTCGGCATTTGTTATAGATCACCAAGTCAATCTGCAGAAGAAACTCGAATTTATTTTAACCGTTTACATCAGCAACTTGATATCATTAAAAACGATGCAAATAAATATGATCAAGTTTTACTCATGGGAGATCTCAATGCAAAAAATCCAGCTTGGTTTCAGAATGATGAAAATCTTGCTGGTGAATTACTTTTAGACTGTCTTGATGCACATAATTTTATACAAATAGTTGACAAACCAACACGGATAACTAGCACTTCAAAAACTTGCATCGATCATATCTTTACAAATTCACCAAACTCTATTGATTCTTGGTCAATCGATGCTCCTATTGGAAGATCTGATCATGGTACCCTTTTTACAACTTTAAATCTCAACTTTACAAAGAATCCTCCATTTAAAAGAACTCTGTATCAATATGACAAAACAAATATAGCAAATTTAAATAATGAAATTAGACAAACTGACTGGGATAGTATCTTGACAAGTTCAAATGATTTGGATAAATGCACTTCTGATTTCATAGAGAAACTCAAATGTATATCATGAGAAAATCCCAAATCACACTAAAACAATAAAATCAAATGATCAACCATGGTATAATGAGCATTTAAAGGTTGAAATGAATAAAAAACGACAGTTATATAAACGTAATGAAAAAAACCCATGTCCTTTAAATTTTGAACTCTACAGAAACCAGGCCCTTAAAGTTTCAAATCTTATATCCTCAGCTAAAATTCAACATGAAAAAAATGCCATACAAAAAGTTGAATCCTTAAATAAGAATGATAAAAACTTTTGGAAATTGGTAACCAAATTAATAGGGAGAAATAACACTTCAAGTAGTATTCCAGCTCTTTATGATACAAATGGAAAAACCTTAAATACAAACACTGACAAGGCAAATGGCTTTCTTAATTTTTTTGTGAATAAATATGACTACAATATCCCCGATGATTACAAACCCACCTTTCCAATGCGAACAAATTCCCTTCTTGTTTCGATTAGAACAGATGTATCCGAAGTTATGAAATTGATCCTAGGTTTAGACACATCCAAGGCTTGTGGCCCTGATCTCATTACTAATAAAATGCTCCATTTATCCGCTCCTTCAATCTCTTATCCTTTGACTAAATTATTTAACATGTTATTACAGCAAAGCGTATTTCCAAAATCTTGGAAGATTGGTAGCATTTGCCCAATCCACAAGAAAAATAACAAGTCAGACCTGTCAAATTATAGACCTATAACTCTTTTGGACTGTATATCAAAACTTTTTGAAAGAATAATTGCAAACAGAATAAAACAACATCTCATTTCAAATGACCTGTTATTCAAATTTCAATCTGGATTTTTGCCGGGTCACAGTACCCAATCCCAACTTGTTGCCATTGAACATCTTATCCAATCAAATCTTGATCAAGGTAAGGGAGTTAAAGCTCTTTTTCTTGATATTGCCTCCGCCTTTGACTGCGTACCTCACAATCTTCTACTACTTAAATCAAAATCATATGGTCTGCAGGGACAAGTTCTAAATCTCCTTAAATCCTATCTTTACGAAAGAAGAGTCAGAGTGAACATTTCAGGATCCTCATCATCTTTATCACAAACACATGCTATCAAAAGTGGAGTGCCACAAGGATCAATACTAGGTCCCCTTCTCTTCTTACTATATATAAACGACCTACCCGATAATATGAATACTGATTGCTTTATATATGCAGATGATACGTCTATATACTTCCCGTTTAGTACTAAAAATCCTTCAGAAATTGATAACAAAGTAACCCAAGCAATAGAAAGAATTGAATCATGGTCTATTAAATGGAAACTCAACTTTAAACCTGAAAAAAGTGTCGAAATAATTTTTCATAATTCCAGAATTAAACTTGGCCAAGTGAACAATTCCTTTATGAATAATGCTTTAATAAAAAGGGAAACATCGCATAAACATTTAGGCTATACCTTTGATGAGCACATGTCTAACAAACAACATATAATTGCCATAAGAAACAAAGTAAACAAGCTCCTGAATCCTCTCAGATCACTGCAAAAGAAACTAAATTCCAATGTCCTCGAAACTATTTTCATGTCTTTCATTCGACCACACTTTGAATATGGCGCAATACTCTACGATTCCTCTACTCAAAGTGTCCTTAACATATTAAATAAATTATTCTATCAAGCTGCTCTTATATGCAGTGGATGTTTACATGGTAGTAGTTCAATTAAGGTAAAGAATACACTCACATGGCCTGATCTAGAAACAAGGCGGTCAATAAAATAAATAAATTCATGTTTAGAGTTAAAAATAATCTCACTCCAAGCTATGTGAAAGATATCTTTGAACCTCTGAGGATTCAAAATCCCCGAGAACTCAGATCAAATCCTGATTTCAAAATACCTGCCAAAAGCTCAACCAAATTTAGAAACTCTTCTGTCCTCAATGCTATCTCCCACTGGAATAAGCTACCAAAGTATATTCGAGAAAGCACAACAATTACCAGCTTCAATAACTTACAAAAAAATAAAATCCCTAAGCCCTCCTTTTTACCAACTACTAAATCAAAGTTAAAAAGAAATCAAGAAATAATTCTCAATAGATTCAGAGTTGACTTACTCACTAAAGCTCAGCTATATGGCCATAATTTTACTTATATTGAAACACCAAACTGCGCTTGTGGTGTGCCTGAAACTCCAAAACATTTATTCTTTTATTGTCCAAATAAAGCACAAAATAGGAACACTTTTCTTGCACTTGTAGAGACTTACAAGCCTTTAGCTATAAGGAACAAAAGCCAATTTATAAATTTTCTGAAACATGGCAGTGAAGATTTATCGCTGGCACAAAATAATGAACTTTTTGCTCTTGTTGCCAATTTTTTACTGGAGAACTCTTAACATAATCATAATTCTCTATGGGACCCTCCAAGCAAGTATTAACTATGCCTACTATTCCCTCACTGAGACT
Organism: Owenia fusiformis; assembly: GCA_903813345.2. Classification (NCBI taxonomy): domain Eukaryota; kingdom Metazoa; phylum Annelida; class Polychaeta; order Sabellida; family Oweniidae; genus Owenia; species Owenia fusiformis. The sequence continues at coordinate 38,470,295 of CAIIXF020000007.1, forward strand.
ATGACACATGACCCCAGCCTGTCCTATTTCCCATTTCTTATCCAAATTGCTGCTATTCTTCCATATTACATGCATTTACATTTGTAATTAAATTTATGTATTTTCTAGCTTAGCCTATAATGCTTTATAAGCGATTGGCAAGCCATTCTTGTAAAACATGATTATGATGAAATAAATTGATAATGTATAAAAAAAAAAAATAAAAAATTTTTTTTATTAATTATCACCTACAAAGTATTGCTAATAACTATATGTAATTTCAATAAGGAAACTTATCTGGCTACATGTAAATTCAATATCAACACCAGATGTTCGCTCAACACGTCCTGGCTTACCTTGTGATGACAAACCCTGGGTTTTCGCTATTTATAGTTTATCAACACCTGGACGCATGCGCATTTTATAGTTTATCAGGCACTTTAACGATGATTTTTTAGACAAAATCAAAGTTTGCTAATAGAAACTAAGACAACATAAAAATACGGTATCATGTGCTCTGATTATTTCCAACTTGTTCATAAAGCATGTTTGCAACCAGCTCTCAAAAGGGGGATTGTTTGATATTTCATGCTCATTAAACAGAATACATCTTTTTATGTCCATATGAGTTGTATCCTCCAACACACTGCTTAAATTAACGTTGATGATATGTTGTTGATGGATAATTTGTTGAAAGCTTCGCCAGAAAGTGCCCTTTTAGAGGTTACCTTTTAAATGACAGACAACGAGAACAGCAGACCAAATATTGTTAATCTTGTGGTGAATTTAGGTTTTGCTGTCAAATATTTTATATCCTCTAAACAGTAAGATTTCAGCTCTACACCAAGACGTGCATTATAATAATTTCAAATTATTACTTTGAGAAATGAAACTAATCCAATATAGTATTTAAACAATTGATATATTAAGTTGGAAATTATTGGAGCACATTATAAGCTAAAGGCTTCTCATATTATAATATAAATGTATAATAAATGTATATTAATATATAAATGTCACGTTTTCATTTATTTGTTTCAGCTGGTTCATGGTAAGCTAGGATCTCTTTGTTGCATTAAACAGGAACGATACTCGCCATTGCTGTATTTTGACAACCAAGATGACGACCAGGCTCAACTTACGACAAACATTGCCAAAGATAACGACGTGGACGAATTGACGGATCTGCATGCGACTAAACTTGATCGCACATTGACGGAGATTTTGAAGCATTTGAAGAGTTCCGGTCATGAGGGACGTCCTGGTCGTGCAGCAGTGATTCAGGATGATTGGTACAAGGCTGCGTTGATGCTGGATCGTGTCGCACTTGTTCTCTACATTATCATCTGTGTTGTTGGATCAATTTGTATTTTGTTGTAAACATACCTGAATATTTGAACGAACATCTCAAACCAATTGTTACATTAAATCTCTAAATTCCTCATCAACGAACACGACGAACAATTAGTATTTTGAAGCCACAATGTAGTTTTTAGCTTAACTAACCATGCAAAAGTATTTACGTGCGTCTCTACGTGCGAGCTTATACAGTCTAATTTGTGTAGCACCATCTACACGGAAGCACACTCACTTTGATGCCTCTTTTAACTATCAGGCGACTATTATCAAGAATATATTAGTACACGCCTCAGGCGACTATAGACTTTAAAACATAATACTAGTTGATTTAACAATGCCGACTAGTAATAAAATCTACAGTAGTCCAGTACAGTAGTCCTTTTTGAGTTCCAGTTTACTTTAGAGGTGGTGTCTCAATGTATCATAGATGGTACAGCGTAACAATTTAAAGCTAATATAGTGTGATGTTGATATATAATAGACGTTCCGCTTAGGGGAAGTCACAAGGAATTTGAATAAAGTACAAGGATGGTTCGAAAAGTTTTGCACGAAAGCTTCTCAAGAGAAGAGATTTTATCATTTTTATGTGAAATTTGATACAGATACACATTAGTATTACCCTTCTTAAAAGCTATATGAAATTTCAGGACCTTAACACCCCAGTCACATTTGTCGTACGGAGGGCGTGCGTCGACCGCAGATCAATTATATCAGTGTATTTCTGCGGCGAGCGTAGGAAAACTACGCTCGCCTTGCGGCCTCCGTACGGCGTATCCAGTTTTTTACAGGCCGCAGGGTCGCCGTAGAAATAATAACTCGGAGTTATAATATTTGTTCATTTCTGAGGTTCCCGTAGAAATAAACTGGCTCAACAAGATTGAATCATTATTTGTCAATGTTTCACGATCACTTTTCATTTGATATTACATCCTAGCACTATAAATAACATTTATAAATTGTCCTGATATAAATAAAATGAAAAAAGTATTATTTATCAACAGAAATTGAAAATTCACCGTGCGGCTGTCGTGGGAAATGTGACTGCAAAAGTATGAGAGCGCAGAAATTCTACGGCGAGCGTAGAAAAGCTACTGGCCGCAGAAATGACAGACCGCACGGCGGCCGTGGGAAATGTGACTGGGGTGTTAGCAATGTACTTCCTGAGATACAATGACATCTTTATAATGAATAAATCGTTATAACAACTACTGCACAAGTATCATAGTATGGACTGAATTATCTTGAAGAAAAATTTATAGCCAAAACTCATTACAACAAAAACATTTGTAGTAACTTTATCTAGTACTCATAGTAGATAGAGCATTCAGTCTCGAAATGATGTGGGATAGAAGAAATCCATCCATTAAGTTTGATGCCGGGATTCAACCCACAGTCATCAGCAAGCATTGTGCCACAGACCATATTCAGTATTTACATACCGTGTTCAAAAAAGTAATTCAGCAGGTGATATTACAAAATTGCAAATCATCGAAAAGTGGATGGTCCGCAAACATCCAAGCAGGCAATCGGCCAAGCAATCCGAAGGAACAATCCTCATAATGACAAATTTATCGTAATTATTTAAAAATAGCATTTGCCCCAGTAGTTCATTGTTGTATATTCCCTCTTTATAGCTCAAAATATAATTAGTCACCTCTGAACAACATGCACCTGTGCACGAGGTGCAGGTTTAAAACAACAACACGTGGTGTACACATATTGATCAAGATGAGCACAAACCAGTCAACCGTCAACAAATATACGTTTATTCATTATCCTGTGTTTGAGGCGAATACTTTTCAAGCGTATTCATTGTTTATTTTCTAGAAAATGACCACCAATTAAAGTCATTTTAGAATATGTAGTAGCAAACTACAATCCTATTTACTTTTGTCATACAACTTGTATTATCTTTTACCGTAATTTGCATAAATAACGGATGATCACAATGGTATCTACATTATGGCATTTAAGTTGAATAGTGTAATTCTGAAGTAATTGTCCAAACGGTCATGTTATAACGCAAGAATTCAAGGAAAGATCGTGGAAATTACAATACATGAATTCAACCAAAATTGAATACTTTAATAACGCAGATGCGAGTAGGTAGTTACAAGTTTGACCACCAGGTGGCTTGTTCAGGTCAGATAGCATGGCGGGTATAGTAGAAAGTTCCCTTTAACTTAAATTACATCTGTTTTAGTGGTTCAATTTTCATATTACCCTTATGTATCTAATAGTTATGCAAATCAAAATATGTCAAGTTAAAGAAAATGTTATCTGACCAATACAAGAAAAGATATTTCACTTTTTGTGATTTTATAACATAGGCTCTCTGGAGAACCAACCCGAACTAGAAGTCACACTTTCAAAAATAATTAAATTCTCAGACTTGATAAACGATTTTCGAAACCATATTTCTGGATGTACTTTTACATGTAGATTTCAAATATAACATCGCTTTGACTGAATTTTGAATATTTAATGGCGTAAATCAAGATTTTTCTACTCGCATCTAGTCTATTGGAGTATAAAAGCGACAGCTTTTACTCACTCCACTTAATTTTACAGGACGAAACTCTAAAATAAACAAAACTGGTATGACATCTTAATCAGAGATACATTGATTCACTAAATCCAATAATAGTTAAAGAAAATTGTGAGTTGAATGTGACTTTGACATTAATGCAAAATCATGGTGAAAAACAATAATTGTGTAAAAAGGCAGGGTAACTAAACCATAATGCCTTTTGAAATTGTTGGTTAGCACCATCCTCGAATTCTTTTAGATTTCCCGCGTTAGTATAATGCATCAAAGATGTACGTATACGACCAGTAAAACTTCGTTTGTCAGGCCTCCTCTGCCAGTGTGTTTTTTAATTTTTTTTTATTAATTTATTGCAATCACTTTTAGATCAGTGGCACATAGTCAAACTAGTGCAGCAGTTAAAACATACAATACATGTGTACACGTACAATTCTAAAGAAGAGCTAAAAACATTTGCGCAATAAGACATAAAAACAAAACTAAAACATTTGCAATACATTAACTTGTTGGTGCTACCCTGTACATATATGTTTTTGATAAAATACTTTGAGCATGCATCAAAAATATAACCTTGTTCTTGACCCAAGATAGCAGAGGTCGCATCCCCAAGCACCCATTCTAAACCATTATTGGGAATACATGTCTTAAAATATGTCTTATTTCATTAATCATCTATTTTTAAGATAAGACTTGTTTTATATGTCCTATTTAACCTCTCATGTATCTGTGAGTACACATTACTGTTGGTATAGTACTCTGCATTTGGATATTATCGTCTTGGTAAGTTTTACAAATATATTATTTTATGTAACTTTGGGTTCAGCTTTTACTGTCTCCGTTTTCATCAGATAGCTAGTACATTTGCAAGTTTTTGTACATCCCTTACTTTTCTACCTTGAGCTACAGCGACAGGAGCAACTTTATGATACTCGGAAGATGATGTCAATTAACCCCAAAGTCTGCAACCTTTTTTATAACGTTTAGTTACAAGATATCGCGAAATCCCATTGACATCGGCCCATGCTGTTGCCAAGCAACCACATAGCAACGGCAGAAGCATCAAAATAGCGAAATTGAAAAGTTGGGGGTAGGGGAGAATAAGAAATAATTTTGAAGAAGGTATCATCATTATTGTATTACAACATTTTATTAAGTTATTCATTAATATGCAAAAAAATCGAAGATATTCATTGAGTAGTTTAAAATAACGTTTTTCTCGATTTCCATGAAATAAAGCATATTGGAAAGAGAATTGGATATGCTAAATTATTTTCTATCAAGCAGACCAATAATCATCTTTTTGTATTTTCGAGAGTATTAGAAACAAGGTAACAATGTTTTAATGAATTTTAATGTTCTATGAATGTCAGTTCTATTGAGTTCCAGCTATATAAACTGTGCCCCCTACCCCCAACCACCTTTTTTTACGCCGAAAAGTGTCGTATAAAAAATAACGGAGATACAAAAAATTGCAGAAAGTAAACTTGAAAAATCCCCCTCCCCCTGTGCAGACATAAGGGTTAAGACCATAAAATATTGCTGGTTACCTTTTTTCTGAAATGCAAAGTATCATTAAGTGCTCTGTTTGATGAATAGTCATTGTGTATATTGAATTCCCTTAAGTATTCACGTATCACGTTCTCGAATTTGAGAGGAAAACTGTCATATTGACCTATTTTGAAAAGCGTCCCGTCTCAGCCAGCAGGCATTCCACATCTAAGTATTCAAACAGCGTTTTTAAATATATTGAATAATTTTAGAAAAAATCATTCCACTTCGCTTTTATTAGAGTGATAATAGAGAGGCCATTGGTTCGTCCGTCAGATAGTTCGTTCGTCCGTCTGTCTGTCCATGCGATATTTCAAATACCAGTTGACGGAACCAGGATAATACTTTTCATATAAGCTTTCGAGATACATACCAAACAGCACAATCGAATTAGGTACTTTTCGAAATATGGCAGTTATGACCTCTCTCCCTCACAAAAGAAGAAACATTTTGAAAACGTAGCAAGTTTTATTCAAGAAAATATAAAGTAAGATCTCTCACATATAGTGTATTTATTGCATCAATATTCGTAACATTAATATCTTCGGTTTTTACCCCACGGAGTAAGTTAAACCGAACATTAACAAAACCAGTTACAACAAATGGTACCTACTATCCCACATATAATTGACTGTCTTACACAACAAATATGTAAAATGCTTCAAAACTGTATTCGACCCGATCAAATATAAATTTGATAAGTATTTTAAATATGTGCTATGCCAAGTACCATTCGTATTGGGTAAACATATTCATTTGTGGTAAACATATTAATTTGTGGGGTAAGTCACGTGACTTACCGAATGCTTTTATATAAACCAATGTTCACTGTTTTGATGTGGGGTAAGTCACGTGACTTCGACCATGTGACTTGCGCCATCTATATATTCAAAGAGCTCTGGTGTGATTCTCCAATCGCGAAAACGGATCTTCTATTAAGAAAGGATCGCTTGTAGACTCATGCCTGTTGTAATGATCTAATAACTTCTTAATTTCCTCTCTGAATTGTGAATATGAATCGTATTCAAATTCTTTTTCCTCGCTTTTTTCCCACATTTTGAAATAATTTCTACTCCACTGGTCACGTGATTTACCGAATGGTTTTATGCCACATGCAGCATGTGTCATTTATGTGGGGTAAGTCACGTGACTTACCCCATATAATTTTATGCGAAAGTACATGTCATTAATTATGTGGGGTAAGTCACTATATGTCCGTGCTATTTTGTACTCTATGATCGTTCGGTAAATGAACATTGTTTTAGGCCAAGCAAATGGGCTCATAAAAGGCCCAAACATCCCAAAAATTGCAACAGTTTTTAAATTAGTCTTATATTATGTATTGATATCAGTTGGAAAACATATCAAAAATATAGAAAAATGTATGCAGTGGACAAATATGAAATTTCACTTCCTAGGTACGCCCTACAACCCTACCCCAAAATTGAGTATTGGTAGGAAACAATTTTTTGTTCCCAAATGGAATACTTTATGGTACGTTCACACCAACGGCGCTTTGATGGCGCTTTAAAGCGGCTTGTAAAGCGGCACCAAAGCGTAACAAAGCTTAATTAAAGCGTCGGGGTCGTAATAGGTCGTAGAAAAGCTCGGGAGTAAAGCGGGATATTCGGCAAGAGCGCTAAAAAATTTAAACTGTTTAAGCGTTCGCACCAACGGCGCTTTGATGGCGCTTTAAAGCGGATTGTAAAGCGGCACCAAAGCGTAACAAAGCTTGATTAAAGCGTCGGGATCGTAATAGGTCGTAGAAAAGTTCGGAGTAAAGCGGGATATTCGGCAATAGCGCCAAAAAATGTTAAACTGTTTAAAAATTTTGAGCGCTCTGTTACGAATTGATTGAAGCGCCGAGAGCGTATCAAAGCTTAACAAACCGTAACAAAGCTCAACAAAGCTTGACTCAAAGCGTAGGAAAGCTTAACACAGCTTGGTTCAAAGCGGGGACCCCAGTCTATTCACGGTCTGTTACCACTTGACACGCTTCGTTAAGATGTCTCAAGATTTGCTACGATCTGGCATGAAGATCTGACACGAGGTCAGACGCTTTCATCAATATCTGACACTCTTTGTTACACTTTCCTGAGGGACTCTCAAGCTTTCCAACGAATTGAGACGCTTTAATCAAGGATTGAAACGCTTTGCTAGGCTTTGTTACGCTTGAAAGTTTTCACACGCTATATCACGCCGTGCGACAAACGTCATGTCTTCTTCAGATAGGTCATGCTCTGGTCCATCTGGAATTTCTGGATCTCGTTGTTCTGCCATCGTGTTCTCGAGTCAAAGATGCAATGGTTTTATGGATCTACTGCATCTTTATATAGTCATTGGATCAAAAGCGGCATGGAATCGGCGATCTCGACATTTTCCAATGCGTGACAGAGCTTAACAGAGCGTAACAATGCACAACAGAGTTTTGCAATCGTATCAGAGCCTGATTTAAAGCGTCATAATCGCATCAAAGCGTAATAATGCATATCAAAGCTTTTCAAAGCGTGATTTCAAGCGTAACAAAGCCTGATCAAAGCGGGATCAAAGCGTGAGGAACCTTTTAGAGCTATGTTAAGCTTTCCTACGCTTTGGATCAAGTTTTTCTGAGCTTTGTTACGGTTTGTTAAGCTTTGATACGCTCTCGGCGCTTAATCGATTCGTAACAGAGCGCCCAAAATTTTTTAAGAGTTTAAAATTTTTTGGCGCTCTTGCCGAATATCCCGTTTCACTCTGAGCTTTTCTACGACCTATTATGACCCCGACGCTTTAATCAAACTTTGTTACGCTTTGGTGCCGCTTTACAAGCCGCTTTAAAGCGCCATCAAAGCGCCGTTGGTATGAAGAAAAATGACAAAAATGACGGCGCTTTGCTCGCCGATTTAAAGCGTGGCATTCGCCGTTGGTGTGAACGTACCTTTAGTCAAGTATTCAAGCTTTATTACGATAGGTCACATATTCACAAATAATTGAAATATCGTTTTGATCATTTCTGAGACCAGTAATTGGTCATTTGACCCCAAAGTATAACAAAATAGGCCACAAAACAGGCATGTTAACACATATCTATTTAAATATTTTAGGATCAGTTTGTCAGAAAACCATGAAAAAAATCATGGTGTTCATATTTGGTGAGTATCAGACTTCTAACTTGTAAACTTAGGAAGAAAAAAATTATTTCTTTTTCATAGTTTTGCCCCGCCCACTAGGGGAGACTATAGTTTTGAATATCTATTTAGATATTTTAGGATCAGATTGTCAGAAAAGCATGAAAAAATCATGGTGTTACATATTCATGTGAACTTATATTTGGTGAGTATCAGAATTCTAACGTGTAGACTTACGAAGAAAAAAAAAATTCATTTTCATAGTTTTGCCCCGCCCACTAAAGGGGAGACTATAGTTTTGATGACAAACTCCCACAATGCATGATATTCGTATTAGGGTCGGACATCTAAATCATTTATATAGGCTTGTCATCATCTAAAATACAGGTTTTGTTAAGGTTTATACCTTATTAGTATGAAAATAGGAATTATTAGTTGCACCAGGTGAAATGTTAAGGTGACCTCACTTTTAATTGATGAATAATTACATATCACCACTCTGATATTAGGGTATTTGGTAACTGCTCTATACTAGGCTTATCTAAATAATGTATTGTAGTTTCTGTGGAATTTAATATTGTTCAAATTATTAATTACAATCCGCAATTACAAAATTTGCATATATTTAAATTCATCAGATAAATAAATCATTACTTAAGAATACATTCCTTTGGAACTGGATGTATAATGTTGTCGAAACGATTTTATGGTTATTAAAGGTAATTTAAACTGATAGAGCACATTTAAATCTCAGATATCTGGGGAGTCCTTCATTAATATAATTTCAGTGTGTAGGAATGATGGTAATTCTGTCTCAGTCAGGTTGGAAAACATTGAGTGTACATATGTGCTACACATTCAGAATCAGATGCAGATATCGTGATTGTGAAGACTGCAATCCAAAGTGTTCCAACCTCAAATACAGTACTCATACAGTTCTCCTTGTGCTTCTCATTTATCATGCACAAAACACAAACTTCAACATTTTCTTCAAACCTGAACCAAAAGCAGCAACCCAAGAAACAAAATGTTGGATATAAATGAAATAAGATTGTCTTTGGGAAAAGTGGTCTGTGACAATAATTTTTTTTATCCATGCTTTTCTGGGGTGTGACACCTCATTCTGGTTATATATGGAATTGACAAGAAGCTATCATTGAGGCAGATAAAAAAGAGTGAGTTCTTGAGAAGACAAGCGGTCGTTTTTAAATTACCAAAGGCACTGGTGATCCGCTCGAATACGCCCGTTTAGGTATGACAAAATGTCTAAACGTTGAATATGCGATTTTTTTTCACGCGTTGTACGCAGAATCCCCACGATGTTTTTTCTCACAATCGTGTATCAGTATCACATGTTTTAGAAAATGTACATGTTTGCGCAAAAATAGCTTAGAAGACAATTCTTGATTTAATTCCTCACTTAAGTTACATAAACGGTTTGGGTTAAAAGTGCAGATCTTAACTGTTTATCGAAATACCATTTATGTAACTTAAGTGAGAAATTGAATCGACGATTCTGTTGTCTTCTGAACTATTTGTTCGCAAATATGTGCATTTTTTAAACATATGATACTGATACATGTTTGTGATAACAATGTTGTGGGAATTCTGCCTACAACGTGTGAAATAAAGAAAAAAAGAAAAATCATAATTATGACGTGCACGGACCTGGGGACAATTCGGGAAATGCGGGCTTATCTCAGCTTTGAACGTTAATCTCTGCCTTATTTAAAAATCCAACTATGTGTTTTACATATCATTTTGAAGTATTTTTTATTCGCATTTCAATGAAATTATTTTTCCTTCAAAATTTTGATGGGATCCAACACATTTTTAAAGTTAAATATACTCCGACATCGTCAAATACGCTGTAAGACGTAACACTTTACGCTTACAGGGCTCGTTGAAATTGAGATAACTTTTGAAATAATGATCAAAATCCAACTTAAATTTCACAATTTATTCAATGGAACATTTGCATTTATGACGTCACAATTGCTTAACGGCTACATTTCAAATTATCTTATACGAACGCTTTTACAATTTTCAAAATTGTGTAAGGTTTTGAAGGCGAATGGGACGAGCAATAAGTTTACCTTCATTTAACCTTCTAATTTAGGTCTGATTTGAAAGAAAATTTAACTGCACAATATTGTCATGGCGAAATTTACAAAACAATAACCGGTTTGTTTATTTTGCAAATAATATCAAAATAAGAGCTGGTTTTTGAGACTTGAAAAAATGTGACGCATCGATTTTTTACCACAAATTCCATACATATCAAATTTTACTAACGCCCCAAGTGGATTTCTTGACCGTTTTTCAAAATTCAAAAACATTTTAGAAATATTGTCCTCGAGATCTTGCTACCCTGTAAATTTTGTAATGATTAGATAAGGATAAAGTATTTTATTTTTAGGTTGACTAAACTTGTAAAAAATGTGACGCTTGTCGTTTTTGACGTTGTAAGGCTGTTTGCGCCCTATACTGCTCATTGTTTTGTTTTGTTTTTTGACGCCATAATGTTACGCTAATTGTCCCCAGTTTCGTGCGACGTGTAAATACCTTCGATGTTCTGACATTTTGTTACAACGTTCAACAAAAGTTCTATTAAAAGAGAGCAGCAAGATCTGAATTATTGCAGCCCCGTGTTCTTCCTCCAACGTCTGATGCTGCGGGATACCACAGTTATAGAGCGTACCTTCAGATCCAGGAGTGGAAGGGAAATAAACTGCCTCCATTATAATTGGGCTGGGAAATAAGCAGCGAAGCTTTTGTACCAATAACGCAGATGCGAGTAGGTAGTTACCAGATTCACCACCAGATGGTTCATTTGGGTCAGATAGCATGGCTGGTATAGTAGAAAGTTCCCTAACTTAATTACATCTATTTGCGTGGTTCAATTTTCATATAACCCTTATGTATCTAATGGTTATGCAAATTAAAATATGTCCAGTAAAAGAAAATGTTATCTGTCCAATACAAGAGAAGATAATTCAATTTTTGTGATTTTGTAACATGGGGTCTATGGGGAATATTTCAAATATGACATCATTTTGAATTTTGAATATTTAATGAATATTTCTACTCGTATCTAGTCTATTGCCTACCTGCAGCTCCCCTCTCTTAGAGATCATCCATTGTGTGTGTAAGACAGATTGAACTTCTATGAGATGCAGAAAATGGAATAACTGTTCTATGGCATGTAAGGTGTGCAAAGGCATTTGTGCAAGGACCTCAATTACTGATCATGAAAATAATGATGACTAAAAAATGAAGGCTGCTGATAGGCAAGGTTGAAAGTGATTGTTGTTACAACATAAAAGTATTAAGCTTATTTAATCAGCATTATTTTTTGCTCTCTATAAGTAAGACACATATATGTAAGTTAAGATTACAAAATGAAGGCAGCATTTTTGATAATGAACATAACGTAATCGAACCATGCCCATGACCAGGGATTTACTTTGCGTTACACTAGTTAACTCAGTATAATTTATTAGCATAGAAACCTTTTCCTCATTTTTTAGTGAATTTCATCTTGAAATCCAACATTCTACAGTTGAACTTCTTCATTTCAATTCTCAATATCACAGTGTGGTTAAGAACATCTTAGTCAAAAGCAACAATTTTCCTTAATACAGGGTGAGCTAAAAAGGGAACCCAAACAAATCTTAATAACCCAGTCCAGTCATCCTGCATGAATTTAGTGTCATATTTTGCAGAATTGAGCCTTGGTCAATGTATTATCAATCTAGTCTCAGTGGTCTATCTCTAGTGGTCACAATTTTATGGCCATTTTATACCATGCCATGGAATATGGGCGTCATGCCTGGAGGTCAACTTGAACGTATCGGCCGTAGTTTTTCAAATCAGGAGCATAAAAATCGTGTGTTATGACTCTCATATTCATTCTCATCTCTTGTTTTAATGTTTCAAGGGTTGTAAGTATAGAAAATAGGTCCACATATAAAAAGCTGGTGGTATTGATGTCCAGTCATTTAGGCACATTTCGATATTTTGAGCATATTTTGTAAATGGCCATAAAATCGTGACTATTAAGGATAGATCAATGACACTTAGTAGAATGAAAGAACATTGAACAAGGTAATTGTGCAAAATATGATGTCAAACCCATGCTGAATGACTGGGTTATAAACAAAAATTTGGTTGGGTTACCTTTTTTGGCTCATATTAATAACCTGATGTCAGGGACAGGGATATTTAACATTTTGTTGCCTTTTCAAGGATATTTTTAGAACACTGATTGTACTTAATTTCTAACAAATCGTTCTCTGTTTTAACAGAAAATGTATCAAATTGAATATAATAAGGGCAAAACATTTGATAATTTAGCAGTTATCAACTAAAAGTAGGGCTTCCCCTATATTTCACCTGCCATTTGCAGTTTTTCTACTTTTTTTACATAATCCTTCCCGGAAAACATCAAATAACTGTTTTCAGGACAAAATAAGCCTTTACAAATAATTTAGTTGTGCTGTTGAGTTCAAATATGACATATCTTGGAAGTAATTAAACAAAAGTAAGGTCACCCCAAAAGTTGGTGTGGTAAAATATTGAAATTTCAAATATTATTATCACCCTGAATATTCAACTAATGACCCTGATACTGATCAAATACAATTTTCAGGTATACATTAACCTCCTTGATTTTTTTCATGCAATTCTGATGAATGACATTGTTATATTAAATTCGGGCTATTTGATGGCTTATTTTAAGATATTTGGGGCTAGAAATGCCAATTATTGCACTCAAATAGTTGGTTAACAATTTTTAGTTGCTCTTATGTCAGTAAACTATCATAATATTACTCATTTAGTTGACAAGAGCATTTAATTTTGAAATTAAAAAATATTTACAATCCCATACTCAAATTTGGAGGGGGGTACCTAGAATGTGACATTTCATTGTCCACTGCATATATTTTTCTATATTTTTGATATGTTTTTCAACTGGTATCAATATACAATAAAGGCCTAATTTAAAAACTGTTGCAATTTTTGGGACGTTAAACTTCCATTTGCCTAGCCTATTTGGTTCTAAAGTGTATTTGTATTTGATGCGTGTTCTAAATATATTTGTCAACCGTCTTTGTTCGTGTGTGTACATGGACTTCAATATGCGATATTTTACCAAACACTGAATAACAAAAACCGCATATACAAGTGCATTTACCGCATATAAAGGTACATAAATCAAATATAAATGTGTAAAAACAAACAAATTTAGTACGTGTTTCGAATTATTTTAATAGAGTGGAATATCGAATGGTTGTAATCAAATACAAAAGTGTGAAAATCGAATAAAGATGCAGAAAAAATTCCATACTCACATGGTTTTATCATCATCTATCTCCTTCCTCGTAGAACCAATGACTTGACACCTCTTAACTCTCATTCCCCAGTCCCTGGGAGCCACAATACACTTTTAATTAGTAACATAACATTATTAGATACGGACATATTATAGATCAAATATGATGATTTATAAGCTGCTTAATAATACGTCCTAGAACTTTTATGTAGACAATTCATTTTCAGCAATGTCGGAAACAAAGGAGGCTAATGTGAAGCTTGTAACAATCACAAGGTTCAAGTTTATCCCAAGCGTATCACCTTTTTCCATAGCATTGGAAACATTTATGAGGGTGGCAAATATACAATATGAAGTAAGTGTTGATTTTCAATTGGATTCTTTTAATACAAGTCCTTCATATTAATGGATGTTAAACACAAGCATGTCACAGCTTTACTTGGAATATATCATATACTGAAATGGTCGATTTGTATACTCACTTGCGGAATATGTCATATACCACAGGTGAGTATGCCATTTTCTGCAAGTGAAACGTGTTAGCCTCATGGTGTCCACTGCGACGTCGCACGATGGTCGCAATGACTGCGACGTCGCAGTGATATCGACAGCTTGTTAATCGACCGTTCTGTAACATATTCTCATTGATTAGTGAGGAAGCATATACACTCACTTTGTACAATGTATTCATCTACCTGGGGAGTATGACATAATATATTTGTTCCATGTACGTTTTTAAAAATCCATCGAATATGACATTTAATTCCGTTCACTGTTCACATTTTTATTTAGGTTGAATTCGTAAAAGAATACACTGTCAACAAGGAAACTGGACAACTGCCGTTCGTCATTGTTAACGGAGTACAAGTGAATGACTCGAGAAAAATTATGAGGTTAGGGTTAAGCCTAACATATGCTTAATAAAATGTATCCGCTCTGTGAATTCCAGCTTGCCTACTATGGTATTAAAGGAATTGACAAAATTTTAATAACTTCCTCCAGTTGAGCATAACACAACATCACTACATGTTTGAAATAAAAGAAAAGGTTTGTTTCAGTAAAAAAAACAAAAAAACATCCCTATTCCACAGTACTTCGGTATGATTATTATTGCATAATGCCATCATCTTGTTGGTCTATTAAGGTATATGCCGAAAAAGTGGCTAAATGAATAGACTGGTTTAAGAATATGTATTACCACTTGATATTGGTAATTTTTCAGCCATCTCAGTGAGCTATTTGATGTTGACCTTGACAGTGGATTGAGCCCAGTAGAGAAGGTCATCTCCCATGCATTTCAGAGAATGATGAATGAATTCACAAGGTGGTAAGTTGTCAGATATATGCCAAGTGGAGAAGGTCATCTCCCATGCATTTCAGAGAATGATGAATGAATTCACGAGGTGGTAAGTTGTAAGATATATGCCAAGTAGAGAAGGTCATCTCCCATGCATTTCAGAGAATGATGAATGAATTCACGAGGTGGTAAGTTGTAAGATATATGCCAAGTAGAGAAGGTCATTTCCCATGCATTTCAGAGAATGATGAATGAATTCACGAGGTGGTAAGTTGTAAGATATATGCCAAGTAGAGAAGGTCATCTCCCATGCATTTCAGAGAATGATGAATGAATTCACGAGGTGGTAAGTTGTAAGATATATGCCAAGTAGAGAAGGTCATTTCCCATGCATTTCAGAGAATGATGAATGAATTCACGAGGTGGTAAGTTGTAAGATATATGCCAAGTAGAGAAGGTCATCTCCCATGCATTTCAGAGAATGATGAATGAATTCACGAGGTGGTAAGTTGTAAGATACATGTATATGCCAAGTAGAGAAGGTCATTTCCCATGCATTTCAGAGAATGCTGAATGAATTCACGAGGTGGTAAGTTATTAGATATATGTCCAGTAGAGAAGGTCATCTCACATTCATTTCAGAGAATGATGAATGAATTCACAAGTTGGTAAGTTATACACTCCCCTCCATAAGTTTGACAATCCTAACTCCCCAATTGGATTAACTGTTAAAGCCACTTTATGCTTTAATTTTTATTTGGATAATCTGTAAAAACTATTTTTAGGGTTTGAAATATGAATTGACATAATTTCGAATACATTGTATTTTTCTCAATTTTTGCAACAGTTACAAAAGGTCGAAAATTGATGACAAATCCGATGAAGGTTTGAAAATTGACATTCCCATGTAAACCAATGGGAATGGTAAGTTTGCAGGAAGTAATATAGTAATATGACAACTTGTCTATCTATTCGAGTTCTCGCAAAAATACAAGTTAGGTAGAACATTGAATTGGCTAACCTTATTTAACGAAACAGGATATGTTTCTCCAGGTTCAACAAAGTAATATGCCTCCAAGGTCAAAATCATTTTTCAAGAAACCTCTCCCATTGCAAGAGTACAAGAGGTGAAAAATTATTTTCAAAATGACTTTGAAGTAAGTTAATTTCACAAGGTAAACTTCACACTTAGCGAACAAAAGGGCTAGACAATTCATTTCTCAATATAAAAATATTTTTGGTGAACATACAATTCTATTCTAGGCATTAGAATAATTGCCATACCTTCTTTGTAGGACATACGGTTATTGGCGCTATGTTGACCAACCAGAGGTTTTTTTCACTGCTGGTATCATGGACACACCTGAATTATACGGGATTAGTCCAGATGATCCAGAGAAAATGTCTAAAATGATCGATGCTGGGCGAAAAAAAGTAAGAATTTACCGCTCAACAGTAGAGGTTTATTTTTACGAAATAGAATAATTCGAAATAAAACTAGATAATAAATTTCGACGTGTTCCTTTATTTAAAATACAGGGTGGTGCTATAGGCAGGCGTAAGGGGTTTGATTAATCAAAGTGTCTCGGAAATTTTTGAGAGATACAATTTTTATCCATGAGTAGATATCGCTCATCTCTACGAGCGAGCGCAGCGAATGAGTGGAGATCGGCGATATCCAAGAGTGGATAAAAATGATAGCCGAGAAAATCATAGGATATCATATTTATCCGATTGTCGCTTTTTTATATGGTCTTCAAATAATTAGACCTAAAAGTTGTTGTTTTCTAATTATTTCCTATTCATTTTATTTTCTGTGACCTTATTTTCATTAAATAATTGCATGAAAAATGTAACTCATTTTTACAGAGGACATAACCATGGAACATTATTTTCAAACAGACAAGTGGTTATTACAACTTCTTTTCAATTTTGTTGTTTTCAAATTTCTTTTCAAAATTTCTTTTCAAAATTTTTTTTTCATAATTTTAGATTTTTATTTGATAATTTTTCCGAATTAATTTTCAAAAAAGTTTTTTCAATTTTTTCAACATTTTTTTAAAAAATAGAATCCGTCGGATACTTATTAAAATCATAGGATGTTCTTATTATCCTACACTTACAAGGATTGAACTAAATGTGTAATATCATTGCAGAATGAATTTCATGCCAAATAGAGTCAATTTGGCGGGAAATCAACAAGCGGAGTATATCGTCACAATATCCTCCGCATATTGGGTTTTCCGGAGTATATCGTCACGATATCCTCCGCCCGGAGTACATCATCACGATATCCTCCGGTTATTCATTTTGCCAATAAATGAGCCTGGCCATAGGAAAACCGGTCTTATCACAAAAATTAAAATTGTGCTACAGAGCCAAAAATGTGCCCAAGATTAAGAGGAAAATGTGCTAAATTCAAATCAGACGTTTTGGTCTATATATATGCAAGGAAAAATTGTTAAGACATAAGCCATGGCTCATTTGAAAGGTCTCTTTGTGCATTTTAACATAAACAAAAAATCAAAATATTGATCAAATCTGTGATAAGACCCATTTCCTGTGGCCTGGCTCAAATATCAAATTTATTTTTTAATGTCATTATACATTTAGTACACTAAGTGTAGGAAAAGATTGGATATCACGTCATATGAAGCATACCAATATTATCTTGTGTTGTTATCCCCATATATATTTAGTATCCATCGGATAAAAAAAGTTATATCAATCATAGTCTTTTTAATGAATTTCTAGAACGAAGATAATCAAACGAGGCTTTTTCGTATAGCCAGCTTTAACCAAGAGGGGGGGGGGACTTTTTCCAGGAGGAGTTTTTTTACAATTTTGGCTAAAAATTATATAAAGCGTGCTCAGAATGGCGAGGGGTGGAGCTTCCGCTCCCCCAACTCCCCCTTGCTACGGGCCTGTGAGTTTGTAATGATTTGTGAGTGTTAGCAAAAGTTTCAGGAATGTATGTACAATGTAAAGCAGGCCCGTAGCCAGGGGGGGGGGGGTTCGCATGGTTCGGGCGATCCCCCCCCCCCGGCCAAAAATCATTTCAAAATCATGCAGTTTTTCACCATTCAAAGCACTTTTTAAGTGATTTTGGCCCTTTTAGGACCCAAATTGTCAAAAGTAACCCCCCCTGGAATTTTCCAAAAAGTTAACCCCCTAGGCAAATCCAGGCTACGGGCCTGTAAAGTGGTGATTCTTCTGAGATTGAGAGCTTTTATATAAATTGTACTTATTCTAATTTTACAGATACTCGAAATTACCGACTGCCAAGGAGTAGGGAGAAAGCCAAAAGAAGAGATATACAAAATAGGCATGGATGACTTAAAAGGTCTATCTGTGTATCTTGGAGAAAAACCATTCATGTTTGGAGATAAAGCCAGCATTGTAAGTCACTAGCATAAGCAATGGTTTTATTATTACAAGTTCGACAGGAACGGAGTATATATAATAAGATACACGGGCGTCTGAAGGGAGGCGTGTGTGTTTTCCGAACACGTCCCTTTTTAAATCAATCTTTGGAGATTTCGTTTATGGTGCTGAGAAGGAGAAAAGAAGAAGTAGGTGCTCTGCTGAAAGAGGTGGAGAAGCAAGGCTTCTAGTGAAAGCCATGCTGATTTATTTTTAGATGAAGGTGCACCCGTCTTAGAAATATCGTTGGGATACCCCCTAGAATTATTACTGATTACCTCTGTTTTCAAATAAAAATTGCTCTACATTTGGCATCTTAATCTGCATAAATGATTACCAGCATATAACACTGACAGTATTTATCTTTTTCATATTTTATCATACTCTGATTCGCATAACTGACATCATTCTGTTACACCAGAAACATAGAAACATCACATGGCTGAGGAAATGAGATGTCATGCATGGTCAATTATAAAAAAACTAGTTCCCTCTGGAATAGACTCCTATCATTGTTCGGGATTAAGACCAGATGTAATATGCACGTACAGCTATCGGCGAGAGGGTGGTAGAAATAATTTCGGATCAAAAGAATTATACAGCTGCTGCCATCTTTATGTCGGCCAAAACTTTGACTCTGAATTCATTGTCTAAAATGCAGTATCTCACATTCAACATGTATTTCTTATTATGCCGATTGTGATTTTTTATATATTTTTCATTTATATTTTTCAGGTTGACTGTGTTTTGTTTTCTCACCTCTGCCAGATTGTCTACCTTCCTTTACCAACAATGCCACATAAGATTATGGTTGAAAATGAGTGCAAGAATCTGGTGGCATTCTGTGATCGCATGAAAGCATTGGCTTGGCCTGATTGGGACAAATTAACCAATTAAAACATTTGTCTTTGCTTTTATATGATTTAAAGTGTCAGTATTCACATGTTTTTAAGATCGGCTTAAGATGCTGTGGTACTGAACAGAAAATGACAAAACAGGAAGTGTCAAAACCATGCTGGATTTCAAACATTTTTTGAACCAAGATTTCAGAGTTCTGTTTGCTCTGAAAATGTTACTGAAAAATAGATAAAAATGGGCGCTTAGGAAAGGTCACCGAACAGAATCTTTTGAATTTTTCAGAAAATGTGCCCAATTTATTGCTCTAACTAATACAATATTTAAAAATTTGATATCATTCATAGAAAAAGAAAAAAATGAAAAAATGAATTGAATAGTGATCTATCTTCTTTTTTATAATCGCCATTTTTGTTTCAGACAATTTTCTAAAATTTCAAAGATTGTATCATTTAGAGCAATTTATTGGGCACATTTTCTGAAAAATTATTCCCAAAATATCATGCATAAATATATCCATATAAACAATATTTAAAAGTCAGCTTCCGTTTTACGTCAGTAAGTAAGAAGCCAGTTTTAAAAAGCCGGCTTCTTGGTGACTCTAGGAGCCGGCTTCTGTAGTACTAAAGAAGCCGGCTTTTAAAAACCCGCCTCTTGGTGACTCCAAAAGCCGGCTTCTGTAGTACGTAAGAAGCCAGTTTGTAAAAGCGTTTTTTTCCTTCGAGTACTTCTGAATCAGATTGCGAGTTATTAATCGATGAAATGCTAACTGCTTATGACAGGGGGAAAGAGAAAGAAGATATTCTGGATCTCGAAGCCCTGTAATGAGAGGACGTGTACATGTGTTTACGACAATACTTTCATGTTTCATACCATGAACATATTTTTATATAGTTTGATGCAAAATCAAAGTGCCAGTGATGTTGCTCATACTCAGGATTACCCAGAGTTGAACTGAAACTCAATGTCAAAAGATAGATATTTCTAAAATGTTTATGTTAATCTATATTAAAATATTCATCAATTACTTTGAAATTAATTGTGCCCTTTCCAATACCTTTCTTGAGAAAATGAAAAATGTTTACTTTTAGATATTAGTCAATACCAGGATATTTATCATATTCATCAACTGTTAGGCTACACTCACACTGATTTTTCATTCTCCATTTTGATTGGTAAACTGCCTTCATGTATCCTTATACCGACCATTGATAATATTCTCGAGCGTGGAATATTCTGCCGGACACGGTTGATTCGTGATATTGATTTCTGTCATTTTACAACGCATTGTAAAGTATTGCTTTAAAGTGTGCGCCTGACCCGGCTACGTATAGCACAGAGTTTATACTGGCGGATTAGACTAGTTCATTTTTTATATGTGTGTGAAAGCTTTCTCTTATTTGCGTTTTTTCGTTTAGTACGGTTTTGTTATAATTGCCGAGGTCATATAACCGGGATGAAACAATGATTATCGTTGACTGCCCACACAAAAAACATACGTTGAGTGAACAGTGTTATTACAAACAACAGGCTTTAGAATACAAAGCGTAGTGTGATAATAAGCTGTACACTACCACTGCTGCATGTACGTATTACTAATTTACTAGGGCTCCCAAAGAGTGGATAGGGAGGTTGTGTTTGTCACTTTTAAATTTTACATTTCAAAATTGTCATTTTACATGTCATAATTTGTTGGTTTCATTCGTTTAGCCAATCAAAACATTGTAAAACAATAAATTGTCTGTTACGTACAATCAATTTTGTTCAGTTTTGATTAGTTGTCAGAATAAAGTTACGTTCATCTGAATCCATGTATCAAAACAAAAATCCTATTTTCACTTCAAAATACTTCAGTGAGATGAAGGCTCGGAATTGTCACATGCAATTACTTATTGTCGTATTCGTTATTTTATCTTCTCGATAGTAGCATTTAGTCGCACATTTGATGCCAGGTCACCTTGTCGCGTACCTCTTGGGGAACCCCACATTTATGTGGGTACTCATGGAAGTAAATTCCCCGGTGTAGCCGAGAGCCACAAACTTTTCAACAGGTTCGAAATGACCAATTTATCTCATATATACTCTAAATATTTTATTATTTAGCACCTACAAAGTATTGCTAATAACCATATGTAATTTCAATAAGGAAACTTATCTGGCTACATATAAATTCAATATCAACACTAGCTGTTCTCTCAACACGTCCTGGCTTACCTTGTGGTGACAAACCCTGGATTTTCGCTATTTATAGTTTATCAACACCTGGACGCATGCGCATTTTATAGTTTATCGGGCACTTTAAACCGACTATGTTATCAATTAATAGGCAAAACCCCTCCAATGGCAAGAATATTTATATTAGGATATGATACTCTTTACAGAACACGGAAGAAAATTTGGCTTTACTGCTTCTTAACACTACGTGTACTATTGCAACTTGCAAGCTAGATAACCAAATGCCGAAACTAGACCACTTCAGGAGATATCTGAAACAAGGACAAAGCATAGAATTATACACAACAAAGAAAGAAAACAAAGAAGAAAATAAAAAATGGCACCTAGTAAAATTCCTGCAATCCTAAAAAATCCTCAACAATCTTCGATTTTAAATTCACCCCTAAACATAATCATAAAATACATCCATACGTTGCGTTTCTTTGTTATTCATTATCGTTTTGTATCATTTATTATACGAGTATAAACAGTGATACAACCTATGATGTTAAAACAGATTAAAAACAAATAAATATGTTTAATAGAAAAGTATTACATATAAAGGTTTTTGCTTTTGATTGAGATCTGTACACACTGAAATCAATATAATATAGTTATTCTCATAAAATTCAACGTGTTATATTCACCTTATTCCTGTATGTGATAATGAATAATTGCCCACTGCGATCACCAACCAGTAATTGGCCTGCATTGTTGATACGTAAAGCCATTGGGAGGTCCACACCGTCCATCTCCGTGAGAATATGACTGTGGAAGTTACCCTCAGGTGTGAGCAGTTGTATTCTATCGTTATTTCTGTCTGCGACCAGTATAAAATCCTTTGAATCCGTGTAGACACCATTTGGAAGACTTAACTGCTCTTCACTTGAACCGTAACTAAATACAACATTGCCAGCTTGATCCAGCCCTTTTATCGCATGACCATCGAAATCACTAACTATAATGACTCCTTTGGAATTAGTTGTCACATAGTAAGGGTCAATAACCGTACCAGGTGCAGAGAATGGTGTGGAATCCCCACTAGAGGGATCCACAATGAATACTCTCTTTTCTTTTCCATAGCATACAACCAATTGTCCGGTAGATAGTGAAGTAATGCCAAGTAGTACGGTTGAAGATCCTTTAACGGTTATGCTGCGTATGTGTCTACCACTTACTGTATAAAAGTAGATAGTGTTTGTCCAGTCAGTAAACACGAGTTGTTCATCATTAGTAAGTGCAACATGATAGAATCTTTTACCGATATCCTTGATGGGTTTAAAATCACTGTCATATATTTGTGCTGTTGAGCCTTTACCACTCGTTACCACAATATGCCCTCTTGATGTTACTGCAAGGTCACGAATGTAGGTTGAGTGCAGCCACCTTCTTGTAACAATTGGTTCGTCTTTTAGTTCTCCAACAGCGACTGCAATAAAAACAAATATACAAATACAGATTTAGATTTAAGTTAGAATCCTATAATTAGATATGAAATCGTGTTATATAATATTCATATCTTTATAACCTTTCTAAGGAGACTCAGCCATCTGAATTTTATGTGCACAATAAATGAATGATAAAACAGATATTAGCGACATAACTTTTATAGACATAGAGAGAATTATATGGAATTATGTATTGTTTGTAAGTGGTATATCCTAAAATACTCGGTTCATGTGTTTTCAGTTAAATTGAACGCGCATGAGTAAAATTATGTATTGTTTGTAAGTGGTATATCCTAAAATACTCGGTTCATGTGTTTTCAGTTAAAATCGAACGCGCAGGAATAAAAGTCAACATCTTATTATTCTCCCGCTATAAATATTTCAAAAATGTCGGTAATTCTTGATCAATGATGCATATAACCGATTTATATGTTTCTTTATTTTATGTGTTGTAACAGCATCGAAAGTCATTTCAATTTGATGCGAAGCCTATAATTTTACTCTCGACAATGAAAAATTAACTGGATATATCCTTTTCGCGTCTTTTCGATACATCTTGCAATTCATAAGACCGCGACATTTCCTAAAGAACCGTAATCTTCATCTACAGTATAAGAATGATACGATATTTTGGGATTTACCATATATAGGTGATCATCCCTTCAATTCGCATTAATTTCATTTTTTGGTATGAATCTTCATAAGATAAAATATGCCGGAATCATGGAAATGTCTAGGCCGGTGTAAAAGGGTAGGTGGTCCTATCAAATTTTGGTCCTACTCTCTATTGATTTATATGGTGACCTAATTAAAATTATTTTCCTTATTATTTATACACAGTCAGGGCCGGTAAGGGCCGTAAGGAAAGGGGACCATAATCCCCAGGGGACCATAATTTCTTTTACACCGGATCAGAGCACCGAGTAGTCTGCCGTGTTTATTTTTGGTAGGATCGTCTTTTCCTATCTCGATTCCCTAGATTTGACCCTATCATTTCCTATAGGGTGTATATCTACATACCTGTCTGACAATTGATTCCTGAATATCCAACCTTGCAATTACACGTATAGCCATTTACTTTGTCACTACAAATGCCCTCGTTCTGACATGGACTTGCATTACACGCGTCTATATCTGTACGTGTAAAATTGAATTATTAGGGAAGTTAAAATCTAAAACAAAATATATAACGTATAACGTAGGCAGCATATAAGATATTATTGTTAGTTCTATAGCTTGTTTTATGTTTGTATTGTTTTTGATACTTGGAGCTAAAACATGCATGACATACACTGTGTACATCATCTTCTTCAGGAACATTCCACTTCGCATCGAAATCAAATTGCCAGCATAGTATCCGACAAACTTGGGTATAATTATTCCCGTTGACACAAAACAAAACGCGAAATTCTAAATTTCCAGTTCAAAACGCGAAACACGCGTATAGCACAAGCACATGCGTTGCAAGTCAGAGAATAGATAAGGTAGATCAAAATTTTCTGATGGAGAATTCAAAATGATCCAAACAAATATGGTTGAAACATCGACATTACAGTATCGGTTAAGTAAACTGGAATTAAAATCACGGAACCTTCGGCAAAACAAGTGGATCAAAAAATATTTTGTGGTCATTAAAATCATCCGAAGTAAACCGAATCAAACGTTGTCAAACATCGTTATAAAAGCGTAGGTCAAAATTAATTAAATTTAATGTTAAACGTGTGTAAACTGCCAACAATATACCGCCTTTATAAAAATGCGTAATTATTTTGATTCAAGATCCTGGTCAAGGTGCATTGATTCGAAACGTAATGAATATGTCTTGCTATATTAGTGATCCAACATCGACTTAATTATCCAATCTTTACATAATTTTGCTTAGTATAAATTATCATAGTCAATACTTACTAAGTATCTTTATAATTGTTGTTAAATCGCGTTTTATACGACCATTGTCAAGATTGACATCGGTTTTCAAGTTTGATAGCTTCATCTTGATGGTAGAAACAGCATCCGAAAGGGAAGACACAATGTTTGTTAGTGTTGGCATATCGTTTGTCAGAGAAAACTTTGTTTGTCAAAGTCGACACTTTGTTTGTTAGGCTTGAATCCATTGTAGATACCATTAATGTCATATTCTTCAAGTCTTGCCTTTTTGCTTGGCAACATGACAAGGCAGCATATGTGTCTAAATGATCGAAGTGGAAAAATACAGCTTTTCCCACATATTCAAAAATGCTTTCAATATGTTAATATATAAGGCCGCAGATGTGTCTGAAAGATCGTGGTGAAAAAATACAGTTTTACCCAAATATTCCAAAATGCTTTCAATATGTTAATATATAAGGCCGCAAATGTGTCTGAAAGATCGTGGTGAACAAATAAAGCTTTACCCAAATATTCAAAAATGCTTTCAATATGTTAATATATAAGGCCGCAGATGTGTCTGAAAGATCGTGGTGAAAAAATACAGTTTTACCCAAATATTCCAAAATGCTTTCAATATGTTAATATATAAGGCCGCAAATGTGTCTGAAAGATCGTGGTGAACAAAATGAAGTTTCAAGAATGCTTCGAGAAATTAATTATAAATTCATATCAGTTTATACAGTTTATGTGGTAATATTAGCGAGGTTTCGATTTAAGTTTTTTTGGAATACGTATACACAAAACCTGTACTTACGAGTCAGGTATAGCACTGGGAAGAAACTCAAATCACAACAAAATATTCAGCAAGTATGTATTTCTTGGATTCTAGAAATTAGTTCGGCCATTGCTGGGATATTCCCAAATCAATTCGCTCGATCAGGAAACGACGATTTTTTATGAAATGTACTTTACTGGTTTATTTGAGAAACCTTATTCCCCAGTTGTGTTAATCCGTTTAAAGGTTAAAGTTGCAGTATAAGTTTAGACTGAAAACTTATAGCGAAGGCTGTCTTTTAACTTACCATCTACAAAGACAGCTATAAATACTGCCAAGAGTCCTGTTAAGCTGTCAAGCCTCATCCTTCTTCGGTTCTATTTGGCTTACTACGACTTAGTCTTACTCGTAGTTCTTTGAGTATGTGGTGCGGCTAAGTGTTCTCAACGTCAAAATGGATGTATGTTTCAGCTCATAAAGTTGCATTGACGTATAAAATGTGCAATTGTAATTACTCCCGCGAATATAATATGGTTATATAAAGGATGTATCAATTTGTTGTGTATCTTAACAGAAGATTAATTCAATTTAAACATATTCCTAGTCACATCTAGAGTTGTTAAATCATTGCAATGTATTGTTGAATTGCTATACCATAGTGTCGCTATTACCTCTCAATTTGTTTATCTGCATACGCTTGATTGGGTGTTAAAACATAATACCTGGGAGAACATAGAAATATAGATATTTCAAAGCTTCATATAAAAAACTGCTCATCTATCAATAATGTACAATACCATTATTATACTGTATTGTTGAATTTATACTGGCACCTGATTTTTTGTAACATTTCAACATTGTACGTCCTAAAATTAATTGTTAATACCATTTTTATATACCTACATGTAACATAGTATAAGTACTTTCTTTTTATGTAGTCTAGATGTCATTTTAAACATTTCTGTCAAACCGCAACATATACCCACTAGGGCGTCTAGCGGATTGTTTTTATAGTGTTTACTATATTAGAAATATGAAATAAATGAATTGAATTGAAATTGAAAAAACATGAATTATTGCATTTTTCTAACAAATACGGGAACTTGGATCCCCATATACATGTACAAATGGCAAATCAATGTTACTTTGGATAAGTTTTAAATGATATATGACACATACTATGTAGACACATGTATGTGTCTGCCTAGGGGGAGGGGGCATACTTTCAAATAAGTCCCGTCCCCCCCGCCCCTCTACAGCCAAAACCAAGATATATGGTACCAAGTGTGATATATATCATTAGAAAGGTCTTCC
This sequence comes from Owenia fusiformis, assembly GCA_903813345.2. Taxonomy (NCBI): domain Eukaryota; kingdom Metazoa; phylum Annelida; class Polychaeta; order Sabellida; family Oweniidae; genus Owenia; species Owenia fusiformis. The sequence goes on from CAIIXF020000007.1 coordinate 38,497,366, forward strand.
AAAGTTACGTTGATTAGCATATATCTGACACATGTCAATCAATCTCACAAATTTTACATTGTATCAACTGAGGTGACCATAGGCCTAGAAATATGGCAATTTGGCGTATTTAACATAACAGGATTTTAAGAATCAGGTATAGGAAGAGTCAAAGGACCTAAATATGACTACATATGTATATGGCAATGAATTTAACCAATTCCTGGATAGGGGTAGATGTGTAGAAAATAAGGGAGCAAGGAAAGTGGTGAAAACCTTTTTGTTACAAGTGGAATGTGAAAAGTATTAGCTTTTTGACATATTTCTAAGGTCAAATCCTTCTCATTTTGACGCAAAAAAGCTGCTTAAAGGAGGTTACGCTAACTAAAGACATCATGAAAATATAGGTGAATTTCATCAAAAATACTTGAGACTTGGTGAGTTAACATAACTTGGGATGATCTTTTCAATGGTATATAACATTAGGCACCATCTATTGAGGTTCTAGCTGTAGCAGGGGGACGGGACTTATTTGACACCCTTTATATACAGGGTGTCCCGAAAGTATGCCCCCTCCCCCTAGGCAGACACATACATTTGTCTACATAGTATGTGTCATATATCATTTAAAACGTATTATCCAAAGTAACATTGTTTTGCCAAGTATCATGGTTCAACTCACAAATCTAAAATAGGTTACAGGCATTTCAAAACCCCCATGGCTACCCCCAAACTTATCGAAGCGAGTGTAATCTACATAAATACCAACGATTCAAAACAACCTTACTTTACATTGGCGTAGCAATCGGGGTGCAATTGATGCGACCGCATCCTCCCGCCCCCCCCCCATAACCAATGAAAATAAAACCATTAGAAAGAACAAGAAAAGAGCTTTAAAATGCTTTTTATTTGAAGCTTCTAGCCCCTTCTGACTGTAACAGTTACCCACTACCACTGTGTCATTGAATTTACAAAAGGACCGCATAATAAATGTAATTTAGTTGCTTTATCATTTTACGCTTTAAAAGGCGATCGTACCATGGTGCAAGTATCCAGTAAGGTATATGTACTGCGCAATTAGCTCATTTTCCATCACGACTTTGTCATTGACAAAGCAGTATGACGCACAAACATGAAAATATTATTGCAAATTTTCTATTAACAAGGCTATTATTATTATAAACGTAATGTTTAACTGTAAAGACAACACATTATACACATACCAAACGACTGTTAACAAATAAATATATTTTATTTATTATCCTGTGTTTAAAGTAATACTAGTTCTCAAGCATATTTTCTGTTAATTTTCTACAAAATGACCACCAACGTATAAAATTAGTCATTTTAAAATATGTGACTGGCCGCGTGTTGAAAAAATATTATAAGCAGGGTATTAGCATTACTTGTGGTACCACCTATTATTAGTAATATTTCTAAACATGATGATTGAATATGTGATTAAATTGAATTAAGTTGCAGGGGGGGTTGTTCGCATTAGGGTTTAAGCATGCTAGTTATGACTAGAGATACCAAGAAATGTATCATGTACAACATTAAGCATTACATAATAAATAACGCAGCAATATCAGGTGGCCTAAATATTTGTGTAACCATTGTCTCACAGACTCACTAATGTGACTTTTTTCATTAAATCAAGCAAAATACCCTTTCCGCATTTATTCTAAAATATCACCTCCAATGAATTTTGAGAATGGATGGATTTGAGATATTTGGGAAGAATGAAATGAATTAAGTAGACACGACACACAGACAAGGTATTTTGACTGATTATCAAATGCTATCACCTGATAGCTGGTACAAACACTATAGAGGTCTCATCGCAGAGCTCCGGTATGGGGATTTTTGACATGCTATTTTGAATTTCTTTGTTCTCATAGAATATTTAATTGATCTTTGTTATATTTTTACAACTTGCTGATGCTACTCTTAGGCTAATTTGTACTTTTCAGGGAATTTGGTTTATCAGTTGCCGAGGAAATATTTTGCAAAAAGTGTGTCATTTTTAGGACATCATATATATGACATTTTTGGGTATCCATAAACTAAGTATAGGCTATAGAACATATTAATGGGTCATTGAGAAAGATTAAGTGTTATAATTATTTTATAATTTCTAGCTTATCGTAATATATGTTACCCCTAATTTTGAACTGAGAGGAGACCTCTGAATATGAAGAATATAACCCTTTTCATCACAATATAGTTGTAATTAACTAGATTTTCAATGTATTACTGATATTTTTTACAATTGTTATTGGATTGAAATCTTTTTAAAATGGTGTATTCCTCTAAACGTTACTAAAAATTTAATTTCATGTCTCAGAAGATCCCTTTCTTGAGCGTATTGCTGGCTATAGGATTTCACAAATCTATAACGTCAATCTATGGTAAAAAGTCACACTCAAGATTTTGGGAGTCGTTCTTTTCAATCCTTTCTACAATATTTACGAAATTCTTTTGCCCTAAAGATACCAGGAATGATCAGATCAAGACAAAATTTGCATGATGTATAGCTTGAATATTTATTATTAAGCTCTGGAAATTATAGCGTGTAATACTACTCACAAATATACATCTTTCCAATAAATATGGAGCAAATCCGTCAACTAGTATTCGAGTTATCTTTCGGACAAACGGACTGATGGACGGACTGAGTGACTGATTGACTAACGGAGGGAGGGCTTCATTATATCCCTACCGAATTTCGTTCTTTAGGATAATTAGCCATTAGTTTCACGAGAAAGCGTTTTTTGATGTTTTCCTACTGAGTAAACATACAGAACATGTATACAAAATTTAAGCTGAATTTCTCGGAATGAGTCAATATTAGCTCAATCGCTCTTACTTCGTTGTATTAAGATGGGTAAGGGCTCTGTTTGCCTTGTTGGGAAAGATCTAGAGTGTGATGATCGAATGTAAATATGGAGCGTACATTACGTTTATTTCAGATTTTATTGGTGATAATGGAGAACATCCTCATACCATCTCATTTGATCAACGCCACCAACGCCGCCGCAGCGACAATTAGACCGAGTCAGAGAATCTTAACATCAAACAAAGTGCCTAGCGATCAGAATTCCGTCCATGCTGATCGTCGTGATTTGACTACATGGGATCCGCTTTCGAATATCCTTTCAAATGGAAGTGAACTATATAATGCACTTGGAATATATGAGGGGGATCCTGGAATGAAATATGGTAAGGAAACCAGTAAATATTTCCGTACTTTCAAAAAAAATATGAAAAATGTTTTTTTGGAAATGGAATTTCAACTTAAGGCCTAGTCTACATCCAATAGACTGAATTTCCTGAAAATATTTTCATTCCAAATTTCAAAAAAAATTCAGACTAGAGGATATAGTTTAACTTAAGGCCAGGGTGCATGTTCGGAATTTTTTGCATTCCTCAATTGATTCACATATTATTTTTCAAACAGGAATTACCCCTTCCCCACATTGTCCACATCCTCCAGCTTTGCACAAAGAGTGCACTTATGTGCCTAAAAAGGACTCGTGAGAAGATTTGTGTTCTGAAAATTTTCTCAAATTTTTCATTGGATTTTCTTGTTTTTATACCATTAACAAAACATTCTACTTCACATTCTTTTCTAGGTCCGGTTAGTGTAGTCGTTGTTCAACGGTGAGAGATGTAGACATTGTGGGGTTGGAATGATTCAAATTTGAAAAAACCATGTGACTCAATTGAGGGTTGACTGGATCCGGTGGCTACCTCAAAGCTCTGAAGTTGTATCTTGTAGGGTGGTCCTTCCATAGTTTTTCCAGTCTGTTCTTGAAGAGATTGATGTCTTGGGCGTCTACAACTTCTTGGGGAAGGGGATTCAAGCTGTTTACTATTCTCTGGGTGAAAAACCACTGTCTCAGTATTGTATTATTTTGTTTCTTTAAAACTCTCATTATTGCCACGAGCTCTACCAATGTTCTGGTAGAGGGGAAGGATAATTGGCATATCATACTTTCCATTCAAGATTTTCAATGTTTCGTTCATATCGCCTCTGAGACGTCTAAATATAAGTGCTGGTAATTTCAACTCTTTCAGTCTTTGGGGATAATCCTTATCTTTCAGGCTTGGTATACATCGTGTGGCTCTTCTCTGTACGGCTTCAACTGCTTCAATGTCCTGGACTAAATATGGAGACAAAACTGTGTTTGCGTATTCCAGATGGTGTTGTACCATTGCCTTGTAAAGTAGCAACATATTGGAGGAATCTAATATCTGGAAGGTCCTTCTTATTAATCCCAGAATTTGCTTTTTTGACTACCGTCTGTACATGTGTGCTACTTTTCAAATCCTTGGTAATCATTACTCCCGTGTCCTTCTCACCTTCAGTCTTATCTCTTGAAGAGCTGTGTTGCCCATGCTGTAATCATATTAAAGAACAAGCAATCAAATGACCACAGTGTTAAATGTACAAAAATACATATTTTTTAATATTTTTTTCTTTTCCAGGTTTTATAGGCTTTCATAATTTCCGCCTCGGTCTATATATCCCTGCATAATTTGCCAGACACATACTAAAAGTCAGTCTGTCAACCTTAATTATGTTCCATCCTGTTTGAATTGCAGAGACATTTTTTGAAAAAAATGTCAATTAAATTAAGTTTTACTTCACAAAAATAAAAATTAGAACAATTCAACTTAGGAGTAAGTTACAATGTAATGCTATTAAAAGTAACAGAGCATATTGTTGAAAATAAAGCTAGGGAAATTTACAGATATGCATATTAATTTTCTCCATCTGCCATTTTGAATGGCACTTTCTATGTAAACAAATATTTTTCGATCCCAAATTTCGACATTTGTGGGTTAAAGTCTGAATATTAACATTCCAAATTTCAAAATACGCCCCTTTTCGTTTATTATAGAATCCATGGAGGAAAGATTGTTTCGAGACTTCAAACGGATTGACACAATGCGATACGTGAGACCAATCATTATGAACAGCACTGGCGGAACACGAATTAACGTCTCATTGTCGCTTCTGAAAATAAATGATATGGTAAGAAAATTTGAAGATGCTAGAGTTCTCTATTCTTACATCATTCATGGCTCGCATGGGAGAGCTTGATGGATTTGAAATGTTGTATCTTAATTCCACTTAAAGCCTCGTTTTATTAGGGCTGTAGGGTATGAGAGTGTATGCACAATTTCTCTAAAAGGATAGTTTTCCTTTGCTGCCCAAACTTCACCAACTGTTCTGTATTTTTACCATGAGGTTGATTTGAGGCAAACTTTCTTTGTGTAAAAATCAAAACATGACTAATCTGCTACTAAAGTACATGTATTTTATTTATTGACTTTTAAAATTGTAACGTTTCTTGGTCACTAAAAAATTTGCATTTTTCAAAAAGATTTTACAAGATTACAAGTACAACTTCCAGATTATGATACATGAAAACCACTTTCGGATCAAAGTTAACAAAGGCGGTTTTGATTCATCCATTGCTGTCCGATGAATTAATGTAGAACTTCAAATTAACACAGTGCATCTGAAGGAACGTGATAACACGCCTTCTATGGTTTAAGTGACCGGCAGGCCCGTAGCCAGGGAGGTTCGATGGGTTCGAGCAAACCCTGCCCCGGCCAAAAAATCTTTCAAAATCATGCCGTTTTTCATCATTCTGAGCACTTTTAAAGTGATATTGGCCATTTTTGAACCAAAATTGTCAAAAGTGAACTGAGCCCCCTGGAATTTTTCAAGAAGTGAACCCCCCTTGGCAAATCCTGGCTACGGGCCTGGTGACCGGTAGCATCAATAGGCTCCGCTGATAATAAATTTAGTCCACATTGAGAAAATAAATTAAAATACGATGACAATTTACATGTAGTACTTATTTTCAATTATTTAGGTTGATCGAGACGAGAAACTGACAACAACAGTTCAACTTAAAGTTGTAAGTTTACAGATTCCTTAATTAATTTTAATACGAGGGTTGTCCCAGAAGTATATTAAAAAAACGGTCATTAAAAGCATACTTTGGAGATATCTCAAAATTAATGAGAAGTACATTTCGGCGGCCATATTGAATTTATTCAACGCATTACTCAATGGGATGATATCATGATAATATGTTTGAGATTAGTTCTTTATAAATTCTGGAAAATAGTTGTGTACTTCCTTATATTTTCATGTTTTAGGAATGGTCTGACTACCGGTTACGTTGGAACAAGACAAAATACGGAGACTTACAGGCCATGCATCTACCTGCTGAAATGTTGTGGATGCCTGAACTTGAACTCATGAATGGGTAAATATTTGTATGTGTTCTAATTTTGATGTTGTCATAACTTTATAGCAGCTCGTTCAGTGTCTTTGCAAACACGAGGGTACTGAACGAAATGGTCGAAATGAGAAATGTTATTTTAGCTCGTGCTTACAAACCACTACTACTGATCTCGTAAGAGCTATTGTTTTACCAGTTGCATTTTTGTTTTTTGTTAAATCTTACTCTACTTAAGCCTCAGCTTGAACTCATGAATGGGTAAACTTTTGGATGTATGGACGTTGTCATGATTTAGTAGCAGTTCGTTTTGTGTATTTGAATACACGATTGGACTGTTAATTCATTGAAAAATATTCAATATTCTCGGGTACATATCGCCATTTTCGAGCGAATGACATATTATGACTATATTTCTTCGTTTCCCTAAATACAGGGTGGTCCAAAAAAAGTGAACCCCTGCAACAGGCTTCATTTTTCTTAATACATGCATGAATTAGCCCATATTATCACATGTTGTAGAGAAAGGTCTAAAATTTTGGATGATGCTATAATTTATTCTCAGTCTTAAATTTTTAAGAAATTAAAAGCGTTAAACAAACATGCCTGGAAATTAGATATTGTACAAAATTTTACAAATGTGATTCACGGAAATTGTTGAAACACATTGGATGATCTTAAACAGCTCTCAGTTAGAGATACAAGTTTAAAACCCTACCATATGACAAAAGGGACACTATTCAAGCAGAAAACACATTTCACACTTTCATTGATCATTTTGAAGCATTTTTAACTGTTCAACAGTTCAGGGGTATGTTACCTACACCAACAGTTAGAGGAGGGCCTCTTATGGAAGGAAGTTGCCCCCTGTGACCAGGAATCTGATAACCCCTTCATCAAATATCTTTAAAAAATCAAAAGAAAATCCAATATTCAATGTTTTGAGCCATATATCATTAGAATTGGTCCATGATATATGAAGATATTGACATTTCAAGATCATATAGGGGTATGTTCATGGTTTCACTGGAAAATGTTTTCGTCTATGGAAGCTTAGCACATCTCTTTGGATCACAATAACTTTGCAACTAACAAATACAGGATGCTAGTTTTAAAGCATAATGTGCAGGATGTAAAATTGAACAAAGTCAGAAAATATTAGTTCTTTAAGACTGCAGCTTAAAAATTCTCAGGGGAAAGGTATTAAAGGGTTGAAGAAATACGGATATTGAAAATCACAATTAGTCCATTTTCAGTAATGTTTGGTTAGGGCTTATAATTTCTGCAAATTTTAAGACTAAGAAAAATGTATGGTACCAACATACATTTTAGACCTTCCTTTACAACATAAAATAAAAAAGAATTCCTGCAAGTAATAAGGGAATTATGACTAGTTGCAGGGGTTCACTTTTTTGGACCACCCTGTATAACATTCATCTTCACACTATATTTAGGATAGGTTTTACGTCTCGATTTGTTAATACCACTTCGCCAATAAAGGGACTCATAATTAGGTAAATCCAAGCTTCATTGGTGAAAATTTTCACCAATGAAGCTAAAAAAAGTTGCCCTGAACTTTACATAAATACATTAAATGGCCACTGTAGGTACACTTAAAGGGGCAATAAGGACTGTAGAGAAAATAGGAAAGTTTTTTCATTTTTTCTGAGCTATCAAGGCAACATTTGGTTTAACATCTTCTTTGACATACCTATTTTCTAAAAATGTATGGATAAATTATCAATTTTAGCATTAAGAAGTGTAAATTCAGTTCAAAGCTTCAAAAAGGGGACTTCCACTTTTATATTTTTAAGATCCACCATGTTTCAAGAGGAATATCAGCTAATATAATGTTTATCTAGGGGGTTTCTTTGTAGATAATAAAAATATATGTTAGTCTTGATGAAATATCCAAACTTAAATATATTTTGACACTGGTCCATGATCGTTGAATGACCCCTCTGCACTAATTATTGCACCTTTAAGTTTATAATACACTTTCACGGATTCTGCATGCTTCGTGTTTAAATTATCAAAAACACTACACTACCCAGAAGTGGTAGGCTTATTTACTGTTGTGACACCTGAACGAAGTGATTGAGAATGCTTTGAGTCTGCGCTCACATTATTACAATTGCATACGACCAGTACTCATCGTATCGTAAGAGTTATCGTTTTACCAATTGGTGTGGGCTTGTAGTTTGTTCAACCGTGTCCCTTTAAGTACGATTTGCATGCATCGAATGTCAGTAATGGCTATACGTCTGTGATCTCAGAGTCATGGCTATTAGCGGTATGACAAGTCAAAGTCATGGCTATAAGCGGTATGAATAGTCAAATGTTCCGATCACTTCTAAAAGTTTATGCAGTTGTACATTTTCATACGTTTTAATCAATTTTGAAAAGTTTCATATGGTTTGGAAAATACATATAGTTAGGAACTGAGGATTGATATTCTGATCCATATGTTATTGAGTGAAAACACAACTTATAAATTGTTAAATTTTCAAGGGAGTCTCTCTTTTATTCAGGTTTGGTTATACCCATATTGACATCTCCAAGCAGATGGTCCGAGTGTTCTACAATGGTACTGTCTCCATCAAGCGTGTGATGCACCTGGAGACAAGCTGCACCCTTGACGTCACATTCTACCCGTATGACTTCCAGACGTGCAACATTACAATCGGCAGTTGGAACTGGAACGTTAACGAGCTATTATTCTCAAATAACGGAATGTCTGTTGATGAATATGAGTTGAGTATGTTGTGGATTCTCGTAGGCACATGGAACCAATCAATGATTCGTTTGATCATGAATGAAACGGAAAGTGACGGTTTCAGTTGTATCGTATTTACGTTGTATTTGGAGCGTGAGGATTTGTTTTATAGCGTTCACTTGATATGGCCGACTATTGTGATCGCTCTAATGACTTGTCTTGCATTCTTTCTACCAGGAGCAGCTGGTGAAACTATAGGACTCGCAGTGTCTTTGTTGTTAACGTTCACAGTGTACTTGCTGTTCACTGCAGACAAGATGCCCGAGAACTCCCGCAGCATGCCTTTATTGGGTATCATCCTCATGATTCTGCTCATGTTCTCAGCGTCATCTATATTATTTAATGTAATACTACTTGTGTGGCATCATCTTGGGGATGAAAAAGAAATGAACATATGTCTCAGAAAATGTGTTTTCGATTGTATCGGGCGTGTCACCTGTAAGTATCTCCTCGATGAAGAGCCCACCAGGGAGATCAGCAGGGTTAATCCAGAAATAACTGGTAAAAACCAGTTTACTCCAGGAACACTAACGACAAACCTGACCTATGACGCAAACACCATAAACAGGCCAGAAAATGAAATAACTGGGAATGCAGCCTACTTGAGGCCAACAAGGACAGCCCTATCCGACCAACTCTATCCAGCTTTACCTGTTCCAAACGGTGGAAATACTGTGCTGACACCAGTACCAGGCATAACAGACACCAACATCGATACATTTGAGAAACCACGCTCTAAATATAAACTCACTTATAATAACGCTGCCAAAATTGTCACGCGGTTTATTGGTTTTCTATATTTTTTTCTAATATTGGGCGGTGTAATTTTATCCTCTTTTGTAATTATCAATTTACCATCACCATGTTGGAAAAATGAGAGATGTACACTTGTGCCAGAAAGTGTCCGATAGTGATTGGTAACACTTGTCAGCTACTTCTGCTCAATTGGTACAGCCAACTTCATATCTGGTGTCAACAAATCATACATACGCTTTAATTGCATTCCTAATATGAACGATTATGGCATTCCCAAAAAAAGAGAGCGGAGTTTCCAATAAAGAGAAATTGGATAATTGGATATAATATCCAGTCGATATAGTATAGTCAACAAGAACGGAGTATGGTTTACCAGATGTATACATTATAACTCACGAACACTATACGGGTGGTCGTAAATAAACTTCATTATGTTAGTCTAAGAAACTGAATTGTCAAACTGTTTATACCTTACATGTAAATATGTTCGTTATGTTGAAGTTGGTTAAATTTTAAAAGATGTGAAAAACAATAATAAAGACGTTTTGAAATAATTTGAAATCTTATTTTGGATTTTGTGAGTTTGCCATAATACGAAAAGAAAAATGCTCTTGGACGTATGACAAATATTTAGTTGGTTTATGATAAAATAAGTGTAACAGTTTACTAGCAATTATTGTCCTCCTTCTGTATAACCCTCTGTATAATGGCCGTGATACCAAACACGAGTAGGATGGACTCTAATTAGCTTACGGCTGGATGAATCCTTGCTCTGTTTGTTTCTTGATGAGGAAAGTAGTTCCATTGATAAAAACTTGTTTTGGGATATCATTGGTATATAACAACACTACGTATGGATAGAATACTCTAATTCAGACATACGTATAAAATAACTAGGAGATGTGCGATCATAAGAGAGAGGTTAAATGTTTGTGATTTGGTGTCACTGGTTGTGCAGAGTGAATCGGTCAATACACGATTATGGTGAAGTTTCGCAAATTCATCTTTTAAAAGAGCAATTTTCATGTTTTTCAATTTTTTGACAGAAAGTAAGATTTTTTCTATATGTCATTGAAATTCCCGAAGCTGCATATTTGAAAAATTTAACTCCGTCAATTTAACAAGCACTGCATAAGTTTTATCATGATTAATCGTGTCGGCATTTAAAAATCTCATGCTACAAAAATGACAACATAAAATAGCGTGGCTGGATCTATTTTTCAGAATATCATTCAATTGTCTAAAATGTACAATTGAATGTCCACAGGTATAATTAATGTCTAGAATATAACAGAACGTGCAATAAGCAATGATGAGTCACTATAAAAGATCAAGCTGCAAAGAACCAAAGATTATTATTATATTGAAAATTCAGTCATCTTAAAGATACAAAGCGTTTGAATATTTCGACTACTTGTTGTTTGATAGCGTTACTCGTAGTTCAACAAGTTAAACCCAATAACACGGCTTTCATTTATTAATCTGAGTGTTCTTGTACTGTTGCCGTGGTTGGGTTTAACTTCCGTGCCATGCTTTCATTGCCTGCACATTCTCACTATCAGTTATAAATAAAACGCGCATGCAATTTCATGCGCTGTTATAAGACATCATTAACATTTTTTGCATCAAGGGTCGAATCGGCACGGACGTTAAACCTAGGGCGGGCCACAATTAAGATATGTCAGATAAGAAATAAGGTCCAGACTAGGTTTAACTTGTTGAACTACGTTACCCATTGCACGCTCTTGTGGAAATCCAATGACGTGTCGCAAAAAGGTGGCGCATTTGTTTTTTAAGGGTATCGCGTGAATGTAACTTTGATTCCCCGGATTATAAAATAATATTCTAATTAAAGTTATATATTATTTTAAAGTTGTTTCGATGAAGATTTTAGATCAGCTACACTCTGTTCACATTTTTTGCGCGTTCGTTTTTAAAAAATAGTTTTTTACTAAATCATCTGGCAAATATCCCATGTTGACACGTGACATTTTGAATTATTTTTCGTCTTTAAACACTGGTAACTCAAACAATATATGACTATTATACTTTTTTTTCGTCTTGATAAAGGTAGATGGAAGTTTTATTCCAAAGGATGAATTTTAGTAAGCGTCCCATATTGTGACGTCATAGAGTCTGAAAAATAGAATCTGTTGACAGCGACCTTTTTTGCTCATTTTTGGTACCTTCAACTTTTCAGGTGTACATTAAACAAAAAATATGAGATCGATTTTTAATAAATCATACATGATTATTTTGCTCCTAAACTTTAGTTTATTAATAAATAGTTGATTTTGTTCACAAAAGTATGTGTTTTCTGTTGTATGTGGAAAGTGGAGGACGAAAGGTTTTCAAAATTCATTAAAATAGGGCTAATTTACGCCATTCGCCTATTTTCAAGCACAGCAACACGTATATTTATTTCACCTAAAATATCAATTGATTCGTGTTTTATGATGCTCCTAGCCCATTAACAATATATATATGATATCAGAGTTATTCGTCTAAAATGTTTTGAGATATAGAGGTAAATGTGGAGGACGAAAGGATTTTCATGTGTGTACATTTTTCTCAAAAACGTCACATTCTATCATGTTAAAAGCGAGGATCCTCTGGATTACGCCACAAAATGTGTAACAATGCGTGCGCGAGCTTTTTGCGACACGTCAATGTAATGTGACGTCATTTCCGTAACAATAATAAGCCCCAAAACTATAATTAATTATTTATTGAAGTATATACTTAATTAATTATTTATTGAATTAATACGTCCCTTGTTCACTAAACGAAATGTTCTAAAAATTGGCAAAAGTAGGGGTCATAGTAACAGCTCCCACTCCGTGAATATTTTGTCAATTTCTGTTTTCTTTTCGTGGAAGGAAATATGAGTATTCACTCAAAATGTTCAAGTAGAGATGAATATGATATACATGTACTTATTTTCATATATAATATATGAACATTTGTAATGTGTTCTCATTCCCTCATTAGTTTTGCATATAAAACTGATTGGTATGAAAAGTTAAAACATTTATAGTTGATTAAACTTGCACCTATCCAGGTGACCCCATAATTTTAAATTAGCCATTACTTGGGAAGTCAGGCTTGATAACATGGGCCTATTGAGAAATCTTACAAATTGGCCAAACTTAAACTGATATTCTCGGAAATTTAAAACTTCAGTAATGCAATCGACTGCAAAGGTGAGCTGAAGTAGGGCACATTGTACCATACAGATTTGAAGTTACAAAAGCAACGATGATAACACAAATGTGACCTGTGATTAGATATAACATGGAGCGGACTTTACGATTATTTCTTGTGATTTTGTTGGTGATGCCTTCATCTCATGTAGTCGACGTCTCAACTAGTGTCAATGCCTTTTCAATACTGGGTCATAGGTCATCAATTTTGGACACTATTAACCAGAACTCCGTCAGTTATGCTGATATTCCACAAAACCTAGATTTGACCAATGGTGATCCCCTTGGTTTTCCGAATGGAATCGACCCCTACAATGCACTAGGACTGTATGTGGAAGAGCCTGGGAAGACATATGGTGAGGAGAATAAGCTATATAAATCACTTATACGCTCTGGTGAATCAATTAGTTTGTATCCGACAGACTGACTAGAAGTCAGTCTAAATATTTTCATTCAAATTTTCAATTAAATCCAGACTAGAGGATATAGTCTAGTGAATCAATAACTCCAGTAAGTGTTACCACAATGGCTGATGGCGGACACTTTTTATAAAGGAGTGGTTTCGATATGGAGAATTTTTTAACACACAAGATAACGATATTTTCAAGATAATCCAATCCCCCTTATTAGCACTTAAAGATAGATCCGCTTGTTGATTTGTTTGCAATTTTAGAATTAAAATTCCATAGATCATTATTGACAATGATATAGGTAATATCTTATTCATTCATTACATACGATCTTATACATACAATTAAGTCGTTCAAAATCAAAACACAAATGTTAAATCGACATGTCTTCATTGTAATTTTTTATAGTGCTTAACATGAACCGTGTTGTTAATGTTTCTTATTCAGTATCTCGCCATCTATCTTTTCCTTTATTATAGAATCCACGGAGGCAAGATTGTTTCGAGACTTCAAACGGGTAGACACGATGCGATATGTGAGACCAATCAATATGAACAGCTCTGGCGGAACTCTTATCCATGTCTCCTTGTCAATTTTGAAGATAAATGATATGGTAATAATAAAATATACATATAGAGGTCAGTGATCTTCTTCGATTGCTCATCATTTTCGTGTCGGGAATTACAGGACATATAGATGAGTATTCAGACTTCATGTAGTTATTTTTTTCATGAAAGACCTTTTATTTTTTTGATAGGTATCTGGCCAATCTTGGTACCATTGGAAAGTCTAACATGTACAATATTTCGGATTTTCTAAAGCAAGAACAAATGCACAATTTGTTTAAATATTTGTTTCAACGGTAACTATCTCTATTTTAGTTAGACCTATAATACAGTCTAACCCAACATTTTCGCTTGGTGTAAGTATTACATTAGAACTAAACAACGTGTTTTGCCTAGACTATATCCTCTTGTCTGAATTTTTTTTGAAATGAAAATATTCAGACTATAGCCAACATATGTTAAAATCTGGGATTGAAAATTATTTGTTTACATAGGAAGTGCCATTCAAAATGGCCGATGAAGTAAATTAATTTGCATATTTGTTACTTCCCCTAGCTTTTTTTCCATTTGACAAAACGCTGTGTTACTTTTTATAGCATTTAATTGTACCTTACTACTTAATTGAATTGTAACTTATAATGCTTATTTTTGGGAAGCGAAGCTTCCTAAAATTGATAATTTTGTGCTGGAAATTTCCTGTTTTTCCACAGGAGGGACAAAATGATCAATAGACTGAATTCGTAGGATATTCAGTCTATTTGATATAGACTAGTGTTTTGCCACATCGGGCAATTTAACAACAAAAATCATCTTAATGAAACAAGTGTACAAAATGCAAAATTACCGAATACTAATTGTCTTGTGCGAAAAGATAAAATCGAAATACCTGATCGAATATAGAAGGTTTTGATACAGAAATGTCAAACTTTATTAGAATTGGAAAAGTTCACTATGTCAGTGTTTTGCTAGATGACTTAAAATGCAATAGAATCTGATTTAACTCGAAGAAAATGTCAAAATCGTTATGGCTTGAAATGTTAAGCCTAATGTCATGTTGACCCCTCGATTTTTTCTATGTCCTTTTTGCAAACATTTCTTGTGCCCCTGTTGTTTTGTCTGCTTGAGCCACGGATAAATGAGTAAAATGGAGTAAAATAAAAAATTGGAGTAAAATCAAGGTGATTGTGGGTAGAGGACAACGTTCTGATAATCGGAAGTTGATGCCAATAAAAATGAAATTCATAAAATGTTGATTGTTATCCTGTTTTTTTACTGAAGATAATACAAATGTTGATTATTGCTCTGTTTGATAAATAATCATTTAGCATATTGAATTATATTTCCAAAATGCTTTATTACATGAAAATTGATCTCTATTATTAACTATCTTGTGACTTGTTAAAGGTTAAAAACAGTTAATCGCCAAGTAGTCGCGAATCGCATTCTCTTTACAAAAAAGAAAACTTTTCAATAACTACTCGATACCTTTGAAATTTCTTTGCATATTTCTGATGTTTATGCAAATTTAGCTGATATAATTCTGATGATTCATTTTCTAAATTAGATATATTTTTTTATTCTCCCCTAGTCCCAAGTTTACTTTTTTTCTAATTCGATGTATGTGCCGTTGCTAGGTGGTTGCTAGGCAACATCATGAACCGAAATTATATTGGAATACTACCAAGTCAAGCATTCATCTATTGTATCACTTAGTCATTGATTGATATTTGTTGCACATCTTATTATATGAATGCTAACGACAAAAACAATATTAACCTGAAATTGTTGATTATTCTATTTCGTGTGACATTGGATTCAATGGGATTTCGCGATACCTGCTGTCTTTGAAAGTACATAAGTTCAGACATTAAAAATCTACTACTTTTGCTTTATTTGAGAGATAATAAATTATTCTTTGAGGAAGCGTAGCATATTTGGCAGCAAAAATATAATTTTGAGAGAAAATTGACAATTTGTCAACTAATGTCGAATACTAAGTACGTATAATGGTGTACATGTTAGTAGCTCAATAAATATTTATTTTGAAATGTTTTAGATTGATCAAGATGAGAAGTTGACAACAACTGTCCATCTCCAAGTTGTAAGTATACAGAAAACAGATACCTTCTTCTGTGCTCTCCTATACAATTTTTGATGACGTCACACAAATACGGGCATATATCTCAGTTAATTTTAAGTAATACACTATAAAGTATTTAAAGGGGTCAAGGCATCTTGGAAGGAGATAAGAATACATTTGATAACGCCTGCACATCTGCGTTCAGAGGACGAACATTGGAACAATTGTTATGTAATTCAAATAATTTGATACGTTTAATGTTCAAAGTAGAAATCCCAGTTAGTTGAATTATACTTAATAATGTAATTCCAGAAATGGGATGATTACAGACTTCGTTGGAACAAGACAAAATACGGAGATTTGGACGTCATCAACCTCCCTGCACGAATGCTGTGGACTCCTGAAATTGAGATTGTGGACGGGTAAGTCTTTTTTAAAATAAACATCATCCAATCACAGGGCTGCAAGATCCAGAATTTCTGATTGTCCTAATGGACTTTGATCGAGATAGTTGAGTAAGAGGCCCGGGGATGAAGGACGAGCGAGTTTTGTGGCCCTGGGTTCTGAGAAACGATCACTCTCTATTTAACCATTGTTTGTTAAACCAACGATACACTAGAAATAACAAACTGCTATTTGAAATTATCTTGATAGAAATGCTCTCATAGTGTCAGTACTTTTCAAAGCTACGATTTATTTGAGAGGAGTGACATATTTTCTATTTTACAAGCTATGTATTGCAAACATATTGGTTTCGAGGCTTTTTGGCACAATATATTTATCTTAATATTATTTTTTATTAATTCTCTTAATTTAACATGATAAAGGTACATAGTGAACGGCATTTCAGCTGTCTGTCGCACTGCGTCCATTCATTCAGCAGTTTAATTTGCGACAATCAGATTAGATACATCATATAAATTAAATCAAATTGTTAATTCCATGAAACTTGCTTCTCGTTGGAGTTGCTATTTTGATGCAACACCCAAAATTTAGGAATTAACTTTTATTGCGCCTTTCGCCATCACGTTTGTAACCCGCGCTCAACTTTGATGGTGATTGTCTGTAACATATTAAAGAGGTTAAGCAACACTACTTTTTACAACGTAAACCGCGAACGGGAAGGCGCACGCAGGTTTTTCTCAGGATGTGACGTCATATTGTTCTACTTATTTCCCGGTTTACGTACATCCAAACGTGAAAAATCAAAGTCTAGGTAGGTCGTTCCGTAAAGGATTTTTTGCACTTATCAAGTTCGATCGAGATAAATATTGTAACGTTTTTCCCGGCAGTCAGGAATGCGGGGAAAATGCGGGGAAGATGGACCCTCCCGTGTGTTACTTAATTGCGGGATTATACGGAGCGGCGTTGACTCCGCTCGCTACAGTCGCCTGAGATGTTACTCCAAGGGAATGCAAGGGGAAAGAAAGTATTACGCAATCTGGGTTTGCACTACACAAGTTCCCTCTGGAACTCACTACAATACAACAATGAACATTCAAGTACAGAATAAAAGTAAAGTTATATATTTGCTCTTTATGAGCCAAACAATGGTTTAGAAACAATAGAAAATTATGTACAAAGTCGAGCTCAAACTACCCTAAACTATATAATCACTAATGCCTTAAGGCAGAAAAACATGTGATGTCACTTGAATGTCTTTAAGTTACTATAAGAAAGTAAGATCAAAAGAGGATATCACTTTGATAAGTTCCAGCAAAAGATAAAGGTTGATATCACTTGAATGTCTCTATAGTCGCCACATAAAATAATCATGAACTCATATTAAACAATCACTATAACATTAGATGTCTTTGTTTGTGTCTTCTTCAGCAATTGTGGGATGCACCTCTTGTCTTTGTATTCCGTTGTCTGTCCTGAAATAAAATGGCGCTCCTGGCCACGGGACTCAACTGTCAACTAATCACGTTAATTAATGTGCAACCTCGTGCAAGTATCCTTAAATTCCTTTATCCAAGTTGCAATCGGTTGCAACGGTCCTACTCAATGGATGCAAAAGCCCTTATATTCCTTGATCATAGGTGCAATGTTTCTGTGTGCCCCTGTTCCTAACCAGGGTGCAACTCCTCTATATGCCCTTGTTCCTTAACCAAGGTGCATCTTGCCCCTGTCCCTTAACCAGGGTGCAAGTCCTTTATGTGCCCTTGTTCCTTAACCAAGGTGCACCTTGCCCCTGTCCCTTAACCAGGGTGCAAGTCCTTTAAATTCTCTTATTATCCTTTGCACCTATGTCCAATTTGCAATCCCTTTATATGCCCTTGTTCCTTAACCAAGGTGCATCTTGCCCCTGTTCCTTAACCAGGGTGCAAATCTTCTATATTCCATTATCCAAGTTGCAATCAGGTGCAAACGTCCTTAAATCCTTTATCCAAGTTATAATCACGTGCAAATGTCCTTAAATCCTTTATCCAAGTTGCAATCAGGTGCAAATGTGCTTAAATCCTTAATCCGAGGTGCAACCGGGTGCAAATGTCCTTATGGGGTGCAACCTGGTGCAAGTATCCTTAAATCCTTAATCCGAGGTGCAACCGGGTGCAAATATCCACTATGGGTGCAATCGGGTGCAAATATACGCTATGGGTGCAACCGGGTGCAAATATTCTTAATCATAGGTGCAATGTCTCTGTGTGCCCCTGTTCCTAACCAGAGTGCAATTCCTCTATATGCCCTTGTTCCTTAACCAAGGTGCATCTTGCCCCTGTTCCTTAACCAGGGTGCAAGTCCTTTTATGTGCCCTTGTTCCTTAACCAAGGTGCACCTTGCCCCTGTCCCTTAACCAGGGTGCAAGTCCTTTATATCTCTTATTATACTTTGCACCTATGTCCAGGTTGCAATCATGGGTACAAATGCCCCTTGCACCAATATGGGGTTGCAAGTTGGGTGCAACTCTCCAAAATATCCTTTACACCTAATCCAGATGGTTATAATGGGTGCAAATATCCCTTGCACCTATATGGGGTTGCAAATTGGGTGCAACTCTCCCAAATATCCTTCACACCTATTCCAGGTGGTTATTATGGGTGCAAATATCCCTTGCACCAATCTGGGGTTGCAAAGTCGGGTGCAACTCTCCCAAATCTCCTGGGGTTGCAAGATTGAGTGCAACTCTCCCAAAAATTCCTTCACACCTATTCCAGGTGTTTGATATGGGTGCAAATATCCCTTGCACCAATATGGGGTTGCAAATTGGGTTGCAACTTTCCCAAATGGTTGATATGGGTGCAAATATTCCTTGCACCGATATGGGGTATGCAAAGTTAATTGCAACTCTCCCAAATGTCCTTCCGTTGATTATTGTGGGTGCAAATATCCCTTGCACCGATATGGGGTTGCAAGTTAGGTGCAACTCTCCCAAATGTCCTGGGGTTGCAAGATTGAGTGCAACTCTCCCAAAAATTCCTTCCGTTGATTACTGTGGGTGCAAATATCCCTTGCACCGATATGGGGGTGCAAAATTGGCTGCAACTCTCCCAAATGTCCTGGGGTTGCAAGATTGAGTGCAACTCTCCCAAAAATTCCTTCACACCTATTCCAGGTGGTTGATATGGGTGCAAATATCCCTTGCACCGATATGGGGTTGCAAGTTAGGTGCAACTCTCCCAAATGTCCTGGGGTTGCAAGATTGAGTGCAACTCTCCCAAAAATTCCTTCACACCTATTCCAGGTGGTTGATATGGGTGCAAATATCCCTTGCACCGATATGGGGTTGCAAATTGGGTGCAACTCTCCAAAATGTCCTGGGGTTGCAAATTGGGTGCAACTCTCCCAAATATCCTTCACACCTATTCAAGGTGGTTGATATGGGTGCAAATGTTCCTTGCACCGATATGGGGTTGCAAAGTTGGGTGCAACTCTCCCAAATAACAATATAATGTTGAGTAAAAAAAATGAACAAAAATACACACACAATCTCGGCAAATATAGTAATAGATACAATCCGATATGATATCTAAATCAATGTTCAAAATGTCCAGGCTAAAAATTGGACAAACTGTGATGATATTTGATCGACAATCTTTCATCAATTACTCAACAAAATATTCTTACTTACGACCCCGTGGTTGTTCCAGTCTGTAAATCCGTTAATTATTTGTCGCACAACAACTTGACAAACTGGTCAAATTCCTTTTATATGCCCCGCGCGGACGTTTTGGACTGCATAAATCTGATTGGTTAATTCCGCCAGAAAACTAGGTTAGTATGCCAATGAGTCTCCGCAATGGGCGATAATATGAAATTGCCGTGGATGGTCATGTCACTAAAATGCTAAAAACGTGATCAATTAACTCGAAAATGATTAAAAATCAAAGTTCCTATGAAAGATTACATGCCAATAATTGATCCGCCACTCGCCTAAACTCACCAGTTCCACTGAAATTCCTGTAAAATGGCTTCGTTTTCCGATTTCGAAAGAAAAATTACATTGACTTCCTTATTTCCGGAATTTCTTATCAAAACCGGTAATGGTGAAACGAAAACACAATAATCAATTTTCATCACATTCCTCCCTTCCCAGGGGTAGGTTCGTCCCGAACCGAAAACAAAAAAAAAACAAAAACAAAAAAAGATGAAAATTGATTACGGCTACTACAACTCCGTGTTTGGCCTTCCCTGATCTATAGATCTATTTCAACACTCTTTGTATTTACATCCTCAATGAGCCCAATTCGTCTCCTCCATGCCTCCTCCCTGTTTTTATTTTGTCCCGGTCGAGGACATGAGTTTTCATTTTTGTCAAATTGTCTCTGTATGTCCTTGCCAGTGTAGTTTTTCTTGATATCCTTTGAGTCCCAAGATAATCTAGAACTCCCTCTACTACCACTGAGTGGAGGAACTTTGTTCGCCAAGTCTGGGCACTCTTCTGATGTGACATCGGTAGACTCTGTAGTTTCCGATACTACATGGAAGTTTGTATCGGTACTACCACTGATCTGTTCTGTTAAGACAAATGTATTAGGTTGAATTTGAATATTCTCCTTTGTTCGACAATCAGAAAAATCATCTCCTTTAGTTGCTGGGGAGACTTCAGCAACTTTCCTAGACAGTGTGCCACATATCTCTGTCTTGGCAATTATCTTCCGTACAATTTGGTTGTCTCCCTCTCCTGATTCAATTTTCCCATTGTTCTCTGTTAAAAATTGAATGGGGGCAGTAACTTTTGTTTCCTGCCGTTTTGATATGGGTTCTCCATTCACTGTTTTGTGGACAAAACACTCCGTTGAATAATGCCCCATCCTGTGACATCTGTAACATTCAACATTCCTTTTAGGGAATTCCCCCTTTTGTTTTTTAGTCTGAATAAGATCCTTGATGGCTTCCTTCATAGATTGGAAACCTTCCTGAAAACTATGCTTCATGATCTCAACCAATTCCGAGAAAGACTCCTTGCTGTCTGTGGATTGATCTTGAGATACTCCCACTGCTGCAATTGCTCCTTCCTTATAGCGGGGCAACTGCTTCATCCCTTTTCGCATTTTCTCTGACTCCAAATAGGATTCCTCCCGAATAGCTAATTCAATAGCTTTATCGAGGGACTGTGCATTTCCCTGATGTATTGCTCTTCGCACTTCCTCCTGGGGAATGGCTAACTCAAAACTTCTTCGCGCAAGCCTATCCTGTGCAGATTTTGTCATCTCCGAGTAGGCTAGGCCAGTTAAGCGGCGGATATCCTGTCCTAAACTCGCCAGAGACTCATTTGGTTTCCGAGTCCTACTCGACAATTGAGCTTCAAAAATGTCAGCTTTCCCACCTGGTCCGAATCGTTTCTCCAGGGCAGACACCAGATCTTCATAAGTGTACCCAGGATCCATTTCCGACAAGATTTGCTGGGCTGGACCCCGCAAACTGGTGACTAAAAATTGATTTTGCTCCTGGGCATTCCATCCATTGGCCTCCACACATGCATTAAAATAAGTCCTATAACCCATCCATGGTGTTTTGCCATCATATGGCTCTGGGCGAATTTTTACCCTAGCTTGATTATTGCTCCTTCCCTGGGCCATTTCCTTACAAAATTCCATACATGTTCTAGCCAACTGAGCAATTTGAGTTACAGCAGTTAAAGATTCATTATTTGTCTTCTCTGAAATTCCAGAATTTTGGGTGAACTCAGACCTTGAGTCATCCCTACAATGCCTGATACCTTCCCATTGCTCATGTTGGTGTTCATCATTTTTAGGTGGTTTCCATTCGAACTTGTTTTCCGAGTTCCTTAAGAAGTTGTTTGAGGACTCAACTTTACTATGCGCCATCAAGTTCCTATGTTCCTCACGGGGATCCTCTCTTTCGCCCTCCAAATCTCTTCTAGTTTCCACATAGCTTTGAGTGCCTGGCACCTCAAATGGGCTTTCCCTGTGAAATCTGGCCTGCCTCTGTAAAGGCCAGGGGGTTTCCACCCTTTCTACTGGATGATCGCCATCCCATTCCTGTGATGGGGGTATCACTTTCCGAGGTGCACTCTCCAATGGTTGCCTATTGCCCTGGTATTGATTCACTTCAATATATCCATAGGTGGTCCTAGGTGGGGCAAAAACTTCCTCAGATATTAGTTTCCTATTAGTGGTTGGGGCAATGTCCATTCTAGTTTGATCATTCAAAGCAGACCTGCTCTTCCGATTCTCTTCCACTGTGTTAGCCAACATCTGCACAGTGTTAGCCACATCTTCTACACGAGTGCTTAGCGTTTTGGCAACATTTTCCACCTGAGCACAAATCATGTTTGCCATATTTTCAACTCGATTATTCATCTGTAAATTATCTCTCTGATTTTGCTGACAAAGATTGTCTATTTTCTGCTCCATATGTATGACTGTGTTATCCAGTCTCGAGAGATTACATCCAATCTCAGTTACAAGCAAATTCTGCTTATCCAGTTCTTCACTCAAAGTAGGAGAGCACTCTCTCCACTTTGGGGTATCCCTTCCCGGTGTCATTCTTGTGGATGTTTTGGGGAACTTCTTCCTAGATCCCAACTGTAGGGTGGTTGAATTCCAGGGGTCAGACGCCCTTTCCATCCCATTTTTGATGAATGGGTTGGATTCTAATTTTCCCTTTTCTGGCCAATTGATCAAATTCCCGTTCACTAAAGGGAAATCCTGCATCCCTATTTCCTCCATAGGATCCTTCCATGGCTTTACACCAGTGGTCAAATTATCTCCTGTCCAATATCCAGTGCTAAATCCACTGGCTTGTGCAGTGGGCACTTTACTTTGGTCTCCTCTGTCCCCCATTGAGACAGATGTTGGGGCACTTATCGTCCCTATAGAGCCGGTATATCTTACTGTCTGTCTCTCAAGAGCATCTGTAGGCCTGAAAAAGGGGTTTAATGCTTCGCGTTTCCTACTTTCTACTTGCTCTTGTCTTATTCCTTGGTTACTAAAATCCGGGGTATCCTTCAACCCTTTCTGTGCGGGGGAACTTCTTTGTTCCAAAGGCAAAGTTGTATCGCCTGCCAACGGATTTTTTATATCCTCATTGTCATTCTTAAATAAGACCCAGGTTTTCTTTTGTTCCTTTGTTTGATCCATACTCTCAATATCCGACATTTTATCAGATATTTCAACTTGCAAATTTACATGCAATTTCCAAGATGTGCGTCCCTATTATAAATCCTTATCCTTGCTTCCACAAGAGCAACTGAAGCAATCCCACTTCTGACACCAATGTAACGTTTTTCCCGGCAGTCAGGAATGCGGGGAAAATGCGGGGAAGATGGACCCTCCCGTGTGTTACTTAATTGCGGGATTATACGGAGCGGCGTTGACTCCGCTCGCTACAGTCGCCTGAGATGTTACTCCAAGGGAATGCAAGGGGAAAGAAAGTATTACGCAATCTGGGTTTGCACTACACAAGTTCCCTCTGGAACTCACTACAATACAACAATGAACATTCAAGTACAGAATAAAAGTAAAGTTATATATTTGCTCTTTATGAGCCAAACAATGGTTTAGAAACAATAGAAAATTATGTACAAAGTCGAGCTCAAACTACCCTAAACTATATAATCACTAATGCCTTAAGGCAGAAAAACATGTGATGTCACTTGAATGTCTTTAAGTTACTATAAGAAAGTAAGATCAAAAGAGGATATCACTTTGATAAGTTCCAGCAAAAGATAAAGGTTGATATCACTTGAATGTCTCTATAGTCGCCACATAAAATAATCATGAACTCATATTAAACAATCACTATAACATTAGATGTCTTTGTTTGTGTCTTCTTCAGCAATTGTGGGATGCACCTCTTGTCTTTGTATTCCGTTGTCTGTCCTGAAATAAAATGGCGCTCCTGGCCACGGGACTCAACTGTCAACTAATCACGTTAATTAATGTGCAACCTCGTGCAAGTATCCTTAAATTCCTTTATCCAAGTTGCAATCGGTTGCAACGGTCCTACTCAATGGATGCAAAAGCCCTTATATTCCTTGATCATAGGTGCAATGTTTCTGTGTGCCCCTGTTCCTAACCAGGGTGCAACTCCTCTATATGCCCTTGTTCCTTAACCAAGGTGCATCTTGCCCCTGTCCCTTAACCAGGGTGCAAGTCCTTTATGTGCCCTTGTTCCTTAACCAAGGTGCACCTTGCCCCTGTCCCTTAACCAGGGTGCAAGTCCTTTAAATTCTCTTATTATCCTTTGCACCTATGTCCAATTTGCAATCCCTTTATATGCCCTTGTTCCTTAACCAAGGTGCATCTTGCCCCTGTTCCTTAACCAGGGTGCAAATCTTCTATATTCCATTATCCAAGTTGCAATCAGGTGCAAACGTCCTTAAATCCTTTATCCAAGTTATAATCACGTGCAAATGTCCTTAAATCCTTTATCCAAGTTGCAATCAGGTGCAAATGTGCTTAAATCCTTAATCCGAGGTGCAACCGGGTGCAAATGTCCTTATGGGGTGCAACCTGGTGCAAGTATCCTTAAATCCTTAATCCGAGGTGCAACCGGGTGCAAATATCCACTATGGGTGCAATCGGG
This sequence comes from Owenia fusiformis, assembly GCA_903813345.2. Taxonomy (NCBI): domain Eukaryota; kingdom Metazoa; phylum Annelida; class Polychaeta; order Sabellida; family Oweniidae; genus Owenia; species Owenia fusiformis. The sequence goes on from CAIIXF020000007.1 coordinate 38,522,393, forward strand.
TGCAAATATACGCTATGGGTGCAACCGGGTGCAAATATTCTTAATCATAGGTGCAATGTCTCTGTGTGCCCCTGTTCCTAACCAGGGTGCAATTCCTCTATATGCCCTTGTTCCTTAACCAAGGTGCATCTTGCCCCTGTTCCTTAACCAGGGTGCAAGTCCTTTTATGTGCCCTTGTTCCTTAACCAAGGTGCACCTTGCCCCTGTCCCTTAACCAGGGTGCAAGTCCTTTATATCTCTTATTATACTTTGCACCTATGTCCAGGTTGCAATCATGGGTACAAATGCCCCTTGCACCAATATGGGGTTGCAAGTTGGGTGCAACTCTCCAAAATATCCTTTACACCTAATCCAGATGGTTATAATGGGTGCAAATATCCCTTGCACCTATATGGGGTTGACAATTGGGTGCAACTCTCCCAAATATCCTTCACACCTATTCCAGGTGGTTATTATGGGTGCAAATATCCCTTGCACCAATCTGGGGTTGCAAAGTCGGGTGCAACTCTCCCAAATCTCCTGGGGTTGCAAGATTGAGTGCAACTCTCCCAAAAATTCCTTCACACCTATTCCAGGTGTTTGATATGGGTGCAAATATCCCTTGCACCAATATGGGGTTGCAAATTGGGTTGCAACTTTCCCAAATGGTTGATATGGGTGCAAATATTCCTTGCACCGATATGGGGTATGCAAAGTTAATTGCAACTCTCCCAAATGTCCTTCCGTTGATTATTGTGGGTGCAAATATCCCTTGCACCGATATGGGGTTGCAAGTTAGGTGCAACTCTCCCAAATGTCCTGGGGTTGCAAGATTGAGTGCAACTCTCCCAAAAATTCCTTCCGTTGATTACTGTGGGTGCAAATATCCCTTGCACCGATATGGGGGTGCAAAATTGGCTGCAACTCTCCCAAATGTCCTGGGGTTGCAAGATTGAGTGCAACTCTCCCAAAAATTCCTTCACACCTATTCCAGGTGGTTGATATGGGTGCAAATATCCCTTGCACCGATATGGGGTTGCAAGTTAGGTGCAACTCTCCCAAATGTCCTGGGGTTGCAAGATTGAGTGCAACTCTCCCAAAAATTCCTTCACACCTATTCCAGGTGGTTGATATGGGTGCAAATATCCCTTGCACCGATATGGGGTTGCAAATTGGGTGCAACTCTCCAAAATGTCCTGGGGTTGCAAATTGGGTGCAACTCTCCCAAATATCCTTCACACCTATTCAAGGTGGTTGATATGGGTGCAAATGTTCCTTGCACCGATATGGGGTTGCAAAGTTGGGTGCAACTCTCCCAAATAACAATATAATGTTGAGTAAAAAAAATGAACAAAAATACACACACAATCTCGGCAAATATAGTAATAGATACAATCCGATATGATATCTAAATCAATGTTCAAAATGTCCAGGCTAAAAATTGGACAAACTGTGATGATATTTGATCGACAATCTTTCATCAATTACTCAACAAAATATTCTTACTTACGACCCCGTGGTTGTTCCAGTCTGTAAATCCGTTAATTATTTGTCGCACAACAACTTGACAAACTGGTCAAATTCCTTTTATATGCCCCGCGCGGACGTTTTGGACTGCATAAATCTGATTGGTTAATTCCGCCAGAAAACTAGGTTAGTATGCCAATGAGTCTCCGCAATGGGCGATAATATGAAATTGCCGTGGATGGTCATGTCACTAAAATGCTAAAAACGTGATCAATTAACTCGAAAATGATTAAAAATCAAAGTTCCTATGAAAGATTACATGCCAATAATTGATCCGCCACTCGCCTAAACTCACCAGTTCCACTGAAATTCCTGTAAAATGGCTTCGTTTTCCGATTTCGAAAGAAAAATTACATTGACTTCCTTATTTCCGGAATTTCTTATCAAAACCGGTAATGGTGAAACGAAAACACAATAATCAATTTTCATCACAATATGATATAGGTCAAATGCAAGGATATGTTTGACACAAATCTATGTACATATCGAGATCATTTGTGTCCAATCTAATTAAATATAACTTGAATATCGAGGCACCCATTTCATATGTAAAAATTGATGAGATTACATACATGGCAATTGCCCACATCTCAACTCATCTTATTCTACAGTACATATTGTGTTCAACAACTAAATTAAGCAGCATGGAGACAAAACGAACATGGAAGACGACATTGAACTAGTATTAACATGTTGTATTTTGTAAGATTCAAGATGTCATAAAACACTGCCAGACTGTGAAACATCTCCTCTGTTAAACACTTTCATCAATTTGTCAATAAAGTAATATTTTTCATACTTTTAGAGTAGAAAACAAAACGAAAGGCCGCTAAGAAAAAGGAAAAAAACATTTTGAGGTTTACGTTTACGTTACGTCTAAAGCGCTCAGCTTAAAGCATTTTTGTTCGTTGTACGTAAACGGGAACGTAAAGGTTTACGTTTGCGGTTCACGTCATAAAAAATCGTCTTGCTTAACCTCTCTATTGTCACTTTTCAAATCATTTTCAGGTGATAACATTTAGTTATTTTCTAGTTTGACATTCGATCAAGCGCCTGTCTTTATATGTCGAACTTGTATTATGTCGTTTACCATTTTTATTTTTTCAATTTAGGTATAGATTTACTCACATTGACATATCCCAGTACAAAGCCAGAGTTTCATCAAATGGGACGGTTTCAATAAGCCGCGTGATGTACTTAGATACAAGCTGCGCCCTTGACGTCACTCTATATCCTTACGATGACCAAACTTGTAACATCACAATCGGCAGTCGGAACTGGAACGCCAAAGAACTGATATACGTAAATGACGGAATGTCTGTTGAATATTTTGAGTTAAGTATGTTGTGGGCTTTAGTTGGTACTTGGAGCAAATCGCACATTATTCGCAATGAAGCAGAAATTCATGGTTACAGTTATGTGGTGTTCACGCTGTATCTGGAGCGTCAGTCGTTGTTTTATAGCGTCCACCTGATCTGGCCAACGATCCTTATTGCTATACTGACCTGTCTAGTCTTCTTCATACCAGGCGATTCTGGGGAAACTATGCAGCTAGCAGTTTCCCTTCTGTTAACGTTTACAGTCTACTTACTATATGCTGCTAATAAGATGCCCGAGAATTCCCGCAGCGTGCCCCTCTTTGGCGTTATCCTCATGTGTCTCCTTATGACATCAGCGTTGTCCATAATGCTTTGTGTGATACTATTGATATGGCATCATCTTGGCGATCATAAGAAAAAAATGCCTTGCTGTATAGAAGGATTGATATTCGATGGGGTTAGATACCTCGTTTGTACAAACCTACCCACTGAGAAGATCCCCAGGGTCAAACGGTTGCCAAGGACGACGGGATGTCCTTCTGATCCAGCACTACTTTACTTCCGCAATGTACCCTCATCCAGCAAACCGAATTCAAATAACCAAAATGCGGGTTTGCATGACATGCAAGGAGATATTAACATGAATGAGATTCCCACTAATCATGACTCGGGACCTTCACTTAAACTAAACGAAAGTACGAAAGTGACGTCAACACCAAGAATCATTGACGTCAACAACGAAATTGATGATGCAGTTGACGGTGTGTCCAGTAATCGCACGTATAAAAACGCTGCTAAGATTTGCGGACGGTTTATCGGTGGATGCTATCTTTTGTTGATAATATTCGGCACCGTCCTCGCCACTGTTATAATTCGGAACCTGCCCACAGCATGCTACAAGAATAAGGTTGAATGTAATTTTGCACCGGACAATAGAATGAATTCTCTGCAGTCGTTTGGCGAACAACTTCTAAAAGGTTTAAATCCGACCTAATACTCCGTCTGAATAGAACAATAGAATCAGTTTTTGCAAGTAATCCAAGAGCAAGTCCTTAAAATTACTCAGACCTTGGTATCCGTCTTATGATTCAGACATGACCATATATAGACTAGCCTACACATTGATCAAGATCAGACATGCGCTTCAAGGAAGCATTCCTCGCCATGGACTTGCACAGTGTAGAATTTGTATAAACCATGTCTTCTGAAGCAAAAATAATGCATAATGCATAATAACCCACATATGTTTGAGGAAATAGGAATTATTCCCCATATCATGGACCTGCACTTCGAGTACATTGCCATTGTATATTTATCATGTACCCGATATTACAAAACCTTCGGTCATGTTCGTAGATACATTGTAGCTACACGTTTTTTAATGAACTTTTACGTAAACGTGTAGAATTCTGGTCCCCTGTGGGTTAGTTCTTCCATTTTTATTACTATTCACTTGACCGATTCAGTATAAAGGTATAAAGAAAATAATTGTAATTATGTCCCTCTTAAAAGTGAATTGAGAGTGGAACAGTTATCACCATGGCATCTTAACATTACACGTTAACGTCTCACGTTCTCTAAAACGTGAAGTTTGACCCCTCTAATAAGTTAAACTCTTTACGTAACATCTCATGTAAATAAGTTTGTTTAGTTGACATTGAGTTGTGTTTGTTATAAAAGCAATAATATAGACGTTTTTAGAAATAAAGCTATTTTATTCTGTGAATATGACATTAAAAGTAAATAATCTTAGGGGCCTACATGTATGTGAGAAATATTTAATTTCAAAACAACGAGACTGTCTCGTGGTTGGACATTTAGAATAAGTAGACAGGTATTATGTCACAAAGGGAAACACGTTGGTATTGCAGTCTCCCTGAAACTATTATCCCCCCATATGTGGCAGCAAAGAACTAATTTTATAGAGGTCTATATACAGCTCGTGATCGTCCTAGATCTACTTCGTTGCTTATAAATATAAATAATGCGTTTCAAGAATTTAATAAATTAACTAAACAAATCAATCTCAATCATTTTTATTTTTTCCTTATGTCATTTATAAATAAAAACACAATTGTTTTATAGTATCGTTCTTTATTACACGAATCCTGTAAATCTTTTCGCTGTCAACCTCAAACTAAAAACATATTCTGAACCATTTACTCAGGCTGGCATTTTAATCAGTGTATTTATACTACATACTTCAGCTTCTCGAAGAAAAGTTGTTAGACATCAGTGTAAAGGCAACAAAAATCACTTGAGTTAAAGTCAGGAATACAAACATTACAAACAGCACCCTATACGTAGTTATCGCCCAAATTTCGGATGATAGTGGTAAGGACGAGACGACCAACGTTGACTTTTCTGACCAGCTTAGCAGTAATGTAGCATAGAAATGGCATACACATGCCATTTCTCTACATAAATTACTTAGCCATTTCTCATCATCAAAATTATGTCGGGTAAACATACATTTGAATTGGATTTTATGATTACAGACCGCTCTTTTTCACATTTATGAAGAAATAAAACATAGCTGTTTACATGTAGCTTTTTATGCGTCGTCGATCAGAAATTGTCGACATTTTGACGATAAGAGATCATAATTTATCGAGGTTAATTAAAATTGCATATTTAAACGACTGTTCTATCATTACTATGCATTTGATTACATTGAAAAATATGGCATGCAGAATTTAATATCCTCCTATTCTAAAACAGTATAGAATAATCACCACCGTGTGCTATAGAAATACATCTTGAAATATTATGGTACTAATCTTTTTTGGCGTTTAGTCGTTGCCATTCGAAATTGGCATGATCACTACATATAGGGTGACCTAATAATGATAAAACAAATATCTCATCCCATTTTTGGTGAATACCTAGCATTTTCACAAATTCAATATCTTTTGAAGCTATTCGGGTTTTATTGTCTGTGAATCAATTGAGTCATTTGTCTGATGTCTATTGAATCAATTGAGTCATTTGTCTGATGTTCACTTGTTCTTGCTCTGTGTATGCTTCATGTATACCATTCTAGTTAACATTGCTTGCGACGGGAAATCCTGATGTAGAGTAAAATTGAACAAGTTTGCATTAATTTTTTTTAATTTAACTACAAAACACAAGCGCATAGTAATTCAATCCGACCCGTTGTGAAAGAAATTATGGTCTACTTAAAGTGTGCGCCAAAGTTTAAAACTGCGCAGGCGCACCGCTCTCGCTAAACTATATAAAGAGATTACCAGGTACACGATTCAGAGGTAAGCCAGGAAGGCGAACGATCTTCGTCTCGTGATGATTTCCCATATAATCGTAACCAGAGAAGTTTCACCATTGACATTGAAAATTACTATTAGATATACTTTGTAGATGTTATTTATGAAGCTATTTAGCGTTTGCATCAATCAAATGGCTCATTTTGAACATATAAAAAGTATTTGTGTTTTGTTTCCCAGGGAATTGTATTGTATGTAGTACACACATAAATAGTGTACATTATACAGTACTTGAATAGTCTGGTTTACATAATATTGAAGGGCATGCTGATTACATGCACACGAGTACATGAATGAAGGCCTAATATTGATATACGTAGCTTGCATACCTAAATAAAAAATAAACTCTTCTAATCCCCTAATGTAAACACGGCGGTATACGTAGCCCGATTTATCGGGGACTTTAACGGCCCTTACTGGCCCTGACTGAGTATAAGATAATGAGGGAAAGAGGTCACCATATTAATCAATGGAGAGTAGGATCATAATGTGAAAGGGGCTCCTGCCCTTTTACATCGGGATCAGTTCATTTTTACCCAAAGGCATGTAATCTCTTAAAGTATAAGTTCTGAGCAAAAAATTGGGAGGACAAATTAGGCTTTTTACTGCTACCTCCGTATCTTTAAAACTTCCTTAGGATTCTAGTAATTGGGTTTTGAAGTTGGATACTTTTGTGGACGCCTTGTACAAGTCCGAGGTTGTTTAAAATGCGCACCTCTTTTCAAATAGAGTAAACCAGTAAACAACATTAAAAACAATTCCTGGAGGCTAAAAATACAAAATGTATACAGTCTTACAGCCCTTTAGTTGACTTAATGACAAATGCAATTAACCGCATTGTATTTTGGATGATTAAACACTGAAAATGTCATTTCAATGTGTTTAATTATATCCGTGATAATTGAAAAGGAATTAAAGATAAGAAACCGGTAAATCCAACTCTTCCTATGAATATTTATAAATGCTAAGTTCAATTACTATTTCTGAATAAACAAATGGTACTAACGTTCTAAAAGGAATCTATTACATTCTGTAAAGTAATTGATCACTTTTGTTTATATGCGAATCATTTCTCCATAAAAATAAGATTAAAGAAATATGTTGCCATTTTAATCCATCTGATCCATGGCCAGTTCATTACGGACGATCAATGTCAATACGGAACCATAAGTATAAATGAATGGTATCGCGATGTGGCATTTCACATATTACTATTCTAGTACTTGACTGGCATTCGCAAATCTGATCGGAAGGAAACTGGAGATGAAGATGCAAGTGATACAGATGATGGTTCTAATAGGATGCGGCGTTGCATTAGTGGACGCAACCGACTGTAGATACCCATGCGTCCGCAAACTTGGTGAGAATTGATATCAAAATGTTATTTAAAAATAAACATCAAAATCGAATTTATAGTTTGTTAGGTTAATGCTTTTTTAAAAAAAAAATTATTAAACAAGGATTATCTGGCTTTCCCTCTTCAGTTTAGGACATTCAGTTGTTTCAGATTTGTATAACTCGTTCATTAAGTGAAAAGTCAACTAAGATTGCTAATTATAGTACTAATTTGTTTTTTTGTTTTTTAAGATATATTTTTTTATTATTTCTGTTTATTAAGTCATGTTACAAATACATTTTCAATGTTACAACTACAAGATAGTGTCACATATTTTCCAAAATTGTGGGTAAAATACATTTTTTCTTATAGCTATTTCCTTCTTCAAAGAGTGTAATATAACATCTAAATTTCTGGCATTATTGTCATTTATCTGTCTTAGGTAAACCTTATAAATTGTATATGTAATTACACGGACAAAATAGTTAAGAAATTTAGTTAAATCATCATTGCCATTATAACCTAAAATAATTATTCTATAAGTTATTCTAAGTTTTGATTTATCTTGTATGAAGTTCCAGACACTCCTGGCCAAAACACAATCAAAAAACAAATGTTTTACTGAATCAGGATTTCCACAAATATCACAACTATAATTTTCTGTTTTACCAAATATAAAAAGCTCACGTTTACTGGGTAATATTCTATTAATTATTTTATAGTTAAAGTTGGCAATTTTGGTTTCTTTACAATTTATTTTGGTGTCAAAAAAATTATTCCAATTAATTTCATCAATGCGTTCATCTTTTTTGTAACAAAATTGCTTTTCCCATGTATCTTTCATATACCACTTTTCTGCCTTATTTGCTCTTAAAATGTCATAGAAAAAATTAGATTTCTGATGATTCACATCTATTGTTTTGTTTTCAAACTTAAACTTAAATCTTTTAGGAATATTTGTATAATTTGAGCTTTGTATATCAATCATATTTTTATAGATTTAATTGCGTTTTGTACCTGATAAAATTCAGAAATCCAACTTTGCTTATTGACAAGTTTCTGATAAATTAAATCAATATCAAGCAGGCAGTTTTGCATTATTAAGTCTTTAACATATATTATTCCACTTTCTATCCAATGAGGAAAGAAAATTGGTTTATTTTTTATGGTGAAAAGTTTATTTCCCCATATTATTTCTTGTAAAATGTCACTTTGTTTCATTTCTGATACCTCCTTAATAGTTTTACATTTACAATGAGATTGAATGACTTCTTGGTAAAATAAAGGAATTGTTTTAAATTCTTTAAAATCAACATCATTTATATTTAGTAAATTGTAATATTTTGGGAAAAGTCTTTCCAAGTAAAAGTAAGGAACTTTATTAAACATATTTTTTTAGTACTAATTTGTAGTGTATTTGAGCTCTTCAAATATTGCCGTTTGTGCTTTTTATTTACACTATATTATAACAAACTCGTTCGGCAATTGAAGATTTAGAAGAATCGATATTTTTAATTAACAAAGATCAAATAACGATTATTGTAATAACAATTACAAATATAAAAAATATAACTTTCGCAAGCGTATGTATCTTTTTATGTAAAGGAACACGAGTGGCAGACTGTATAGATCCATGTGGCCAAGAACCACAGCCAGAATGCCCGGCTTGTCCCGATGCAGTATGCCAGTGAGTAAACAAATATGGTACAAGTTCTTTTAAAAACGAATGTCGATCCATATATCCTGTTCAAATACTATTTTTCAACTAACTTTACTTCACATTTTTATAAATGCAACTATGGCCACTGTGTAAAATAACGAATATTGCTTGCAAATAACGAGCAATTCTAGTGGTTATTTGCTTCAAATTGCATGTTATAACCAGTAATCATCACTGACAGAACGCAGACAATAACTGCATATATGGAACACACATATATGCAGCTGCATATAACAAACATCCACGGAGAATACTGACTGCATATACGGGTACTGTCACTGAGTATAGTTGCTTATATTCAGACATACTTTGCATATTTGCTGTTTACTTGTGATTATATGCAGCGCTGAAACTGCATATACCTGCTTATTTGGGATAAACAAATATAAGCAGTTGAGTATACTATATATTATAAAAATTAAAACTGATTATATTTGTATATGATCTGCATATATGCCACTTTTCATGAGTATTTCTGCATATTTTGAGATAAGTAATATGCAGCATGTGAGTATATTGAGACATGCACAAGAATATAAACTAACTACATTAGCATATATAGAGTCAAGATCGGTATGTTTGACATATTCTTGCTTATTTAGGAGGACTGGTAGACACTGTTTTGTGAATTGGGCATAAACACCTGTTAATGTAAATTCCTATTTATGAGCATTTGAGTGTTGTAGCTATAGGTTTGGTTTACTGTACTTGTTTTTTGAGGTAAGCGATTTGAAAAAATTGCACATAAACAGCTTTTACGTTTTTTATAATTTATTTTAAATTTCTTTAGATTTCTATGTACAGAGTAGGCCAATTCGACGACCTCTATAAGTAATAACTTCAAATAGTATACATGTCATGATATAGGGAGAAAATCATTGTTACAACTTATTAGCCCCGTGAAATAATATTGCTTGAAGATGGGAATGTTTTGATCCACCTTTCATATCGCTTGATACATATATAGACATATTTACATTGCACTGTAATTATATTTCTTCCTTTAAATGATACATAATTATTGTAGGCAAAAATATGAATGCCTATTTCAAATCATTGAAAATTATATTCTCTCTCGAATGATAAGCCTAATAATGATTTTACTTTTAAATGGATTTACTCATTATGTTTTGGCCAAAGCTGTACACTGCTAAATGAATATATTTACATTGCATTGTACATGATGTAACATTATATTTCTATCTTTAAAATGGTGCGAACTAATGCTCCAAATCAATGTACGCATATTGCTCAATCTTGAAAACGGTGTTTTTTGTAGCAAGATATGGCCTGTCTTCCGGTAGCAAATTCTCGTACGATATCGAATTCTGCTTTCTTCATTCAAACTCCTTTCTTCTTCATCCTAGTGTCTTCTACACGTTTCTCAATATCTATGTAAATTCAGCTATCACATGGATTCTATTTTGCGGGAAATTTGACACTGCACACAAAGACACTGCTCTGAAGATACTCCTCTGAAGATACAAAGACACTGCTGTGTATTTTAATCAATGATACAAAGACATTAGTTTATAGCATACTGTTCAGCCATACAGTATCATGGACCTTCCAAGACAATCAATTTATTAAATTATCAAGATCAATGCCAAATCTTATGTTTACAACAATTTGCCAGGTGTCTTTATTGTGTTTTTTTCATTATCAAACTCAATCATCTATCCATTAAGGGAAATAAAAAGCAAGCTAAAGTTTCACTTACAAGAGGCTTCGTCGTGTTCCTGGGTCTGGCGTGGACCAAATGGCTGACTGGCTAAATTGCGCCATGGGCTTCTAATCAAAAGCCCATGATTGCGCCAATGTGTAGACATTCTCACAGTATGGCTTTATGATTATTTACTACTCAGCAGACATTGGTCATTTGGCAAGCTTAATTTTCCCCTGTCAACCACCCGTGTGCGTGTCACGTACGATTATTACTTGCGCATCATAGCTCGGAGACATGCAGCCTGCTCAATATCCACCCCCTCATTTTCAGTTATTCAATAACAAAATATATTGTTAAAACATAAATACTGCATTAATACTAAATTCTGCAACATTTTGCTGCTATTGAACAGTCATAATGCTGTTTTGATGAACCCATGATTTGACATCTCTAATAAGTAATCTAAACATAAACAATTACTAATTACCTGACACAATTGCACATAGTGACCGGATGTTTGGAGAAGCACCTTGATAGTTGAAACCAGGAATTGTTTTGAATGGTATTTGTGATTAGTATAGAATTACCTTTTCATTCTTAGCATTCAAAATACAAACTAATAATTCACTTTTTGATGTATTCAGTTTTAATTCAAATAACAAGCTTATTCACAGTAAAGCTGAATGACATTCTGATGATTTAAGAATTGTATTAATCTTGCGTCAAGATCATTGACCCCCTCCCGACATAATACATGTATCTCTTTAATAATCTGCAATCAAGAGATTGATAGACATAATTTAATCAGATAAATGGCTTATCTAGTTGTAAAATATTTGTTCGGACCCTTATTTTATACTTGTGTAAGCCTTGGTGTATATTATCTATATGGGGATTCAGCAGGGGATTATTGGGTCAAATGTATTTTCCTCGCTAATGTCTGGGTCACATTTGCTGCGATTCATCGGCCGCTGATTGAGTATTTTGTTCCAAACTGAAATATGGGTTGCAATCAAATGTTTCGAAAGCCATTCACCATGATTTAAGTAGAACATATTATTAAAGCTCTATTTTAGACATTCAATCAATTTAAATCAATCAAGTTTGAATGCGATTGCATACATGTATTTGCAGATGTAGTGTATTTTACTCACATTTTCACATAATAAGAGCTATCATTTGACATGTAATACTGAGTTTTCAATATTTTGATACAATTGTTTATTATTTTGCGATAATTAAAGCTTTAATCGGGGATAGAGATTTCGACAAAGTACATGTACATTTAGTATTACAAGTCAAAAACCGTTTTTACTTTACATCAAAATCCCGGGATCATAATTTACTAGGAACCCAGATGCTAGAGGAAGCAGAAGATAAACTCACATCAAATACGCTAAATGAAATTATTGAAAATATAATTGGTATTCTCAATATTTTATTTCAACAAATGCCTTGATCTCAGATAATACTTTCCCATGGATTTAAAAATCATCCCAGAACTAATTATAGGTAACACCATTGTGCACAAGCCGCCTGATTGCATTACTCGCTAAAATAACATCCTTAGAAGTGAACAATCCAAACATCTGATAATAATGTAGCTAAAGTTCCCCCTCCCGGTATCCATGCCCACCTTGTTCAGTTGTATCCTTAAAATGTTGAACTACCTTTTGCATTCCTTCAGAGATAATCTGTTAATTTCTGAATTTAAAAGAAATTTAATTATACAATGTAGCACGGGGATTTAGAAAAACTGGCTATAGAAATTAATCCATTTAATTATAACAAACGGATTAATATCAGTGAGAACTTAACTCATTTGCAAGAATTGAATAATTAGGGATTAACGTTTTGTGAATGTATTTGGGAATGGAAAACAAAGCAAGGTCCAATTCAAAATAGAAACAAGGGTATCTCTGATCAGGTTTTGTCTCTTCATTCTCATATTATCAAGTTATCAAAAAAAAGATATTTTGATTCACAATACTGCACCGATACATTGAAAAGTACACGAAGGCAACCACATTTGCAATCTATAGTTCTCAAAAAGCAGGGTTATTAAAAGCCAGTTTCAAACTGAAGTTAAAAAGCCGGTTTTTGAAACCCAGTTCCTAAAATTCAAATTAGAATACTATCTTTCTTTTCTATTTAAACTTAAATCAATTTATTATAAACAAACTATCCCGGGCAAACTATGACCAAGTGCATCGGGAATACAAAACTCCTGTAAATGAGTTATATAAGACAATGAAATCAACGCTGATTGAAACATAAACACTATAAAATGATTTAATCTTCTTTCGATTCCATTACCTGTCATATTTTTTCTAAATACCTGCTTTACCGGGAGGAATTTAACATGGGCTTTAATTCAAAGGCAAGAATCACTTATTAAGCGGATTAAAATATGTTGGACGTCGCTCCAGTGATTTATATTTTATGGTTCTGAATTGATGTGCAGATTTTAAATTCAATCAAAAACATGACCAAAAGAGTCTAGACTACCATTTGCTTTGATCATGGGGAATGGAAAACAAAGCAGCGATTTGAAAAAGTAAACAATTGAATTCCTATGCATAATCCATGATTTAATACGAACGGTGGTAACAGGTTGTTAAATTATAATACCTTCTCAGGAAGAATTAGGTTGCATTGACTCTAAAAGTAGAGATAACAAGTTCAGCGGTGTAGCCAGCTATCCGTCGGGGGGGGGGGATCTCCATTAAAAACATGGGTTTGCACAAGTATTCTTTATTAGCAACTTATTGATAACTACAAGGAATATCTCTCTTTTCCGGTGTGACTTAAAAGGTGTCGAAAAATCACAATTATAGTAAAAATAGATTATTTCGAAATCCATCCTGTAGTCGCTTATTATACACAGGTAAAGTCATATTCATAAAGAACTACGGTACTTACATTCTTTAGTTGTGTTGTTTTATCATGCTTAATAGAAAAATACGCACAAATAGTTCGTTATTTATTTGTATGCTCAGTTATAAAATGAGCAGAGCAACTTAGAAATAGCTTAATATAGTCAGAAAGAGGCAATTATAATGTGTGACTATATTGCACACTTACAGAGTATTGCGTTTGCATATATTTGAGTATTCTTAACTCCACGTATAATCAGTGCTTATTTGTGCTGTTCTACAAATAAAGAGGAGCAATACTTGAATATACAGAGTGTTCCATATATGCAGCGAGTATTGTCTCTGTACTGTCTCTGTTTATATGTGCTGAGTATTTTTGCTGATTACTGCACATAACAAGAGATTCTTACAAATAGACACTGCTTATAACAAAGCAATATTCTCTATTTCATATAGTGCACTGTGTAAAATAACGAATATTGCTTGCAAATAACGAGCAATTCTAGTGGTTATTTGCTTCAAATTGCATGTTATAACCAGTAATCATCACTGACAGAACGCAGACAATAACTGCATATATGGAACACACATATATGCAGCTGCATATAACAAACATCCACGGAGAATACTGACTGCATATACGGGTACTGTCACTGAGTATAGTTGCTTATATTCAGACATACTTTGCATATTTGCTGTTTACTTGTGATTATATGCAGCGCTGAAACTGCATATACCTGCTTATTTGGGATAAACAAATATAAGCAGTTGAGTATACTATATATTATAAAAATTAAAACTGATTATATTTGTATATGATCTGCATATATGCCACTTTTCATGAGTATTTCTGCATATTTTGAGATAAGTAATATGCAGCATGTGAGTATATTGAGACATGCACAAGAATATAAACTAACTACATTAGCATATATAGAGTCAAGATCGGTATGTTTGACATATTCTTGCTTATTTAGGAGGACTGGTAGACACTGTTTTGTGAATTGGGCATAAACACCTGTTAATGTAAATTCCTATTTATGAGCATTTGAGTGTTGTAGCTATAGGTTTGGTTTACTGTACTTGTTTTTTGAGGTAAGCGATTTGAAAAAATTGCACATAAACAGCTTTTACGTTTTTTATAATTTATTTTAAATTTCTTTAGATTTCTATGTACAGAGTAGGCCAATTCGACGACCTCTATAAGTAATAACTTCAAATAGTATACATGTCATGATATAGGGAGAAAATCATTGTTACAACTTATTAGCCCCGTGAAATAATATTGCTTGAAGATGGGAATGTTTTGATCCACCTTTCATATCGCTTGATACATATATAGACATATTTACATTGCACTGTAATTATATTTCTTCCTTTAAATGATACATAATTATTGTAGGCAAAAATATGAATGCCTATTTCAAATCATTGAAAATTATATTCTCTCTCGAATGATAAGCCTAATAATGATTTTACTTTTAAATGGATTTACTCATTATGTTTTGGCCAAAGCTGTACACTGCTAAATGAATATATTTACATTGCATTGTACATGATGTAACATTATATTTCTATCTTTAAAATGGTGCGAACTAATGCTCCAAATCAATGTACGCATATTGCTCAATCTTGAAAACGGTGTTTTTTGTAGCAAGATATGGCCTGTCTTCCGGTAGCAAATTCTCGTACGATATCGAATTCTGCTTTCTTCATTCAAACTCCTTTCTTCTTCATCCTAGTGTCTTCTACACGTTTCTCAATATCTATGTAAATTCAGCTATCACATGGATTCTATTTTGCGGGAAATTTGACACTGCACACAAAGACACTGCTCTGAAGATACTCCTCTGAAGATACAAAGACACTGCTGTGTATTTTAATCAATGATACAAAGACATTAGTTTATAGCATACTGTTCAGCCATACAGTATCATGGACCTTCCAAGACAATCAATTTATTAAATTATCAAGATCAATGCCAAATCTTATGTTTACAACAATTTGCCAGGTGTCTTTATTGTGTTTTTTTCATTATCAAACTCAATCATCTATCCATTAAGGGAAATAAAAAGCAAGCTAAAGTTTCACTTACAAGAGGCTTCGTCGTGTTCCTGGGTCTGGCGTGGACCAAATGGCTGACTGGCTAAATTGCGCCATGGGCTTCTAATCAAAAGCCCATGATTGCGCCAATGTGTAGACATTCTCACAGTATGGCTTTATGATTATTTACTACTCAGCAGACATTGGTCATTTGGCAAGCTTAATTTTCCCCTGTCAACCACCCGTGTGCGTGTCACGTACGATTATTACTTGCGCATCATAGCTCGGAGACATGCAGCCTGCTCAATATCCACCCCCTCATTTTCAGTTATTCAATAACAAAATATATTGTTAAAACATAAATACTGCATTAATACTAAATTCTGCAACATTTTGCTGCTATTGAACAGTCATAATGCTGTTTTGATGAACCCATGATTTGACATCTCTAATAAGTAATCTAAACATAAACAATTACTAATTACCTGACACAATTGCACATAGTGACCGGATGTTTGGAGAAGCACCTTGATAGTTGAAACCAGGAATTGTTTTGAATGGTATTTGTGATTAGTATAGAATTACCTTTTCATTCTTAGCATTCAAAATACAAACTAATAATTCACTTTTTGATGTATTCAGTTTTAATTCAAATAACAAGCTTATTCACAGTAAAGCTGAATGACATTCTGATGATTTAAGAATTGTATTAATCTTGCGTCAAGATCATTGACCCCCTCCCGACATAATACATGTATCTCTTTAATAATCTGCAATCAAGAGATTGATAGACATAATTTAATCAGATAAATGGCTTATCTAGTTGTAAAATATTTGTTCGGACCCTTATTTTATACTTGTGTAAGCCTTGGTGTATATTATCTATATGGGGATTCAGCAGGGGATTATTGGGTCAAATGTATTTTCCTCGCTAATGTCTGGGTCACATTTGCTGCGATTCATCGGCCGCTGATTGAGTATTTTGTTCCAAACTGAAATATGGGTTGCAATCAAATGTTTCGAAAGCCATTCACCATGATTTAAGTAGAACATATTATTAAAGCTCTATTTTAGACATTCAATCAATTTAAATCAATCAAGTTTGAATGCGATTGCATACATGTATTTGCAGATGTAGTGTATTTTACTCACATTTTCACATAATAAGAGCTATCATTTGACATGTAATACTGAGTTTTCAATATTTTGATACAATTGTTTATTATTTTGCGATAATTAAAGCTTTAATCGGGGATAGAGATTTCGACAAAGTACATGTACATTTAGTATTACAAGTCAAAAACCGTTTTTACTTTACATCAAAATCCCGGGATCATAATTTACTAGGAACCCAGATGCTAGAGGAAGCAGAAGATAAACTCACATCAAATACGCTAAATGAAATTATTGAAAATATAATTGGTATTCTCAATATTTTATTTCAACAAATGCCTTGATCTCAGATAATACTTTCCCATGGATTTAAAAATCATCCCAGAACTAATTATAGGTAACACCATTGTGCACAAGCCGCCTGATTGCATTACTCGCTAAAATAACATCCTTAGAAGTGAACAATCCAAACATCTGATAATAATGTAGCTAAAGTTCCCCCTCCCGGTATCCATGCCCACCTTGTTCAGTTGTATCCTTAAAATGTTGAACTACCTTTTGCATTCCTTCAGAGATAATCTGTTAATTTCTGAATTTAAAAGAAATTTAATTATACAATGTAGCACGGGGATTTAGAAAAACTGGCTATAGAAATTAATCCATTTAATTATAACAAACGGATTAATATCAGTGAGAACTTAACTCATTTGCAAGAATTGAATAATTAGGGATTAACGTTTTGTGAATGTATTTGGGAATGGAAAACAAAGCAAGGTCCAATTCAAAATAGAAACAAGGGTATCTCTGATCAGGTTTTGTCTCTTCATTCTCATATTATCAAGTTATCAAAAAAAAGATATTTTGATTCACAATACTGCACCGATACATTGAAAAGTACACGAAGGCAACCACATTTGCAATCTATAGTTCTCAAAAAGCAGGGTTATTAAAAGCCAGTTTCAAACTGAAGTTAAAAAGCCGGTTTTTGAAACCCAGTTCCTAAAATTCAAATTAGAATACTATCTTTCTTTTCTATTTAAACTTAAATCAATTTATTATAAACAAACTATCCCGGGCAAACTATGACCAAGTGCATCGGGAATACAAAACTCCTGTAAATGAGTTATATAAGACAATGAAATCAACGCTGATTGAAACATAAACACTATAAAATGATTTAATCTTCTTTCGATTCCATTACCTGTCATATTTTTTCTAAATACCTGCTTTACCGGGAGGAATTTAACATGGGCTTTAATTCAAAGGCAAGAATCACTTATTAAGCGGATTAAAATATGTTGGACGTCGCTCCAGTGATTTATATTTTATGGTTCTGAATTGATGTGCAGATTTTAAATTCAATCAAAAACATGACCAAAAGAGTCTAGACTACCATTTGCTTTGATCATGGGGAATGGAAAACAAAGCAGCGATTTGAAAAAGTAAACAATTGAATTCCTATGCATAATCCATGATTTAATACGAACGGTGGTAACAGGTTGTTAAATTATAATACCTTCTCAGGAAGAATTAGGTTGCATTGACTCTAAAAGTAGAGATAACAAGTTCAGCGGTGTAGCCAGCTATCCGTCGGGGGGGGGGGGATCTCCATTAAAAACATGGGTTTGCACAAGTATTCTTTATTAGCAACTTATTGATAACTACAAGGAATATCTCTCTTTTCCGGTGTGACTTAAAAGGTGTCGAAAAATCACAATTATAGTAAAAATAGATTATTTCGAAATCCATCCTGTAGTCGCTTATTATACACAGGTAAAGTCATATTCATAAAGAACTACGGTACTTACATTCTTTAGTTGTGTTGTTTTATCATGCTTAATAGAAAAATACGCACAAATAGTTCGTTATTTATTTGTATGCTCAGTTATAAAATGAGCAGAGCAACTTAGAAATAGCTTAATATAGTCAGAAAGAGGCAATTATAATGTGTGACTATATTGCACACTTACAGAGTATTGCGTTTGCATATATTTGAGTATTCTTAACTCCACGTATAATCAGTGCTTATTTGTGCTGTTCTACAAATAAAGAGGAGCAATACTTGAATATACAGAGTGTTCCATATATGCAGCGAGTATTGTCTCTGTACTGTCTCTGTTTATATGTGCTGAGTATTTTTGCTGATTACTGCACATAACAAGAGATTCTTACAAATAGACACTGCTTATAACAAAGCAATATTCTCTATTTCATATAGTGGGCTATATACCAAGGTACATTCAGTCTACATAAATCATATCAACGTATACGTATCATTTAAAATTCGTCATTCATTTGTTCATTTGTTATATTCAAGCCAATGATAGAACGTGACGTTATTCTTATTTCAGGAAAAATGATTGTGATGTTTGTAGTTATTATTTCAAATTTGGAAGAAGTAAGATTTGCGACTGTGGCATTGTCGGTAAGTGCCCTTTTCTATACTCGACACGTATCTCGACACGAACCCCCTCCCTAAGTTTTGGATCACTTATCTGTTTATCTTTCGCATCAACATCTTCAAAAATGAATTAAAAGTTTCCAAAACGTATGGGAATATTATATCACCAACAATCAAAATATTCTTCCATATGCGAATTTCCGTGTGAATGCATGTAAAATGGTGTAAAGGAGATAAGACTGTGAAATATACAATGCATGATTTCATAATTGTCTTAGTTATCTCTATGTTGTATCTTGGAATACAATAACTATTGATAAATATTCCAAGGTTATATCGACCTTCTGCTACCTTCAATTGTAAAGTTAATTTTATATGACCTTAGTAGGTGTCACAATAACATCTTTACGTATTTTTTCTGCTTTTAAATGAATATTCTTTGCGAGCAAATTATTCTTTTAATATGGTACCTATATTAATTTTAATTATATACTATCAACATATAGCGAAACATGGAGAATTGTTTTGATATGGTCAATTGCATTGGTCATTTCAAACTGGTTCATGCATGGTCTGTATGGTGCAGGTAGTTGCTCAAGTTCAATGATAGCGAATTCAAAGAAAAGCTAGCGAAACAAGTCAAATCAAATAGCGGCAGCATTAAAACGTCTCCATGTGCAAATGCAGTTCTAAGTGCCAGGGTCCATATATCAAAAAAGAACTATCTAGAAAAAATAATCAAGTAAACTTTGTTCATGAAATTAACACACAAATTAATTAGGTTGATCTTTATTATTGGAACATTTCGAGTAATATCATGAACCAAAAAACAAGAGCAGAGCGTCCAAAGACTTTTGGATCAACCCTCGTATACATCCTCATCGTGAGTAACTAGGGACACCATATTGACTATACTTACTAGGATACGTCTTTGAAAACATTTAACAATCGATGTTTGTTAAGATGGAAATCAGTGATATCGTTTATTGTATGCTATTTTAGACTGCGCAGATTTAGACAAGGTGACTTGTGATGAGGATCCATGCTCCGGTGTGGACACTTCAGATGGTGTCATTTGCCTGTAAGTTTCATTTTCAATATATTTTCACATTTCATAACGAAACATTCGATTGCCTGACATTACTTTGATAAAACTCGCCTCTATAACTTTCGCTAGCAGAAGCCTTCGCAGGATGACTTTCGGCTCATTTCCTTAAAGGAGCGGGATATATAGTTTATATGAAGTTTAATGGTAGCCTTTATTATAATAAGCGTTCAAGCGTTACACCTGTAACTGTTCCATGTTTAATATTTTGCTTTAATGTTCTTGTAGTTCCAACAACTGTGGTGGATGTAATAAAGTTTGTTACCAGAACTGCAGAAGATTATACAGTTGCCCGATGCTAAATAATATTGAATGAATATTTAATGAATAGAATAAACACATCATGAATGAAAGATGTAAAAACAATGGCTGGCTATTCTGTTGCATATATGAAGAGCTTTCCGAAGTTTTTATGATAACTTTAAAACTTTAAGTACTGATGATAGGACAGGTGTCCGACTAGCAAACAATACACCTATCCCAAAATGTTCAGAGCTGAGGAATGCAATAGTTGACACGCTTATCAAATATTCCACTTTGTTTATATTTTTCATTGTACTGGAGGAATCCTGGCCATTTCATTTGTTGAACATTATTCGTTCAATTCAACCTTTCCACCATAACTTATGAGGAACGCACTAAACGAAGTACAGCTTGTGTGTTACACCCCAGGCACATTTTCAACGGCGAGCGTGCGGTCTATCATTTCTGCGGTCAGTAACATTTCTACGCTCGCCGTGGAATTTCTGCGGTCTGATACTCTTGCAGTCACATTTTCTACGGAAGCCGCGTGGCGAGTTTCTGAATTTCTTTTGATTAACGTTAATTCTTCTTTTTATTTTATCTACATCAGTACAATTTGTAAATGTATTTTGCAGTGTTAAGATATACAAGTGCAAGTGAAATATATAAGTTGCTGTGCTATCAATGACCTTACATCAAACAGTATACGTATTTTGTTGTGTTTACAGCAAACATAAGACCGAAAACTGACATAAAATCTGTTTTCAAGGGTACATTACCCATCAAACCCTACAGCAGACGCAAGTCAACGGCAAACCCGACGTGCGGTCACCGTTGGACCTTTTTGCGGTCTGGCAACGGCCTGTTGATTTCTTCGGGGACCGCAGGAAATGAACAAATATTATAACTCCGAGTTATAATTTTATAATTTCTACGGCTACCCTGCGGCCTGTAAAAACTGGATGCCGAACGGAGACCGCAAGGGCCACAGAAATTCACTGATTTTATGATCTGCGGTCGATGCACGGCCGCTGTGCGACAACTGTGACAGGGGTATTATGTGGTTTCAAATGTAATTCTGCATTACATAGGTCACGTCATGATTAACAATGGAATATATGTATTCATTGAATATAAATTGTAAACTATTGAATCAAGTATAGATGTCTCGACGTTCTTTCAATAAAAGTCATATTAATACAACCATGTAACATATACTAATAATATTTAGTCCACTGGACCTTAATTACTACACCAGGTCAATCAATTAAAATAATGATGCCCTTTACTTGATTGAAATTCGACACTAATGACAAATGAAGTTAAATTGACTTTCATTCATGATCAAAACGCTAGATGGAAAAGATAGGCGATAATGATTTTGAAAACAATATCATTTTAGATCCATTGTTTCGAATTTCAATGATAGACTGTGCTCTGTTACTACATACGGTAATTGTTTAAATAATCGCAAGCAGACAAGCCATGATGGGAACGATGACTGCGCTTATTACGCTAGGATGTGCATCTCTTGTAAACACTGCAGCATATCATTGTCAATACCCCTGTTCCCCGCGACGTTTTGGTAAGTACAACGGTTTTGGAGTCATTGATTTTGCGCTGCTCGTTGTCAATTCTGCTGATTTTGAAATATAAAAAAAAACAGAATGAAAATTTGAAAATAGTCTAACAGTTATTAAATAAATTCTTTTTACATTTACAAGTTTCCCAAGTCTTGCTCTTTATTTGTGTTGGATTTTATGAACCCTGCTTCATTATTCATATCAACAAAGAATGTTTTGTGTAAATGGTGCCGTGTAAATTACAGACTGATCTGAACATTATATAACATCTTGGAGACACCGTAAATTAAAGAGATATGTCTCCCATTGACGACATATACATCTCACTCCATCTCTTTGTTTTGAGAGGGTTCAATGGGCATATTTCTGAAAGTTTCTGCTGAGACTTAAATTTCATTTTAACCAAAGGAATGAACTAGAAACTAAAACAAACAGAGGGGATAAATAATGATAAATATATTTATTCATCTAGGTACATTGGTGAATTGTTTCGCTGATCCATGTGAAGGATCCAAACCAAAATGTCCGGCATGTCAAGCTGCAACTTGTCAGTAAGGCATTAGTATTATAAATGGACAACTTGCTTAATATATTAATAGCTAGGAGGCAGCACTTGTGTTGGTAGGGCCAGAATGCAAGTCATGACATGGACATAACATGATAAGACCTCTATAATTTTGTTGACATTCGAATTGTGATTTAACATTTAAATGGTAGTCTTTCGAAATGTAACTTTTAAAGATTATTAACATTTTGCCAATTTGGGATCCAACCCGACCTTTCTTCTACCATTGGGTGCTATATTGTAATCAGTTTGTTGTGCTGTGGTGGTCGGTTGGTCTGTTGGGAAGACGGGTAGCTATAGGCAGGTGTCCAGATTGATCTGGTCTACAGGTTTCACTAATCTGAACAAAGCCCGTATGAAAAAGCCCGGAAGTTTAATAAATAATTGCAAACTTTAGAGAAATTACTAACAAATTAACTAGTTTTATTATCGTTCGGAGTATTATAATGACCTCAAAACCATTTTTAGCTCTTCTCCCCTTTCATTATGTAAAGTTTCGAGGGTCTTTAATCTTTATACTTGTTTTAGTTTCTACTTTTTTCGATTTTTCAAAGAATTGATTCATTTGTTTCAGAAAAAATGCTGTCATTCCATACCTCTAATTTTCTTTACGTTTCAGATTCTTATTTTGTTTTCAGATCGAATTATTGTGGAGGATGTAATTACTTTTTCAAGCTTGGCAGAAAGAAAATTTGCGACTGCGGAGTAGTCAGTGAGTTATATACTGTCAACTACTAAGTGGACTGTTATAGGACATACCCCGCTTGAGACTATTTTCACACAAGGCCGTGTCAACCTTTTCTCCCTTTACGATTCTTAGACATTTCTGCAGTTACAATCTTTAACACTTGTATAATGGATCAAATGTCCGTTATTTTGTCACATAAGGATTGTAAATCAAATTTACGTATTTTTGAAGGAATTGCCTCAAACATTTTATGCTCTCTATGCCTTGATGTCACTTTTTACTGCAACAATCTTTCAGAGTGTGCTGACAAAGAACTGGTGAATTGTTCCGTTGACCCATGCTTAAATGTGGATACTTCCAATGGAGTCATTTGCCTGTAGGTTTTATTTCCGTTATATCTTCCTAATCGAATACCTTTATGAGATATCACAGCTGAACAAAATACCACGTATAGTATGGCAAGTGCTTTTAGACGGTCATATATTTCACCATGAGTACTTTCTTGGCATAAATACAGTGGTTTTTATTTAAACAATATATGTTTTCTTTCAAGTGAGGTACATGTACCCATGATGATAAAATATAAATCGAACAATTAAAAACATTACGAATAATTAAAAACATTATTCAGCAAGGGGTCTAAGACACGTTCAAAAATAGGATGGTTTTGAAAGTCTAGTTTTGAAGATATCAGTTTTCGATGACCAAAATTATGCTGAAAACAATGGATAGCATGAGTTTTCCCTATGGGAAAATAACATGGGATATGTGGTTTTTAACTTTAACTCATTTCAATACCAACCCCCTTTTCGGAATTTTTTATATAGTGTAGAGGAGACTTTCGATATGTTTAAATTGAGAAAAACAAGATCCTCTTTTTAGAAAATAAGCCTAACATTTTTCCAAAAGTGCCAAGGTGGGGCCCTAATCCATAATTCTTCAGAGAGTTGGATTGATATTTTACTATCATTGGGACTTCACTCGAAAGAAAACATATTGTTTTAATAAAAGCCATTGTATTTGTGGCCAGAGAGTACTCATGATGAAGGACATGAATGTCTAAAATTACTTGCCATACTGCACGTGGTCCTTTGAAACATTTTACAGGTCCAACTACTGCGGTGGATGCAACAAAGTTTGTTACAAGAACTGCAGGAAATTACCCAGGTGTCCAATGCTAAATTAATAAAAGCTTTAATTATGATACGTCCTATGTTTTATGTTGTGTCATGATATTGGGGGCTGACAAGACATTCCATCCTTTGAAAGTTTGGAGACGTGACTTTGACGTAATGTGCTAATTTTTTTTAATATCGACACATCTACAATTTATTACAAATTAATGCCATATTCTAGATTGGCTCTTCTTAAAGGTTATAGGGGTTTTCCAGTGTTTGGTCTATAAGTATTTTGCAACCTCATATGAGTCGAGAATCCATACATTAGAATTTTGGCCAGACGCCTTGGGTTTCTTGAGACAATTAAACAAAATATTAATTTGTTCACGATATTTTATTATATTTAGATATTTCAACATGTTCATAAATTGCCGACACTTAATATCTGTTTGTCGTCACAAATCAAATGAAATATTACAAAATATCAAGAACATCTCTAAGCATTCCTATAATACAAATTGAACCATCTTTCACCAAGATATGAAATTATGAAGAAAGGGTGCTTGAAAATGAATGCATTTATAGACGTAAGAATGCAGAAAAGCTATTGGGACAATTTCACTCACTTATTTTGGGTTTTTGTGGATAAAACCTATATAACTCTTTATTAAGCTGCTGAGCAAGCTTGCCTGCCATTTTTAGGACAATTCCTGAACCAGTGGCCCAAGATAAATATCTTACCTTTCTAGAGCGGCAGCCTATGACCCTGAATACAACAGAACAACAGAGAATTCTCATTTGAACTGGACACTTTTCAATTTTCAAAAATTTGCGGCGAATGTTATGTGTTCTTGGGTGCTCAACATTTGGTGACGTCATTAATCTATGCACAGCAAACACATTTTCATGGGAAATATTCATTTAGGGTTAGTATTGAAGAGCCTACAGTTCAGGATGCTTAAATGAACCAAAAAGCTTATAAAACTTGTTTACCGAACGTTTAAAAATCCCCAAAGGAGCCCCCTTGCTAAATTTCTCACTGAAGAGAATTTCTCCGATTATTTTCATTATTTCCATAATAAATTGTTTCAAAATGGTCTAAACTTATACATCATGTTTTTAATTTAATTATTTAACATATTTTTTTTACGTAAAAGTCGTGTAAAAGATAAAAATAAGAAAGAAGCTACCATGGTCGCGACCTGACCTTGAAACTTACTTCCTAGTTGAAAATCGAAATATAACATTGAATTTGAGCATTTCTTTAGCTCATTCTGTCCATTTTGTGGGAATATCAGTTAAGTACGTTGTGTAGGATAAAGTAATACTTATATTAAATTCGAGGGAATTTGCAATGCGTGTAGAATACCTTCAGAGTTCAGAAACAAAACACGAGCCTCGTGTATTTTTCACCTAATATCTATATCCATATTATACCAAGGGTTTTAAAACGGGTTCCAAATCTGGTTCCGTAGGGAATTTTGTTGACTTATCTCTCTTTGATTGTCCTTCGCATAATATAGCTTCGGTGCATATGGATGGTTCTTTTGACATTGTATAAACTATGCATTTCCTAACAAACTTTTTGTTTCTGACTTAAATCCCACAAACGTTTAAGTCAAGCTAATGTGCCTATCTTATATCCTCATTATTTCATTTCGAACATCTGGAGG
Source organism: Owenia fusiformis (assembly GCA_903813345.2). Lineage (NCBI taxonomy): Eukaryota > Metazoa > Annelida > Polychaeta > Sabellida > Oweniidae > Owenia > Owenia fusiformis. The sequence continues at coordinate 38,548,629 of CAIIXF020000007.1, forward strand.
ATAGAGGTGAACTTATTCAAATATGCATCATCGATTTGCAAGCATCCATCTCTGCTATCGTACGCGGGAATCGTGACGTTGCCCAACGTTATGAAACCAGAATGGGGCCCTTCATCATGGAAAACAGCTTCGTTACCAATCCATCCTAGAAAATACAGATGGCAATATTCAAAATCATGCAGACTATTTTGACATCTATCGCGAACAGTTTTTTTGTAAAGGCCGGTTTTAAAGTTGCTAGCAACTCCCATTAAAATATCAGGTTACATCCACACTTTAACATGGTACAGAAAGTCAGAATAAGTAAGTTTAATTAACAGCATTGCTTAATACTTGATTTTGATTGGTTAAGCTTGAGGACTTTTAAATTTGAAAAATGTTATTTCTGTTTTTAAATGTCTTATCACAACCCAACAAAAGGATGAAGTTAAAATCTAACTGCAGAATATGAACATCAAAACATTGAAAGATAAACATAACAAAATCTGAAGCTATACATGTTCTCAATCAATATGAAATTTGAGAAAATTGAGCAGCTTTGTAAAAATCTTAAAAATCCAGTTATTTTGGCTGTTCCATTAGTCTGCCTCCTATTTATACCCCATGTTCCTCTTTAAGTTAAAACAGGATTGACGATTGGTTGTTTCATTTTCAACATACCCATAATTCCACCGGCAGTTTTGGATAGACCTGTCTTTTCTGTGACACCAACGTTGAGAAATGGCGAACCTTTTGCTCGTCCTCTTCGTGTGATTACAAGTTCAATTGTATCATTTTTAAACAACAATTTTATTTGCTTTCTGTTGATGGTCAAAAATCCGCTATCGATTTTGACGGTCTTTTCTCTCCAGTTGAGTATCCTTTTCCCTTCAGATGTCACAAGTGTCGCTTCATCTGGGGAAATAGCAACATGAACACTTTCACCTTTCACAACAATTTGACCAATGAAATCAACGACGGATCCGAGGTCAACATCCTCATCTTCTACGAAGGTTGTTCTAATGTCTAAAATAATTAATTGTTAGAGCATAATTTTGATTAGCATCCTTTTGTTAAACAGTTCATTCAACATTACATCACTTTACGAAATTGAAATATTTATTGAAATATTAGGGAGGTTAAGATTAGCTTAAAAACATACGTATACCTATCCCTATCCGTATGTTTGTTACGGATACGTATAGGTAATGCGTATTGCAAAATGAGTTTAAGATTAACGTAAAAGGCTACGAAACCGTATGCTACAATTTATGATAAAATTAACATCCTATAGAATGAAAACCATGCGATGGCTTATATGGCATATACCAGTACATGTCATCTCCAAGAACTGTTATATACTTCAGAGAGAGTGTGGTGTAGCTACTGTTGTTGGGAGGGAGTGTTGCTTGTGGGTCCGCTAATGGGGCAGTGACTTAAGGCGAAATGTTAAATTTCTAGCATGATCCAGCAATGAGAGTGACCAAATAGTAAAGTTTCATACATTTACAATAAGCAAAACTGATGAAGAATTCGTAAATTGAACAATTTCATGCATCATCACATGGCATCGTTTATCGCATCAATGAATGTGTTCGACCACTTAATTTCTATGCAGATCGAATGAGAAATGTTTGTTGTTACTATTTTAAAGTTTAATAGATGATATTTCATCTAGAAATGACATAATTTGTTGGATAAAAACATACGTTTTCGAATTACCTATCTTCGGCCATTTATAGGTAATTACGTATCGTAAACCCTGTAACTTAGGTAAAATACAGCTTAGTGTAATAACAAACTACGTATAGGTATAGGTAAATGGGTTATTTACGCTAATCTTAAACTCCCTATTATAAATAGTTGCACCTACTAATGCTTTATTCGTACCAATCTCATAATCAATTAAAGGTTTTTTCGTGATCTCAGCAAGAAAGTTATGTTTACCAAGATGGTGATCTCGTCGAAAATGCACTTTTTACGCCCTATAGTACATGTAAGTAGCCACGTCGGATTTCGCAGATAATTTCGGACGATTATATTTTGATTAGTGAATAGTTCTGATCACGAAGACATGTGTTTCTTATAGATATTTTAGATCCGTCTCATATTGTTTGCGATAATCTACGTGACCTTACATTACTCCTACCAATCTCATGGTCTCTAAAAAGGAGGTACACAGATCCAGGTTGGCCAACGAAGTCATAGCAAAGTCGTCTGTGGTGTGCACCCTGGATGGTCTGAGAAATATGAGGGTCCCCACATATCATTATCCCAGCTTCGTTACTTCTGCAGATTGGCTTACTAGGGTCAGTGCAGTCGTTATTAGTTGTACAGGCTGGCACTGGAGCAAATGATTAAATACAATTAAAACTAGATATACTTAAAAAGTTTATATACTTCACTTTTGGAGTCAGATTCTAGAATCACGGCATCGGCATCTTCTGCACAAATGTCATCATTAATCATAAGCTTAATCTGATCACCAACTGACGTGCAGGTCTGTTGGGAATTATGTATTAAAACTCCCATTTGACAAAAGTTTTAATCCAAATAACAGATTTCACATCATAAATAAATCTCTACGTCTACTGACATAGGTTCAGACGTGAAAATTGACTGAATTTTTTCTTAAATGTGTAATTGAGCGCAAACGCATTCAGGTTCACGGTTTGCATTTGAACGTGTAACCATGGGCTTTCAACTAGAATTGAAAGCCCATGTTGTAACTTAAAACAGAGGAAATGGTTGGCTCTCTGTTCACCTTAATATATAGATTTATATGTAATTGGGGAAATAAAAATACATTTTTAAATATATATAAGGCGAGGTGATTATATTGAAAAGAATAATACCAAGTGACATACTGACATAGTCGATGGAGCCATTTTGCGCCAAGGTCACCGGAAGTGTGATGTTATGTCGTCGTAAGTTGCCATATTGTATCCCAAGAAAGATGGTAAAACATGTCCGATAACAATATTTTGACAAATTTAATAATTGACCAACTTGCTTTATTTAAACATATTCATTGATTCCAGACAAAATTCAAATAGGTTTCACAGTGTAATGCCCCTGATAAATACAAGATATCGCCACAGTTTGACTACTGACTTTGAAGAGACTTTTTAGGAAAATAGCATAGTCGTATATGTATTGTGTTTGTCCCTTTACTGTATTTTAATGATTTCTTACCATACATAGGATGAATTTTGATGTTAACAGCGATATTATTTTTTTCAGTTTTCGTTTTTTAACTTGAAATGAGAAGTTTTACCTTTATAAACTAATACACAGAAGTGTATATGATGAATTCTTAAAAAAATAATTCCACGATTATAATTTTTTGATTCACAATTTCATGTCATGGTTTCTAACAAGTTGCCCCGTTCTCTCTTTTCATGATTTTTGTCAACAGTCAAAATTTGTATTTAAACCTGGTTTCTTTACAAGGTGCTTATTTAATTATGAAATAACATGAAAGAAAGGTTAAACAGCCTTAAATCCTACATTGACAGTCTATTTGATGCGAAATTGCGATAATTGACATAAAATTTGTACTGTCTAATCTTTAGATTTTATTTTCCATTTTTCTTTTCTCTCAAAATCAAACTGATCCCGTCACTAATTAATTATGCACGTATAAACAGTACCAAAAAAGAAGGCATTATGGCAACTTACACAATCCTGAGCTAGACTGGAGGTCTCCAAATTGAAATAAATATGTTTGCTTATGTAACCCAGCCGATCTGCGCTCACTCGTGGACATGAGCGATATCCACTCATGGGTAAAAATGGTATCCCTCAAAAATCAAAAAAGATATCCTCTATGTATTCGTTATCCCTACTTTTTACACACAAATCATTTGAAAATATAGATGCTATGATGATACACAGTTGGTGAGTTTGAAACAACCCTATAAAAAGTTTATGCAGTCTATCTTATTTTTCAGCCTCTGGGTATACAGCTAGCTTTATTTTAAATGAAATATGCAAGCTGTCACTGGTCCCACGTAGCGTCTTTATAACCAGGTGGGAACCAGTGGTCGTGTTACTTTTTTAACCATTTTGCATATGAGGTGTAGTTAAGGAATCACGAGGGTTCTCTAAACGTCACCAAAATGACAGTATTCACAATATTGTACCCTTTGACATGAGCGATGATTTTCATTTATCGAAGAAGAAATATCAAAGTATGCAACCTACTAAGTACAGTGCCATAGATGTTCATCTGTCAGTTCTGACTAATAATAATATACTGTTCCTCTAACTAACCTTTATAACTTGCTTTCTTTCATAGCTTTCGGATGTAACTACATCCTTCGTCAGTGACGTAATGTTTGTTGGTTTCCCGCCACCACAGCTGTCCTTTACCTAGACCTTGACCTTAACCTTAAACTCAAATAGCGACTTATCTACGAGATAACCTGAGTCTCTGTTAAGAATGGGCTTATCAAGATGTATGTAAATGACTTCTTTAACTATTCTATAGAAATCCTTACTCTCCTTATCAACTATACTATACTCATCCCAATTAATTCTATGACCTGTGACGTATGAATGTACAGCTAAAGCAGACGATGTTTCTTTTCCTAATCTTAATGCTGTCTGATGTTCTTTTATCCTAACACCTATTGGTCTCTTAGTTTCACCTATGTAAGAGCTATGACAGTCGTCACAATTACTTTTGTAAATAACTCCAGAGATTTCTGACTTAGAATTGAATCCTTTGGTGAGCCTAATTCCTGTTTGATCGTTCATTTATTGTGCTACTTAAAGTGAACAGGAATAATTTTTCTACCGCTTGGGAGAGTTTGAGACACAAAACTTTGAATTTAGCTCTTTGGTACAACTTTTGAATGTTGAGTTTTATTTTTGTCCCCCACTTTAGTCATGTCCTGCAATACTCTGAAGATCTAAATGCCCGCCCACGCGCAATACCATCTCACGTGATTCTTGATGCTGTAACGAGGTAGAATTTTGTAAATAACTCCAGAGATTTCTGACTTAGGGCTTGGATCCTTTGGACTAACTCCTGTTTGATCGTACTAGCAGCTTTAAAATAAGTTTTTACTCCCTATATTATTAAACACCCTCTCTAACCGTTGTGATGTGCCTTGTACATATGCTAGGGTTACACTTAATGATGGAGTCTCAGACTCACTGCTATCTCGGTCAACTACTCTAGGTTTTCCTTGTTAGGTTTTTCCATACTCCAAAGTGGATAACCACACCTACTTAATGCTTGTTTGATATGACCTCTTTATTCTCCAAACCTGCGCGATCTTGAACGCTTCCCTTCGCTCTGTGAGTTAATGTCTTTACTACTCCTAGTTTGGTCCTATATAAATGATGGAAATTGAAGTGTAGGTACAAGTCTGTATGTGTTGGTTTTCTATACACCCTACACCCTAACGATTTATCTTCCTTTATATATGTATGAACATTCAGAAAGACTACCTCATTGTTCACTGCTTTTTCTCTGGTGAACTTAATATAGTAAATTAATATAGAAAATTGGATTCAGATTCGGATCGTAGTCAGATTATGAAAGAGGTTTGTAAAGTAATAGATGGTAGTAAAGTAGCCTCACCCGGTAACCTATCCATGGAGGAAGGAACCGCTCTTGGATCTCTGAAGAAAGACAGCTCTATTAAAATCGTACCTGCTGATAAAGGCCGAGGAACTGTTCTTTTATATATCACAGAGTATATGTCTAAGGCTCAGATTTTATTGTCTGATAATAATACTTACAAGAAACTAAATAAGGATCCTACACCTAGCTAAAAAAGTTTTGATGTCGCGGCTCTTTTCACTAGTATACCTACACAATAGACCATTGACATTGTTAGGAACAAGTTAGCAAATGATAATCAGTTTAAAGATAGGACTCCATTAACATTAGATCGGATTTGTCAGCTATTAGAGTTCACGTTAAATGCTATGTACTTCACTTTTGACAAACAAACAATATCATGGTTCCCCTATTGGATTATCAGTTTCACCAGTGGTAGCAAATCTTTTTATGGATGATCTAGAGTTGAAATTACTTCAAAGCAGTCGAGATTCGCCTAGAATCTGGAAACGCTAAGTGGATGACACATGGTGTGTAATAAAGTCAGAGTCAGTAGATAGTTTAACAGACTTCATTAACAGCTTTCATCAAGGTATTAAGTTCACCAGACAAGTAACAGTAATCAATGAGTTAGCCTTTCTGGATGTTCTTACATATATAAAGGAAGATAGATCTTTAGGGTGTAGGGTGTATAGAAAACCAACACATACAGATAATTATGTACCTAAACTTCAATTCTCATCATTTATATAGGACCAAACTAGGAGTAGTTCAGACTTTAATTCGCAGAGCGAATGAAGTTATTCAAAATCGAACATATTTAAAGAATGAACAAGGTCATGTCAAACAAGCATTAAGTAGGTGCGGTTATCCAGTTTGGAGTATAGAACAAGCTGACAAGGAAAACCTAGAGTGGTTGACCCAGGTAGCAGTGAGTCTTAGACTCCACCATTACATAAGGCACATCACAACGGATAGAGAGGGTGTTTAATAATATAGGGAGTAAAAACTTATTTTAAAGCTGCTAGTACGATCAAACAGGAGTTAGTCCAAAGGATCCAAGCCATAAGTCAGAAATCTCTGGAGTTATTTACAAAATTCTTCCTCGTTACAGCATCAAGTATCACGTGAGATGATATTGCGCATGTGCGGGCATTTAGATCTTCAGAGTATTGCAGGACATGACTAAAGTGGGGGACAAAAATAAAACTCAACATTCAAAAGTTGTACCAATGAGCTAAATTCCAAGTTTTGTGTCTCAAACCTCCGCAATGAGGGTCGGACGTTGTGATATACAGGGTGTTCCAAAAGAAACAGGACTGGTGCTGGCATTTTGTCAAATATGCACCAATCGTCTTCAAAATTTTACATAATGTACTTCCATGTATTGTTACTAAGACTGCAAAGTTTCGACAAAAATTATGAAACTGGGGTAGAGTTATGGTTGCTATGGTAACATAACATTACAATACCCGGGGCAACATTCCAAGCAGAAAGTTACAGAGATCTTAAGCATTTTGTACATCCCATAGCAAAGTTAGAGTCCAACAACTGGTGGGAATTACATTTGCTAAATACATTATTTGATATTCCTATGTATCCTCTACTTTGAAAAGTAGGGTCCTCTTTGGTCAGTCCAAGAGTAGCACTCAGTATCCATGACTCAAACACATGAGTGAACCCATTTGATGACATGTCACGCAGGGTCGATAGGACAACTTGGAGAAGGTCATTCTCATCTTTAAAGGTCTTACCGTGCTGATTAGCATTCCATTCCCCATAAAAAAGTAAAAATTAGATATTGCATGATCAGAAGAGTATGATGCATGGTCTTAGACATAAAGACCTAGCTCCGCTATAGCTGCAGTGGTCTTTAATGCTGACTTGCGGGCAGACGCCTTATCAAGGTGGATGACTGGCTTCAAATTGGCTCTTTTCAAAAACTCAACAGTGAATTGTGCAGACTGTTATACATAATGATATTTCAGGAAATTGAATAAATATTATTATTTTGAAATCATATTTGAATCTGAGTTGTATAGCAACCCCATAACTATAAAGCAACTAATAAAACAAACAAGAAATGTTGTATTGTAATAGGCGAATTAGATACTTGCTTCAGTCATATAAAAATGTTAGATATAACATTTTCATGAAAAAGTTGCCCCGGGTATTGTGATGTCACGTTACTATAGTAACCATAACTTTACCCGCATTTTATAATTTTTTCTGAAACTTTATAATTTTAGTTGCTCTACTTCAAAGTACAATTTGTAAAAATTTGAACACACTCGGTGCAGAATTGACAAAATGCCAGCACCAGTCCTGTTACTTTTTAAACACCCTGTATTGGTCTAAATCGCTGCAAGGGCACAATATCAAAAACCATCAAACGATTTCGAAATACAAGGTCAAACAGGGACCGACCCCGCTCTGGAAGGCCTTACATTTCTACATTGAGAGAGGACCGCGCCCTTGTCCTCCATACCCGGCTAGAACGTAAGACAACAGTCCCAAGACTGAAAACCTTCTGGCAGATGAACTTTAACATACGTGCAAGCTACTCTACTATCAGGAGAAGGTGCGATATTATCACTTTTTATTTTTCATACTTTAATTTTGACGAACTTCTCGAAAATATTCATAAACTTTACGCAATTATTGCTAACTATTGCCGACAATGCTGGTTTTGTTCTAAAGTTTTATATGCTCTTTAAAATGTCTTTATTCATTCAGGTTACATAACAGAAGTCTGTACGGTCGAATAGCCAAGAAAAAGCCTATTACTTCCCCCATCATACGACAACGACGATTGGAATGGGCAAATGCTGTCCGGCTTTAGCATGTTAATACTCATTGGTCAAAAGAAATACAACCCAGAGTGCCTCGACATGGGACGACCTGTAAGCAGGCCTGTCAACTTGGGAACACCTAACATGAGTGACTTGGAAATGTTGAACACCTCCCCTCAAAATGTGGACACCTTGGTCCAAATCTGAACACCTTGATCCAAATTTTGAACACCTTGGTTTAAATTTTATTACATCTTGCCAAATTTTGAACACCTCAAATTTTTCGCGCTCGCTACGCTCGAGTTTCAAACATCCCTCAACGGGGGGGTAGGTACGAAAAATTTCTACCGGAATGCGTGACATATACGTAATTCGCGTGAAAAGTCCGAACGAAATGCGTACATTTTTTGCCGGCGTTCGTATTTTTGCTGTGCAGACGATCTTTTTTAGAAATTTTTCTACAGAAATATTTTTGCTTGACAATTACCATGTAAAATGCGTATTTGCGTGACATTTTCTGTCACGCAAAAATAACTGGCGTGACTTCAAATTCTTCAGCAAATGCGTGACAAATACGCAAATTGCGGGACAGTTGACAGGCCTGTGTAAGACGTGGTGGTCTTATGTTTTGGGGGTGCGTCGAGTATCATGGTGTCATCACGAGAGGAGTACATAGAGATATTTTGCAGGAGAACCTTCTACCATCCATTGAACAGATATTCGGTGACAGAGAGCAGCGCTACGTCTTTCAACAGGACAACGCTCCCATTCATACTGAGAAGCAAGTTGGGTTCTTTCAAAGCGGCGTTAACAAAATGAGATGGCCACCATATTCCGCAGACCAATTACTTATTGAAAATATGTGGCATTATATTGATCGCCAGATACAGAATCTTCAAATTAACAACCTCCGCGAGCTTTTTCCGAGAAATTTCCGTTCATAGAGCATGGGTTCAAATCCCTGGGCAGTACATCAGGAGACTCTTTGAAAGCATGCCCAGAAGAGTTCGTGCCCTTATCCTAAGTTGTGGTTATCCCACTAGATATTGATTATCAACTTGTTGACTTCATATTAGAATCACTTTTATAACATTTGTACTTATTTAAAGTATGTTTACATCACCAGCGCAATTTCATGTTAAATAATGACAGATTTAAGGAATAAATAATGATAGGCCATTCAATATGGTGAAATTCAGCACTAGTTGGACAGAATGTTGTACAAAGCACGAACCGAAGGTGAGTGCATTTGTACTAACATTCTGTCCAACGAGTGCTGAATGATAGGCCATTCAATATGGTGAAATTCAGCACTAGTTGGACAGAATGTTGTACAAAGCACGAACCGAAGGTGAGTGCATTTGTACTAACATTCTGTCCAACGAGTGCTGAATTTCACCATATTGAATGGCATATCATTATTTATTCCGTTTCAAACATAAAAATTAATAAAAGCCGTGTCTGTGGAACGGGCATGAAGGAAGAATACACATGCTGTCAAGATTCTGAAGTCGGCCGGAAAAATTTTAGAATTTGTTTGGGCTGTACTATTTTACTCCCCGTTTTAGATTTTATACGGTGTATGCAAGTCAGCCATAGTTAAATAGTTACAGTAGTTACGGAGGGAGTAAAAAAGAACAGCTATCCCCGTACAGAGCCCCAGATGTGCAGCTGAGATGTGACGTCACTCAAAACAATGCAAATTGCAGATTGAATAGAGCATGGTCGTGCATCTATGGAGAATTAGAGAACGTTCTATATTGGCTATGCTGCATTCTGATTGGTTGAGAAATTCGAATACAGCACGGTCATGTTTGAATTTCATATATTCCTAGTTGAATGCCCATGGTTAAGCATATAAAATATAATACGATAATGGACAATACAACAAAGCAACATGGCAATCATGAATTTAATGTGTTACTTTTTATCTTTGCAAAACTCGCAGAGCTATGGTCGTGCACTTTCAGCACAAAAAGCAACAAAAACTAACAAAAATGAACCTCTCAAAGATTAAGCCTTAACAACATCGATTCCACATTTTAATTACAATTCCAACGCTACGTAAAGATTGTTGAACATCAGTCAAACATAATGCCAAGATTTCATGACTTTACATATTAGTGAAACTATATGGCAAAACGTTCTCTCAAAATTTCCAATTTGAAATGTTGATCACACAAAAATCTAAAAAGGTTGCCAAACTTATGGAGGGGAGTGTATATCAAAGGACGCGCTTAGCCGTTGGATTAAAACTATTCTGAAAAATGCAGGTATCAATACTGACATATTCAAAGCTCACTCAACTAGGTCGGCATCGGGTTCAGCAGCCAACATTAAAAAAGGCGGAAAAAATTGATTGCATTCTTGAAATTGCAGGATGAAAATCTGACTACATTCAGAAAGTTTTATACAATATGTAGTGATGGTTTAGGTGATAAATTTCAGGTTGCCGTTTAAACAGTTAAAACAGTTGAAACAGATGTACGTTTTGTTGGGCTCATAATGAATAAAACATCACTTTGATTTGTATAATAAATATTCTATTGAAATCGTTATAATTGCATAACATCTGAATATTGTGTCTGATTTTGTGAGCAATTTTGATGCATCCAGCTTTTAAAAAAAAAATATTTGCAAAAAAATTTACGGTTTTAGTGATTTACCATGTATTTGGTGAGTGATATACATTTTAATATATGCAGTGAATTTTATGAAGTGTCAGAGCACTGTTATACGTAACATTTTGAATCAACCAGATTCGCTGTAGCCTAGGAATCGTATATTTATTAGCACTTCCGGTGCGAAACGTGACAAATAAAATGGGGCCTTCGAACAATACCAACAGGAAACTGAAGGATAATATAACAGCCAAATCCAAATTTAAAAATGGAACTGTAAATAAAACACACCAGTTGGATACACCCAAGGTCTCACACGCTTTGGCAGAGGCACTCAGGAGTTGTCCTGACAGAGAGGGTACCCCCCCCCCCCCCCCCCCCCCCCCCTCGGTCAGAACAAGTCCTGGCTGCCCCCACAGTGTTTGGGGCCGAGGGTGGGAGTTTAAATTCCAGGCCACAATATAACACATCAGACGTGATTGTCATCCAACATCAATATGCTGATACTGTACCCGTTTCATCAAAAGCTTCCAACCCTCAACCTACCATACATGGAGGTGCCATAGACCAAGTAATGGCAATGCTAACTACCATCCAACAAAGCCAAGATAAGTTCCAAAAACATCAGGAGTCTTTGCAGTCATCCCTAGATAGCATCCATACGAAGATGGTTGAACAAGAAGATAGGATTATAGAGAAAGTCAACACTAAAATTGACAACCTTAAAACTGAAACTACTAAGGAAGTAGACTCCCTCCGAACTAATCTCCAATCACAAATAAACAATTTAGAGTCTGCCTTTAAAGCCTCTACTGAACAGGTGGAATGTGTTAACATTGTAATAAAAAACATTGAAGAATCCCTTAATGAAAATTGTGAAACCAAAATAAATGAACTTTTGAAGGATGGTCTCAAGCTTGATGCAAGTGTTGTTTCAGCTACCCGTCAAACAAAGCGTGAAGGCTCGAAATGACCTGGCCTTATTATTGCAAAAGTGTGTAAACAAGATAAATATAGAATCATGAAAAATAAAAAATCCCTTAAAAACAGTGCTAAATATGCAAAAGTCTACCTCGAGGACTTCCAAACCAAGGAATTACGTAAAATGAACTATAATATGAGAACAGTATTATCTGCTGCTGGAAAAGAAAACCAATTTGTATTGCGAAATTGAGTTTTCCAAAAGAAACTGCAGTCATCCATTCCTAATGTCAACAAATAGGGGGACGGCCGGTGTCGACTTAACCTAGGCACATGGAATGTTAATGGCTTTTCACGGTATGAAAATGACAATTCACAATTTAGAAAAGCAGTAATTGCCAACATGGATATTGATATTTTAAGTGTCAATGAAACTTTTCTTCGGAAAAATGAGAACCTGGATATAACTGATTACACATGGTTTGGAAATTATCGAAATACTGTTGCACAAGCCAGACGAGGATCAGGAGGTGTTGGATTTTTAGTTAAAAACTCTATTTTACTGCTATTTACCTGTGAAATCCTTGATCAGAATACTCAGGACATAATCTGGATTCGCCTAAATTCGAAACACTCGGATTATAATATAGTGCTTTGCTCAGGGTATCTTCCCCCAGTCTCGAAGTCTACACGTGACACTGATTCTGAACAATTCTTTGAAAAAATTACCGAAAGTTTTTATGTTTACCAAAATACAGCTAATGATCTTTGTATAATGGGCGATTTTAATGCTAGGATCGGAATGAATACTGACTACATTGAAGGAATCGACCATGTACGTGAAAGAGATATACTCGACACACAAGAAAATGGTCACAAATCAAGCTTCCTAACATTTTTAACTGATAGCAACATTTGCATTCTAAATGGTCGCTATAACAAGGAAAACAACGATTTTACATGTATTTCTCAAAAAGGACGCTTAGTGGTGGACTATATGTGTTGTCCACAGGAATCTCTTGAAAATTATGAAAATTTTAAAGTTCATCGGATGACAACCATTATTGACGATTATAATCTCACTGCCCCTACAGCACTTCCCGATCACTCTATCTTGACATGCACTCTTGACATTCCACTGAATCTGTATACAATTGGGATGAAATGATTGATGCAGAAACACCTTTAGTACAGCCACCTAAAACATATTAAACAAATGGAATCACAGGTGATTTCCTTTCAAATGAAGAACTTTCTCGGCAAATAATGGATACAATAGATAGGATAACAAATGAAGAAGTATCTGTCAATCAAATAAAAACTCTTTATGACACATTTGTTAAGACAGCGTCATCAGAAATGGACCGTTTATGTGAACCGATACCCCAGCAAACCAACCCAACCCACAAACGTTCTAAATCATGTAGAAAACCTTATTGGAGTGCTGAGCTTCAGTCATTATGGGATAAGGTCCAAAAAGCTGAACAAACATGGATACAATGCAAAGATACAGCGAAAAGACAATGTCTCAAAGCAACTTATTGTATTGAAAGGCGTTGTTTTGATAGGAGTCTAAGGAAAGCTAAGCGCAGATATCAGAAGCAAGAACAAGACCATCTATTTGATCTGTACAAATCATCCAGTTCACAGGACTTTTGGAAATACATGGGGTAAATAGGAATAGCCAACGAGCGTACCAAAGATGTTCCGTGGACAATGAAAATTCAATCTGGTGAATTGGTGTATGATAAACAGCTAGTTCTGAACCACTGGGCTGACACATATGAAAAATTATATTCATCCGCTCAGAATAACCCTATGTTTGACTCTGATCACTTAGAATATATAAAACAACAAGTAGCCAATATAGAAGGTAATGTTACTGACAATAATTTAGACATAAATAAAGATATTTCATTTAAAGAGGTTGTAGAGGCAGTCGGTAGGGCCAAAGTTCGTAAAGCTGTAGGAATTGACTCTATACCAGCTGAGGCTTTGAAAAATCCACTTTGTATAACCATGTTACACAGAATTATGTTACTCTGTTTTAACTCTGGCACTGTGCCAAGTCAGTGGATGGAGGGTATTATACACCCAATATATAAAGATGGAGACCCATGTAATCCTCTGAACTATCGTGCCATTACATTAATATCTGTGCCTTGCAAGGTCTACACTGATATTTTGAACAAGCGTCTAACTCAATTCCTTGAGGACAATAACCTTATTCATGATGAACAAGGGGGCTTTCGCAAGGGACGTGGTTGTCAAGAACAAGTTCACAGTGTCTACCCAATCATCAATAATAGGAAACTTTCTAAGCTCGATACTTTTATTTGCTACATTGACGCAACTAAGGCATTCTCGAGTGTTAATCGAGACTGCCTATGGTATAAACTCAATAAGATTGGCATCAAAGGCAAGATCTTTAAAGCAGTTCAATCCCTATATGAAGATGTGACATGTAACATCCGCATAAATGGTCTACTATCTCCAAAAGTAAACGTAAGCAATGGCTGCCAGGAAGGCTGTCTGCTATCCCCGACATTATTTTCAGTGTATGTGAATGATCTAGTGTCCGACATTAACAGTCTACAATGTGGAATACAAATGGAGGACGAGAACATAGGCATCCTTCTTTATGCTGATGACATAGCGCTTATTGCAAGCTCAGCTGATAACTTACAACAGATGTTAAACACTCTACATGAATGGTGCCGCAAATGGAGACTTCTAATTAACCCTCGAAAATCTAAAATAGTGCATTATCGCCCCAAATCACATCCTAGGTCAGACTTTGTTTTTAAATGTGGGGACATTGATCTGGATTATACAGACACTTATAAATATCTGGGGATCTGGCTCCAAGAGCATGTGGACTCAACACATTCTGCCAGTGAAATTGCAAAATCAGCAAATAGAGCCCTGAGTGTGATTATCAGCAAATACAAGCAAACTGGGGGTATGGAGTTTGCAGTTTACAACAAGCTCTATGATTTTTAGTCCAGCCTATACTAAACTATGGTTCATCTATATTTGGCCTCAACCAACATCGCCTGAACAATGTTCAAAATAAAGCTGGCAAGTTCTTTCTAGGTGTAAACAAACGAACTAGTAATGAAGCTGTTAAAGGAGATCTCGGATGGGACACTCCACATTTAAAACAAAAGGTGGAATGTGCTAGATTGTTCATTAAACTGAAGTCCATGAATCAGAATAGGCTGAATTTTAAAATACATAAATGGTCCATTAAATGGAAAAGCAGTTGGGACTTTAAAGTTAATTCAATGTTAAATACATGTAATATAAATTTCACTGGTCATACCAAGGACATTTTAAAACAGTTTACTAACTCTCTTCGAAATTCTTATAAATTTATCCATAACATATGGGATGATAGAAATAATGAAATTAATGGCAATAAATTGAGGCAATATAGACAGTTCAAATATGGTGTTTGCAAGGAAGGGTATTTGGCCCTACCAAAGCATCACCGTAGGTCACTTGCGAGATTCAGAACTGGTACTTTGCCCTTAGCAATTGAAACAGGGCGCTACACAGGTATACCATTACACGAAAGGAAATGCTTATTATGTGACATGGATTGTGTAGAAGATGAAAAGCATTTCTTATTAGAATGTAGCCATTATGATGATCTAAGATGTGATTTTTATGAAAATGTTAAACAGAAATTGCCTTATTTAGATGTAACATCAGCCAATTCTACACTTCTTTTTGTCTCCATTATGAATTGTACTTCACTCCAAAGACCATTAGGAGCTTTAAACAGGATCTTAAGAGATTCTGGACAAATCATTTGATTCTGGACTTGTCATATTTTTTTTTCAACGAAATCACATCCAAGGGTTGAATTTTTATTAGCTATTTAGAGAGTGAGTCCTGCCTAGTATTAATTTCAATAAAAAATTTAAAATAGAACCCTATTTGAGAGTCAATCTAATACTTACATTACATTGATAAATTAAGGCAAATCCTGAAATATTTTTAAAGTGCATTTTTATGAAATATTATCCAGCAAGTATTTAGATGAAACGGTCTTATTTAAATACAAATCATAACATGATGATATTTTTCATGAAACATTTTTCAATGAAATTCAATTGAAGGGTCAAGATAAAACGAGCTAATTTAGGTGAAAACCCTTACATGATGATGTGTTTTCATAACTTCTTTCATAAAATTCCATCAAGGGGTGATATGAAGATAAAATGATCGAATTTAAGTGATTTAAGGATCACGAGAATATGTTTTCTTTTATATTTTCTATGAAATCCCATCCAATGGTCAAGGTAAAATTTTGATTTTGATTTGGTATTAGGTCACGTGTTCGAAAGATCCATATAAGGCCCATAGGACCATATAGGAACGTCATTTTGAATGTCATGTGATAGATCCATATAAGGCTTTAAGAACCATGTCGGGAAAGATGAGGGGAAGCCCCTGACACCTGTTTCACGATTTTGATTTTGATTTGGTATTAGGTCACGTGTTCGAAAGATCCATATAAGGCCCATAGAACCATATAGGAACGTCATTTTGAATGTCACGTGATAGATCCATATAAGGCTTTAAGAACCATGTCGGGAAAGATGAGGGGAAGCCCCTGACACCTGTCATTTCGGTTTTTATGCACTTCATTATTGTACCGAAGTTTGCCGATTCGATTAGTCGTATTTCGGAATCCTGGTGACAATTTTATACTCCATTGGAGTATTTTTGACCTACTTCTTATGACGGAAATTCCCGAACCTTGTTCGGATTAATCCGGATTTTCTGACCTACTTTATCTACCGAGATTTCACGAGTTAACATTTGTCTCATTCCGGAATCCTGGTGACAATTTTATACTCAATTGGAGTATTTTTGATCTACTTTTTCTGGATTTTGCCCTACTTACTATATCTTGACAACAAGCAAATCAAAAAGTTCGACATGAACGGGTCTCGATCAAATAACCTAGACAATGGAAGCCAGGCACGCTAACCATCGGGCCAACGAGCTACCGATATGAAAGAACAAAAGTATTATATATTTATACCGAGCGTCAATTCAAAATGATCCTCACTTTTGTCTCCACTTAAATACGACTCGTCAGTTGTATCCAGAATAGTAGAACGCCTATGGCGCTAGTGAATAATCAAGTCCCAGGTGAGTGGTTCGTATCCCTCCGTGATATACTATTTTTGTTTTATTAAATACGACAGAAAGGAGCAAGGTGTAGGTTGAAAACAAGACGTTAGTTTGTTTCAAAACAGTTTGGAAACATTAATCTCTGATAATTTAAGGTTTTCCACTCCTGAAGGGCCTCTAGATCTATGAAATTCATTAATCAAGACTGTGTAAAATTTTTAGATATATGTAATACGTTTTCATACTTTAGCCTGTGGAATCAACTAAATATTACATTTTGGATTTCATTGATATCCTGTCATAGTCCTAATTTTTTTCTGGAACATTATTTTTTCAACACTGATACAAATTTCCCTGACATTTCCCTGACATATCTACCGTTTCAAAATTCCCGGTCATCTTTGGCCCCTTTGACTAAATTTTAAAATTACCTGACATTTCCAGCACTTGGAAAATCAAGTCAATTTCCCTGACATTTCCAGGTGTGTACGAACCCTGGAAATATCCCAAATGGCTCGCCCTATAAATCGCTAACACAGATTGGATTGATTTTTTACATTTTCTGAATTTTTAGGGCAACATTTGGCTTAACATCTTTTTTTTATACATTTTTTCTTAAAATGTATGGATAAACAATAAAATTTCAGCATTAAGCAGTGCAAATTCAGTTCAAAGCTTCTATAAAGGGAGTCCAACTTATAGATTTTGAAAATCCGATCCTCGTTTAAAGAAGAATATCAGCAGCTTAAATCACGCCCGGTGATCATACAAAATGGATGGAGGGGGGGGTAGGCGATTTCTGCAAGAAAACTCAACAAATTTGGAAGATTTATTTTTTTCAAGATAAAATTTACAACTGAATTGCCAAATGAATAGGCACAGTGCATGGCAAAATATGTAAGGTATTCTAGTATTTTTTTGAACTTTTTTTTTATATTTAAAATTCTTTTTTATTTCAGATAATTTAAAACGATTACATCAATTTAAAAATTTGTTTACATAAGTTACCTGTTGCATTACATAATAATATTTCTCTTGGAGAGCTCTATTTTAAAATTATAGTACAAGTCAATAGTATTATAAAACCCTAGAGTATGTTTATGTATACACCACTTTGCAATGAGTATAATATAATTTAACTTGTTAGTTTGAACATCATCTTTAAAATCCCTTGTATTATTTCATCTTCTGACATGTTATACATAAAGTGTTGTTTAATAATACCCCATAAAGGTTGAATAGAAGTTGTTTTTTTTGAACTGATACGCTTCTAAGATATGAGATCTATTATAAAAGGCGCATCATCATCATCATCATCATCATCAACGTGCATAAGTCAATGTTTTTGCTATAAATCAGGCAACAATGGTCTACACGACCTGTAATAAATAGGTATGAGGGGCGTTATTATCACAACACTGACATTGCTCACTTTTTAAAGTTGTTTCAATGCGTTATATGTAAATGGGCGTGTGGAAGGCCCGTGGGTGGCAATAAAATAACTCGAACTTCAAATTAAAATATATATAAAATAGTATATTTCAAACTTCTATGTTCAAAATACAATGCTCTGTAATGTACAACATGAACTCTTACAACAACTACTGACAAGCCAACACCCAATGCAAACTCAGCTACATGTGAGTGAGAAAGACCATATAAGGGAACAATAGATATATAAAACTGACACAGTTTGCATAGTTGAATAACTGGTTTCAATAAAAGTGAACATGGTATTAAAAGAGTAAAACTGCAAACAACCTACTTAGGGACCTGTTATATTGAGATGAATAGGGATTGATAAACAGTAATAATATAAAATGTGAAAATGACCATGTTACATATACAAAAAATAACCCCATTGTTACAAAATCACAAAAAGTGAAATATCTATTCTTGAATTGCAGTTTCGTTCACTGGACATATTTTAATTTGCATTGCTATTAGATACATTTTAAGGGTGATATGAAAATTGAACCACGAAAACAGATGTACTTTAAGTTAAAGGGAACTTTCTACCATACCCGCCATGCTATCTGACCCGAATGAGCCACCTTGTGGTGAGATTGGTAACTACCTGCTCGCATCTGCGTTATTACGCAGAGACATAAACGTATACACAAGGAAACGATAGGAGCTAACCTATTCTATCTCTGTATACATTTTAACTTTAATACATCGTTACAAAAAAATACAAAATACCTGTATATTGATTTTTTGACCTTGACCGATTCTTGAATTGAATCGAATTTGTCCAAAGGTCTTGAAACGTAAAATACCTAAATATTTATCTTTGACCTTGGGATGACCTTGTACAAGAAATATTAATGTTGACCTCGGTTCATCTAATCATAATTCGCCAAGGGCCATAGTATCATCAAACGCCAAATACCTAGACATTGATCGTTTACCTTTAAATGAACTTAACTCTGACCTTCGGAGACCAACTTACTAAGGTTAAATGGTGTAGAAGGAGATGTCCCGACAGACAGACAAAATGACAGACAGACCAAACATGCTTTTATAGTAGGTCTCGACATCTCCTATTGCCCTCATACTTGATGGGCCAGTGAGCGTTCTACTAAGGTCAGAGGTCAAAGTCATTCTAGGTTAAAGGCAGAATCAGATATATGGAGGTGACAAAATTACAAGCAACATGTACAATTGACGTACTTATCTGTTCTTTACAATCTCAAATACAATATCTCACAAAATATTTATGATATTGTAGCGACCAGGGGCCCGACATTTGTATTGTATCGCCAGTATGGCAAAGCCCAGCAAACAGTGACGTCCATGTAACGTCACTCATATGTGGTATATAAGTTCAGTCAAAGCAACGTAAAATTGTGACATTCAGCAAAACGTCGGTGGATGGTTAAAAAATGACGTTGTAGTAATGTGTTAGTAAAGTTCGAAATTTGTGCTGGTGTGAAAGACGTAACAATGACGTTGAATTTTTACCAGTTTGGTTCATTTGCAACGTAATATAAACGGTAAAATTTTACGTTGTCGTAACGTTTTTTAAATGTGTAAAATATTTGTAAGTGCAGGAAACATTACAAAGACGTTGCAGTTCTCACCAAATTGTTTCATTTGCTACGTAATATAAACGGTAAAATTTGACGTTGTCGTAACGTGTTTTAAATGTGAAAGATATTTGTAAGTGTAGAAAACGTTACAAAGACGTTGTGTTCTCACCAAATTTGGTACATTTGCTACGTAATGTAAACGGTAAAATTTGATATTGTCGTAACGTGTTTTAAACGTGAAAGATATTTGTAAGTGTAGACAACGTTACAAAGACGTTGCACTTCTCACCAAATTGTTTCATTTGCTACGTAATATAAACCGTAAAATTAGACGTTGTCGTAACGTGTTTTAAATGTGAAAGATATTTGTAAGTGTAGAAAACGTTACAAAGACGTTGTGTTCTCACCAAATTTGGTACATTTGCTACGTAATGTAAACGGTAAAATTTGACGTTGTCGTAACGTGTTTTAAACGTGAAAGATATTTGTAAGTGTAGAAAACGTTACAAAGACGTTGCACTTCTCACCAAATTGTTTCATTTGCTACGTAATATAAACGGTAAAATTTAACGTTGTCGTAACGTTTTTTAAATGTGTAAAATATTTGTAAGTGCAGGAAACATTACAAGGACGTTGCAGTTCTCACCAAATTGTTTCATTTGCTACGTAATATAAACGGTAAAATTTGACGTTGTCGTAACGTGTTTTAAATGTGAAAGATATTTGTAAGTGTAGAAAACGTTACAAAGACGTTGTGTTCTCACCAAATTTGGTACATTTGCTACGTAATGTAAACGGTAAAATTTGACGTTGTCGTAACGTGTTTTAAACGTGAAAGATATTTGTAAGTGTAGGAAACGTTACAAAGACGTTGCACACCTCACCAAATTGTTTCATTTGCTACGTAATATAAACGGTAAAATTTGATGTTGTCGTAACGTGTTCTAAATGTGAAAGATATTTGTAAGTGTAAAAAACGTTACAAAGACGTTGTGTTCTCACCAAATTTGGTACATTTGCTACGTAATGTAAACGGTAAAATTTGACGTTGTCGTAACGTGTTTTAAATGTTAAAGATATTTGTAAGTGTAGAAAACGTTACAAAGACGTTGCAGTTCTCACCAAATTGTTACATTTGCTACGTAATATAAACAGTAAAATTTGACGTTGTCGTAACGTGTTTTAAATGTGAAAGATAATTGTAAGTCTAGGAAACGTTACAAAGTCCTTGTTTTCCCACCAAATTGGTTCATTTGCCACGTAGTGAAAATGGCTAATTGTAACGTTGTCAAAACATGGTTTGAATGTGAAAAATATTTGTAATTGTAAAACACGTTACAAAGACGTCATTTTCTGACCAAAATGGTTCATTTTCAACGTAGTGCAAACGGTTAATTTCAACGTTGTCGAAACGTGTTTTCAATTGAAATGTAAAAAAATATTTGTAAGTGCAGGAAACGTTACAAAAAGACGCTATGTCCTCACGAAATTGGTTTATTTGCAACGTTGTCGAAACAGTTAATTTTGACGTTGACGAAACGGGGTTTAAACGTGAAAAATACATATACATGTATGTGAAAAGAAGTGGTCTCAACAAATTCGTTTAATTTGTGACGTGAAGTAAATGTTAAATATATAACGAATATACATGTATGCCTCGAGTTGTGGTAACTTTAAATACTGATCAGTGGAGGCACAGGCATATGTTGGCTCACACAGATGAACTTAACGTGGTAATTGAGAGTGAGAGTGGAAATATGATGTAAAGAAAACGTTTCTCCGACGTTGTAATTTTGCCATGGGTTATTGCTGACAAAAGTCTGACGTTCTGTCCCGGGGGGTTCATTCCAATATACCTCTTAATACCTATGTGCCGCGCCAAAGACCCCCTTTTTGAGCATTTTTTCCATGTCAATTTCCTCTCAAAATTGGAAGTTTCCATGTATTATTCCTCTCAGAGTTATAAAATTCCATATTTTCTTCCTCTGAACTTCATAGATGTCCATGTCCACTTCCTCTGGAGCTTGCCGGTGTAAAAGAAATTATGGTCCCCTGGGGATTATGGTCCCCTTTCTTAAAGGCCCTTACTGGCCCTGATTGTGGATACGATAATAAGGGAGAGTTGTATTTAGGTCACCATATAAATCAATGGAAAGTAGGACCATAATTTGATAGGACCTCCTACCCTTTTACACCGGGACTAAAGTTTGCGAATTATCGGTAAATTGACTAAAACTCCACTCTTCCGGCGATTTGTCAGACCTCGGGACAAAAATTTTAGTCCCTTTCAACAAGGGCGAGCGTTACAAACGGAAAGTACATCGTTCCCAAATTTGATATATTTCTAGTTCGGCTTTTTATCGTATTCTGTTCTATCAACCAATAGAAATAGAGGAATTCCCGCGTCGAAATCAACATGGAGGACAGTTCCAAGTTCAAGAATATTGCTGCTTAAAAGCAACTTGGGAGCCGTACTGCCAGCTTTCGAAGGTAAGAATGATGCATGCATGTTACACAATCACCAAAGGTTAAAATGAAAGCATTCCATGGCCGGTACTTGCAGCGAGAACACAAATAATCTCATGTGAAAGTTGGGATCGTTTCAATTTTCATAATTTTTGAATGAACTTTTGAATATTCTGATATTTGAATCGATGTTATTGATTTTCAATTTCATCACGATTTTCAATCATAATTCCTGGTTCATAATTTTCGTTAGGTCAATTACAAGGGGTCCAGGGGTCAATTAACCATCAGCGACTTTCAAGTCAGATCCGGTCCCTGGGATCTGGCGCAGAGGTGTTGATTAGGTGAAGTGTTTATGGCAAATGGTTTATGCAGTTATCTTAATCTTGATGGTGATCTCTGTTAGATCTACCTCTTTCAAAGAATAGACATTGCCCGGGGAGTCAGTGATTGCCATCTTTAGCCTGATAGATAATCATGATGGCAGAAATACAGAAATACACAAACATGTATCAGTTTCATATGCTTTAGAAAATGTACATGTTTGCGAACAAATAGTTCAGAAGACAACAGAATCGTCGATTTAATTCCTCACTTAAGTTACACAAACGGTTCGGGTTAAAAGTGCAGATCTTAACTGTTTTTCGAAAAACCGTTTATGTAACTTAAGTGAGGAATTAAATCGACGATTCTATTGTCTTCTGAACTATTTTTCGCAAACATGTTCATTTTCTAAAACATATGATGCTGATACATGTTTGTGAGAAAAAATGTTGTGGGGATTCTGCATACAATGCGTGAAATAAGGAAAAAAGAAAAATCGTACCTTCGACGTTCTGACATTTTGTTACCAAAATGAACCGTTTCGGTAACCAGTGTAATCGAGCGGATCACCAGTGAATAGATAGCATACTATATTTAGGGAGTTCTTTAATTTTTTTGAAAATAACATGGCAGAGAAGCATTAAATTATGAGGTCACAGATATGATAGCTAAACTACAAAACAAACTAAAATAAACAAAAGTAAGAACATGTATAAATGTTTCTATTTTTACATGTTCTGTTTCAATGTGGTCCTTTAATTGCTTATTTTTTAGATTCAGAGAAGTTCCAAACATTCAAAATTTTACTGTTATCTCATCTACTCTACGACCCCCACTTAAATTTGTAAAAAACATAAGTGGGGGTAACCAAACTCGTCTGGCCCTGTTATCCACTCCCTGATTCTGAAATGTCGTAGACCAACAACGTCAGGCGTAGATAACTGGGCCATACGGGTTTTTGTTAAAGTGGGGGTAGAATGCGATAAATCGCATGATGTATGGTCTCTCTAAAATTCTCTTATTTTTAACATGGGAAATCGTCACTTCAGCAAATTCACATGTCATTTATTTATGTTCCAAAATTCACCCTATGCAGACAGAGCCAGTGGGAAATATTGGGTGCGGAGCAAATGAGCGGAGGGTGCGGAGCTAACGGTCATTTTTGAATTTAAATTTGGGATATTTCTGAAACTTAGCAGTTTTGGGACTTCAAATATACCAAGATATGTGTATTTGACACCAAATATCAATACAATTGTGAAAATAGTAGCGCAATTCATTCTGTAGCGACGCAGTGTGCCTTAAACCTTTCCCAGATCTATATATTTTGAAATTATCCTTTTAATACTGAGTCCCCAGCATTCATAAAAAATGGTGTTCAAGGTACACTATCTATACAAATTATTTTTGCATCTTGGAAGCCAGGCAGTATCTGTGTGCTTTTATAAAAATTCGGAAATGTTTTTCAGATATGAGCCCCCTCTAAATATTGGGTGCGGAGGAGCTCCATAAACGTACCTACCTTCCTCTGTCTGCATAGGGTGAAATTTATTTAGGCTAGTATTAATATGTATATAACATATGCCTGGCAAAATTTTGTGAATTTAATTTAAAATCAAACATTATCCATTATGATTTAGGTTCGCCTTTGACAGTTTTTGATGTGGAAATGTGTCTGTTATTAAGCATACACCCTTTACCAATTTACGGAGACTGAAAGGTCAACCTGAAACTTCAACCTTCCTTGAAACTGTATGATTATCAGGCCCGTAGCCAGGGGGGGGGGGGTTCCCCCCCCCTGGCCAAAAATTCTTTCAAAATCATGCAGTTTTCACCATTTTGAGCACTTCTCAAGTGATTTTGTCCATATTTGGGCCAAAATTGTCAAATGTGAACCCCCCTGGAAATTTTTGAAAAATGAACCCCCCTTGGCAAATCCTGGCTACGGGCCTGATTATTGATATTTATATTTTTTAATCGAAATGGTGTTTGTTATAAGCACACGCCTTTTAACAATTGATAGAGACTGAAAAGTGTATTTCATCTTCAGCAAATCTGAAATTAAGCTTTGTTTTTATTGATCGAATTCAATGAAAGTTAATTTCTTTTAAGTTAAGTTAACTTTTATCAGCCTTTAAAAAAACTACTATTGTCATCTGTTTTTCCATCTTAGTGTACAATAGTTCTCTACTCTGTTTTCAGAAGTAGGAGATGAACCAGATTTTTGTAGCTTTCATCCATGATAACCATGAGACCTTGTTGGTTGTGTTTAGATGATGGTGTTTTATACTAATCAGGTATATTATTTCATCGTTTGATTTAATTAACTTGCATCATTTGTGGCTCTTTGCTTCAGAAAGTATTCATTTGTATTTAATGCAGTTATTATTTAACTTTCACAGTTTCACAGCAAATGAGATACTGTAAATTGCTTTAATTTGGTGCTATTTAATTTGGCACCCTGTGCAAATTTTAAAAGTATGACTGCTATATAATTAAGTTCTTTTAAAAGGTTTGAACTTAATCCTGATTGACACAATGTTAAAACATCTCAGTAGATTTACTCATCATATTCACAATTTAAAGGTCTTATCTTAATCAATACAATTTGAAATAAAAGTATAAAATAAAGTAACAGTCTTTTAAAGTACTACTATTGTCCTCTATTTTCCCATCTACCTATTCTGTTTTCAGGATTGTTGTAGCCTTCACCCATGATAACCCTGAGATGATTTTGGCTGTGTTGAGATGAGTGGTGTTATGCTAATCAGGTAGGCCTATATTATTTCTAGAGGTGTCACACTGACCCGAAGTTGACCTGCCATATTTTATCTCAGAAAGTTAAGAGTCATTCTCAGGTATCTACTTTCCTACCGTTCCAACATTTCAAATTATTATCCAATAGAATATTTTAATAAATAGATCTCTAGTTAAATCATTGGATGAAGATTATGAGAGTCAACGAAGGAATGTTTTGGCTATATGATTCTACTGTAGAAATACAAAAGGATAGTACAAAAAGCTACTAGGGATCTATAAACAGATGAGCATAGGGATTGTTTTACCCCAGAGTAGTCCCAAAAAGTCTCCTGAGACAAAGATCAGATCTGGTGGAAGAAAGATTACACCCTCAGGTGCATTTTCAGATAACCAACTAATAAAATGTTTATACTACAAGTCTCTAAAATATTTCAGACAAACTAGCAGTACAAGCAGAATGGAACATTTGACGGTTTGGAAGTTAGGCAGTCTAGAGTCCTCTGAGCTTGGGGAGTTGCGAGGAAAGTGACTTCGGTAAGTCCAGGTTAATCTATTATTCATTATAGAAGTATTTTATATATATTAAGTTTACAGCAGAATCAAATCTAGCAAGATCCTTGTCATTTTATTCTAAAAATATAAAGTGCAGACTTTACTTCAGGAATACTAGAGTATTTTACCAAAGAATTTTACAATTATGTATTTTATTTTATATATATGGCTTCCATATTTATATTTGGAAGAATTAAAAAATTTTCCCGATTTTCGCACTTTTAATCCTCAATAACTTACTGATTTACAACACATTGTAGACCTTTGAGACATATTGTATCTGAGATTGTAAAGAATAGATCGCTAGCTCAATTTTGGTTGAAAATGACACTGCAAAATATACAGAGTGGGTATGGGTATACAGGTTACATTTCATACTTTTCAATAGATTGATTTTTTCCAGGAAAATGTCCAAAAACAAGCAGAAATGGCAATGTGTTAAACATGCAACCAGGGAAACAACGACTGAGCTGTACAAGTCATTTGAAAAAACATTTGGAAAGTGATGAGGACCAATGAGAGCTCATGCTTTCAAGGAAAAATGAACACTTAGCATAAACAATATCTGTTCCGAGAAGCAAGCCAGTTTGAATTAAATTTTTATCTCTATGACAAGTAACGGGACAGTACTTTTAAGATTGCATAGATATAATGGCTTCATATCTGAAACATGCAATTTTTCTAGATTTATTCCCAACTTAAAATGGTCATTATTGCTTTTTGAAAATCAATACCATGTTAACTAATAGAGCATTTGTTCAAGCTCAAATTAGAATATTTATTCATTCCCGTTCAGAAAAATAACAATATAACCCCTAAACAGTTAGGCTATAGATAATTACATTCATAGTAAAGGGGGTGAATAGATCTGCCGAGATCTGGGCACAATCTCGGAAATGAAATATCGAAATATCATCAAAGGTTAATCCCATACTTAGTAGTGTTATAGGTAAATAACATGCGGGAATATAATTGATATCTGAGTTGAGCGGGAGATATATAAGGGTTATGTACTGGGAGGTTTTGGATGCAGGTTTTATCCCAAGGGAAATATGTGTATATCCCGAGGGACCAAGGGATATACACATATTTCCCGAGGGATAAACCCTGTATCCAAAACCGACCGTACATAACAGATGTATTTCATACCTACTGATGTTCTTGGTACGTCATATACCTTATAAAGTTCCAAAATTCAAAAATATACTTAAGATACACATTTTCTTGGTGTTTTAAAGTGGTTTTTAAGTTTCTGAGATTATCAAACTCATATAGCCTAACTCATATTTTGAAAAATAAAATTTGAAAAAAAAATTTGAAAAAAATGTGAAAATCTTTTTTTTTAAAATGTGAAAAAAAATTTGGGGAAAAATGGGGAATTTCAATGCATATTTAATTCTCATAATCTACTAAGTTTAGGATAAATCAGTTATTAAATGCTCGATTTTTGATACAGTGTATATCCCTCAGTAAATACAATATAGTCACGATTTATTAGTTAAAATATGCCTAATTCAATTTTAAGACAAGCCAGAACGGCAAATCTCCCCTGCCCCTTAACCGTTTAGGGGTTAATAAAATACTTAATAAAACTAATTAACGATAGGATAGATTTTTGATAGATGACATACGAGACTGTAATTATATTTAAGTTCAATTCTGTGTGTCAATATTCTCTATTTGGATGCTCAAAAAAGTTCTTGTGTATTAACTCATTAATTATTGGAAAAACAATATACATTTGTTAATAAGTCAAAGCATAAGTTAGTTGTGTTTTACCTTCACATGTGAAAATGTTAGGCTTAGTGTGTTATATATAATTTTACTGAACATCGGTGTCTACATCTTCCTGTACAGGAACTTTAAATTATGTTCATGTAATGATTCATTTAACTGGACGTTAGTCATTACTATCACTATATCTTGTTGATGGCATAATTAAGGTTACTAGAACATTCCTTGCATGTGTTGTCCTAACTTGATGTAACCAGAAGTTATGAATTTGCCATGTATGTGACAAGCACGTTACAGTCTCTTTATTTTGGCAAAGTCGTTGTTAAGGTTGGTACTACATTCCTGGCTCGTGATATCTAAGTCGAACGTAACTTGTATACTCATTTATGCGTGTCCACACTTTCCTTTGCCTACAACGTTCTATAGTTAATGTTACCAGAACTTTAACTTGGCCACGTATATGTGACGTTGCATTAGCACGTTACAGTCTGTTATTTTATTTTTGCAGTCATTGTTAAGGTTGCTACTACATTCCTAGCACATGATATTTAAGTAAAATGTAACGTTGTATAAACATCTGTGCGAGTCAAGACCTTCCTGTGCCTACATCGGTCCAAGACAAACGTTACCAGAACTTTAAACTGGCCAGGTATATGTTACGTTGCATAAGCACATTACAGTTTCACTATTTTTGCGAAGTCATTGTTAAGGTTGGTTCTACATTCCTGGCACGTAATATTTAAGTCAAATGTAACGTTCTTTAAACATCTGTGCGAGTCCACACCTTCCTGTACCTACAACGTTCCATAATTAACGTACCAGAACTTAAAACTGGCCACGTATATGTGACGTTGCATAAGCACATTACAGTCTCGTTATTTTTGCGAAGTTATCGTTTAGGTTGGTTCTACGTTCCTGGCACGTGATATTAAAGTCAAAAGTAACGTTCTTTGAACATCTGTGCGAGTCCACAACTTCCTGTACCTACAACGTTCCATAATTAACGTATCAGAAATTTAGATTGGCCACGTATTTATGACGTAATGTAAGTACGTTACATTTTCGTTATTTTGGCGAAGTCATCGTTTAGGTTGGTTCCACGTTCCTGGCACGTGATATTTAAGTCAAATGTAACGTTCTTTAAACATCTGTGCGAGTCCACACCTTCCTGTCCCTACAACGTTCCATATCAACGTTACCAGAAATTTAGATTGGCCACGTATATATGACGTAATGTAAGTACGTTACATTTTCGTTATTTTGGTGACGTAATTGTTAAGGTCGCTACTACGTTCCTGACACGTGATATTTAAGTCAAATGTAACGTTCTTTAAACATCTATGCGAGTCCACACCTTCCTGTACCTACAACGTTCCATATCAACGTTACCAGAAATTTAGATTGGCCACGTATATATGACGTAATGTAAGTACGTTACAGTTTCGTTATTTTGGCGACGTAATTGTTAAGGTCGCTACTACGTTCCTGACACGTGATATTTAAGTCAAATGTAACGTTCTTTAAACATCTGTGCGAGTCCACACCTTCCTGTACCTACAACGTTCCATATCAACGTTACCAGAAATTTAGATTGGCCACGTATTTATGACGTAATGTAAGTACGTTACATTTTCGTTATTTTGGCGAAGTCATCGTTTAGGTTGGTTCTACGTTCCTGGCACGTGATATTTAAGTCAAATGTAACGTTCTTTAAACATCTGTGCGAGTCCACACCTTCCTGTACCTACAACGTTCCATATCAACGTTACCAGAAATTTAGATTGGCCACGTATTTATGACGTAATGTAAGTACGTTACATTTTCGTTATTTTGGTGACGTAATTGTTAAGGTCGCTACTACGTTCCTGACACGTGATATTTAAGTCAAATGTAACGTTCTTTAAACATCTATGCGAGTCCACACCTTCCTGTACCTACAACGTTCCATATCAACGTTACCAGAAATTTAGATTGGCCACGTATATATGACGTAATGTAAGTACGTTACAGTTTCGTTATTTTGGCAACGTTATTGTTAAGGTCGCTACTACGTTCCTGACACGTGATATTTAAGTCAAATGTAACGTTCTTTAAACATCTGTGCGAGTCCACACCTTCCTGTACCTACAACGTTCCATATCAACGTTACCAGAAATTTAGATTGGCCACGTATTTATGACGTAATGTAAGTACGTTACATTTTCGTTATTTTGGTGACGTAATTGTTAAGGTCGCTACTACGTTCCTGACACGTGATATTTAAGTCAAATGTAACGTTCTTTAAACATCTATGCGAGTCCACACCTTCCTGTACCTACAACGTTCCATATCAACGTTACCAGAAATTTAGATTGGCCACGTATATATGACGTAATGTAAGTACGTTACAGTTTCGTTATTTTGGCGATGTAATTGTTAAGGTCGCTACTACGTTCCTGACACGTGATATTTAAGTCAAATGTAACGTTCTTTAAACATCTGTGCGAGTCCACACCTTCCTGTACCTACAACGTTCCATATCAACGTTACCAGAAATTTAGATTGGCCACGTATTTATGACGTAATGTAAGTACGTTACATTTTCGTTATTTTGGTGACGTAATTGTTAAGGTCGCTACTACGTTCCTGACACGTGATATTTAAGTCAAATGTAACGTTCTTTAAACATCTATGCGAGTCCACACCTTCCTGTACCTACAACGTTCCATATCAACGTTACCAGAAATTTAGATTGGCCACGTATATATGACGTAATGTAAGTACGTTACAGTTTCGTTATTTTGGCGACGTAATTGTTAAGGTCGCTACTACGTTCCTGACACGTGATATTTAAGTCAAATGTAACGTTCTTTAAACATCTGTGCGAGTCCACACCTTCCTGTACCTACAACGTTCCATATTTAACGTTGCTACAACTTGAGACATATATTCTGACGACGTTATCACAACGTAAAATTGTTAGCTGGGAGGGACCTGGTCGATATTTTACTTTATATTATACTTACGGAAGAAGCTTATGTTTTCACAAATTCCTGGTTAAAATACTTCCGGTTTCCTTTAAAATCTCGTTTCAAATCTCGTGAGACTCGAGATTGAAGATCACATGATCATTAGCCCGCGAATATAGTTCGAGGTAGTATATTTGCAACTTGCTGAGGGACGGACGTGCTCCCATCATGGCTTCAACTTCAACAGCTGAAACTTGGGTAGGCCTAAATAATTACATTCTTTCATACATTCGGTAGCTTCATAGTTACTTCATTTATTTATGGTCATCTACGTAATGTGAACTTCATTTAGAAAATCATTGGAATTTCTAGCGTTTGGAGTCTACCATTTCAAATTGCATACAATTTTATAACCCAGTATTTTATTCAATTCATTATACCACGTTGCAAGTATACTCCCCCTTCTATTTATACTCGTATACCTTATATAGGAGGTTATTTATAACTTTGAATACATTTTCGGCTGCAGTGTTCAGGTGTTTAGGCAATGTTTAGTCATTATAAATAAACCATTTTATCGAGAGGTTTCCAGGTTATATTTCAAGCCTATGTTTTATTATGCCTTCTGGGTAATTATGGTTTTTGGCGGGAAAATACTACCCTTTTGGCGGGCAATTATACCTTTTTGGCGGGGAAATACTACCCTTTGGCGGGCAATTACACCTTTTCGGCGGGAAAACTTTACCTGCTTTGTCAATCATGTTTGAGGGTACAAATCTTTACTGTTTTTATGGACGTATTATTTCAAAAGCTTATGGGTAAAAGCCTTATAATTATTGGGGAGAAATTCCTTGCAGTGAGTTGAGTTGTGTTTTCGTGGATAAATTCCTTCATTATGGATACATTTTATAGATAAAACCTCATGTTTTGGTTGGAAATCCTTTCACATTAGACATGGAAATTCACTGTTTTGGGATGGAAAATTACTCATATTTTTGAAAAGGGAAAACGTTCATCTAACATTTACAATTGTTATTGAGTTAACAGGGATGATAATTTGTCATATTCCTAAGGTGTTATTGACCACTTTCATCAGCCACGTTTTAAGGTTACTCAATTATTATGACATTTATAATTCTTTGGAAATCTGGGACCATTTCAAGTTCCCGCCATTTTTGTTAGCCATTTATTGGGTAAAATCTGGGATCATTTCAGGTTCCCGCCATTTTTGTTGAGTCATTTTATAAGGGAAATTTTGTAACATTTCAAACTCCCGCCACTTTTATTAGCCACCTATTGAGTAAATTCTGGTGTCATTTCAAATTACCGCCATTTCTATAAGCTCTTTAACAAGGGAAATATTTGGTATAATTTCAAATCCCCGCCATTTTTACTGGCCATCTATTGGATAATTTATTACAACATTTCTCTCGGCCATTTTTACTGGACATCTATTGGGAAAATTAATATCACTCCTTTACCACAATTTCTTATTGGACACATTTTGAGAAAACTTTTACTTTTAAGAAACTTCAATATAAATGGTTTAGTTTCTACTCAAACATAACAATTTCTGTACATATTTAGTTCAACATGATCATATCATACTGTAGAACACACATATTTTAAACCGCTATTATCACTAGTGATTATTTTACTTCGTTCATTTCACATGTACTTATGTTCGTTCATTTCACATGTACTTATGTTCATTCATTAGAGATCATCCATTAAGGATGACATGTACATAGTCCACTTATGATCATCCATTAAGGATGACATGTACATAGTCCACTTATGCTCATCCATTAGGAGTAACATGTACTTAGTAATTTTACATTCATCCATTAAGGATGACATGCACTTAGCCCTTTTACATTCATCCATTAAGGATGACATGCACTTACCATTTTACACTCATCCATTAAGGATGATAACTACTTAGTCATTTTACAATCATCCTTCAAGGACGAGAAACACTTAATCCTAGTCCACTTTTGTTCATCCATTAAGGATGACACGAACTTAGCCCTTTTTATATTCATCCATTAAAGATGACAACTACTTCATTCATTTGTGTTCATCCATTAGTGATGACAATTACTTGATCTAGTTATTTACATCTATTACGAATTATAACTACTTGATTATGTTATGTAAATCCATAAAGGATATCATTTCAACTTGGATCCATTCATTTCCATATAAGTTTATCCATAAAGGATGACTTATTTTGTACTTTTATTCATTTGGTATGACCATGACTTTTGATACTTGCCATTTGTAACAGGGACTATTTTTCATCAGGTGGTATCCATAAAGGATAACCACTTGTTTACATTAATAAATACAATTATTGCTAACACCTTTTAATATAATAATAATAATAATCATGTGAAATAAAATATATTATTTTAACTTTACCTTACTTATTATGTATTTTTATTAATTAGGCATAACACAAGAGGTATTCCTTCCTTTAATAACATTTTATTGATCACTCCACTGTTACATATAGGCCAGGGTTGTTACAATATGTAAGAAATTGATGAAGTTATAATAGATTAAAAGTTCAAAATTGTAAATAATAAGTAACCATTCTTATAGAAGAAATATACAAAAGTCATTGTTGTAAACTCTTTAGTTTTCCTGAAATAAAGTGTGCAGTTTGGGGATTTTTAGATAATAGACATGAAAAGGAATGACATAAGCCAGAAATATTCTAAAATTGAAACAATCTTTTTGTTAGACTGCTTGCTAGATCCGATCCTCTCTTTAAAATGTCAATATCTAGGTTTACGCGTTTTTTACCCTTGGTCTGAGATTCGACCCTTGATGAGGCATGAAGTCAAGGTCATTCCTATGTAAAATATCAATATCTATGTAGTTGGTGATTTAAAGTCCTTTGGGCTGCTGTGACCCTTGGCAACCAACGATTAGTTGAACTGAGTTCAAGGCCAATGTAACTGGGTCAAGTTTGTTTCAAGATTAAAAATTAATATCTAAGTATTTGGCGTTGAAAGGACCTTGAGGGCTACAATGACCCTTGACGACACATGATTAGGTGACCTAAGGTCAAAGTCAATGTGTATTGGCCAACGTTATTTCAAGGTCACATCTAGGTACTCGTATCTGGCGTTTCACGAGGTTTCAACAAGTTCATCTCAATTCAAAAATCAGTCAAAGTCAAGTTATCAATACAGGTATTTTGCATTTTATGGAGGCTGCTGCTATATGGGGACCCTTCGTGATCCACTCGAACATGTAGATTTCTAGTATTTGTAAAGATGTATAAAAGTTAAAATGTATACTTTCCATTCTCCTATCATTGGATTTAAATAAGGAGTATGATTTTAAATTGGCTAGGTCGTGGTTAAGCAACAATAGTATGTTCGAAATACCGCTGTGTAATGCCTGGATCACATTTGCTGCGAGTATTTTGTTCAAAATTGAATACATTTCTGAACACAATACTCAATCGGCCGGGCGCCGTAGTGAAAATCGGAGCAAATGTGACCAAGACATAAAACAATTTAATAATACTGTATCAGTTTCACATTTACAGCGGTCAAACGCATTTACAAAAAAAACGCCAGAGTTGGCAATCATATAAAATGAAACCAATCCCGCTGTGATTCATAGAAATAACTAATTTACTGCATTGAGTTCAATGTTATAACCATGTCGATTTACATGAGTGTCCGATTCATTGTACCAAATTTAAACCTTGACTGTTCTCAAGAAAGCAATAAGCTGACATATATCATATTTTACATTTACAACAACTGAAAAGATAATAAATGTTTTAATATAAAGTTGACGTAGTTATAAATGTTTTCAGCGTAAAATCAAAGCACAACCATATAATTAAAAAAATTACGCTGGGATTCCAACTGGATACAACTAACGAGTTGTATTTAAGGTGGCCTAAAGTGCTGCTTATTTCTTCGTGAAGCCACTCAGTAAAATTACGATTTCTCTGCAACCTGATGTTCAATCAACATCATTCGAGTATTTATATGTTCCTGACACGTTCGGGCATCCGGTTATGACAACGTCTACCCAATGTTTGCACGAGAAATCGACGTAATTCATGACTGAAATCGGGAAGACAAAAATATGTGATATTCTTTCAGAATTGTTTATAATAACTATTTACAAAATCGTTCCTGAGACACAATCCATTTAGGTAGGGTTTGTTTTAAAGTCGAAAAGCCCCAATACGACAATACAAACCCAGATTAAACCCAGAAGAATGCAGATTTCATGTAATGATTTACGTTCATGTAAACAAGTAAAGTACATATAATCCCCATATAAAACACTGGCCTACGTGACTTGTAAACACAGGTTCAAATTGAAATATAGAAAATTTTCAACATAGTATTTGCTTCCGTGTTCTGTATGCCCCTCTACCTGCTTAATAAGGCAATGTATCTTCAAATAAAACCTTAGCCAAGTAGATAAGAGTCTCTGGAACACTTTTGTAAATAGTTTTCACAAGCAATTTTATTCCCGGACGCCCAAACGTGTCAGGAACACATATATATTTGAATGATCTTGATTGGACATCAGGTTGCAGAGAAATCGTATTTTTACTGAGTGGATTATTGCATTTCATAGATCTAGAGGCCCTTCAGGAGTGGAAAACCTTAAATTATCAGAGAGTAATGTTTCCAAACTGTTTTGAAACAAACTAACCTCTTGTTTTCAACCTACACCTTGCTCCTTTCTGTCGTATTTAATAAAACAAAAATAGTATATCACGGAGGGATACGAACCACTCACCTGGGACTTGGTTATTCACTAGCGCCATAGGCGTTCTACTATTCTGGATACAACTGACGAGTCGTATTTAAGTGGAGACAAAAGTG
This sequence comes from Owenia fusiformis, assembly GCA_903813345.2. Lineage (NCBI taxonomy): Eukaryota > Metazoa > Annelida > Polychaeta > Sabellida > Oweniidae > Owenia > Owenia fusiformis. Next base: position 38,584,358 of record CAIIXF020000007.1, read on the forward strand.
AGGATCATTTTGAATTGACGCTCGGTATAAATATATAATACTTTTGTTCTTTCATATCGGAAGCTCGTTGGCCTCATGGTTAGCGTGCCTGGCTTCCATTGTCTAGGTTAGTTGATCGAGACCCGTTCATGTCGAACTTTTTGATTTGCTTGTTGTCAAGATATAGTAAGTAGGGCAAAATCCAGAAAAAGTAGATAAAAAATACTCCAATGGAGTATAAAATTGTCACCAGGATTCCGGAATGAGACGAATGTTAACTCGTGAAATCTCGGTAGATAAAGTAGGTCAGAAAATCCGGATTAATCCGAACAAGGTTCGGGAATTTCCGTCATAAGAAGTAGGTCAAAAATACTCCAATGGAGTATAAAATTGTCTCCAGGATTCCGAAATACGACGAATCGAATCGGCAAACTTCGGTACAATAATGAAGTGCATAAAAACCGAAATGACAGGTGTCAGGGGCTTCCCCTCATCTTTCCCGACATGGTTCTTAAAGCCTTATATGGATCTATCACATGACATTCAAAATGACGTTCCTATATGGTCCTATGGGCCTTATATGGATCTTTCGAACACGTGACCTAATACCAAATCAAAATCAAAATTTTACCTTGACCATTGGATGGGATTTCATAGAAAATATAAAAGAAAACATATTCTCGCGATCCTTAAATCACTTAAATTCGATCATTTTATCTTCACCCCTTGATGGAATTTTATGAAAGAAGTTATGAAAACACATCATCATGTAAGGGTTTTCACCTAAATTAGCTCGTTTTATCTTGACCCTTCAATTGAATTTCATTGAAAAATGTTTCATGAAAAATATCATCATGTTATGATTTGTATTTAAATAAGACCGTTTCATCTAAATACTTGCTGGATAATATTTCATAAAAAATGCACTTTAAAAATATTTCAGGATTTGCCTTAATTTATCAATGTAATGTAAGTATTAGATTGACTCTCAAATAGGGTTCTATTTTAACTTTTTTATTGAAATTAATACTAGGTAGGACTCACTCTCTAAATAGCTAATAAAAATTCAACCCTTAGATGTGATTTCGTTGAAAAAAAAATATGACAAGTCCAGAATCAAATGATTTGTCCAGAACCTCTTAAAGTGTGCGCCAAAGTTTAAAACTGCGCAGGCGCACCGCTCTCGCTAAACTATATAAAGAGATTACCAGGTACACGATTCAGAGCTAAGCCAGGAAGGCGAACGATCTTCGTCTCGTGATGATTTCCCATATAATCGTAACCAGGGAAGTTTCACCATTGAAATTGAAAATTACTATTAGATATACTTTGTAGATGTTATTTATGAAGCTATTTAGTGTTTGCATCAATCAAATGGCTCATTTTGAACATATAAAAAGTATTTGTGTTTTGTTTCCCAGGGAATTGTATTGTATGTAGTACACACATAAATAGTGTACATTATACAGTACTTGAATAGCCTGGTTTACATAATATTGAAGGGCATGCTGATTACATGCACACGAGTACATGAATGAAGGCCTAATATTGATATACGTAGCTTGCATACCTAAATAAAAAATAAACTCTTCTAATCCCCTAATGTAAACACGGCGGTATATCGGTAGCCCGATTTATCGGGGACTTTAAGATCCTGTTTTTAGTTTATAATATGTTCAATAAGAGATCTCTTAATATTGATAGGCTATAATCACTAAATGAGTATGCATGTCACCTAAGTTTCCTTTATAAAATATTTATTTATTTAAAATGTATCTAGTCAGAAACTCCTTGGTTTTATGATGCCTCTTTTTAGTGCTTTGAGCTATCGACCTTGGGGAAGATGGTCTCGATTCATTACTACAGAGGTGTATATTATCCATGGGGTTCTTGTTTTATTTATTCACTCATGCAACTCCCATTTAGTGCAATATATGTACTTATCATTCAATATGCATCTCACATTTAGTGCAATATATGTATTTATTGTAATATTTGTCCTCAACCATATGCATTATGTATTTCACAATTAGTGCAATATTCATATTAATTGAAATATTTGACCATATGCAACATACTACTTACATTTAGTGCAATATATGTATTTATCATGCAATATGCATCTCACATTTAGTGCAATACATGTATTTATTGTAATATTTGTCTTCGATCGTATGCATTGTGTATTTCACATTTAGTGCAATATTCATATTTATTGTAATATTTGACCATAGTGCAACATCCTACTCACATTAAGTGCAATATATGAATTTATTGTAATATCTGTCTTCGACCATATGCATGATACAATTCACATTTTGTGCGATATTTGTATTTATTGTAATTTTTGACCATATGCAACATGCTACTCTCATTTAGTGCAATACATGTATTTGTTATGCAATATCCATATCACATTAGGTGCAAAATATGTATTTAATATAATGATTGACAATATCATTCCATGAACTGCTTATTTATGCCAAACTGATTAATCAGACAATTTATATTTATTTATTTATATCATTGGTTATTATTGTATAAATTTTTACCAGAGACATTTTTTGTCTCTGTCTTTATGAATGTTGACCCAAGCTGCCGATTGGGGGTAGTAATGGGTGACACTCAGATATAATGTATACTGTGTCTCATAAGTCGGCACCGGTTGGTGATGTTACAAAATGTTGTTTTTATTATGTATTTTATATGTACATTGTAATATCAGTGACACAAAAATAAACTATTTTAAACAAAACAAACAATATAATTTACAGGGGTTAATTTTCCACAAAATTTGACCAAAGTGTCCAGATGGCTTTAAAATCTAACGTGATACTCGATGCTGTAATGAGGTTGAATGGAAAGTTAAACGAGACTTATTTACAAGTTTGGCTGGAATTCTACCGAGTTTACCGATTTGCATCAAGAGATAACTTGCCCGCCCTTTGAAACCCATCCCTCGGAAAAATTTAGTTTCTGGATCAAGATTGGGTTCAGACTTTGATAACCACTTAAGTTTTATGTAAGGTTTACCTCTTCATTTATTAACTTAGATTATTATATTTAACATAATCATTAAGTTTTGAGTTGATTATCTGACCACTTTGGTTGTTAAAGTACTGAAGATCTAGATATCCGCACATGCGCAATACCATCTCACGTAATCTCTTGATGCAGTGTAACTCGGTAGAATTCCAGTCAAACTTCAACTTATAAAAAAGTTTCGGTCTAATTGTGACGACTGTGATAGCTCTTACATAGGTGAAACTAAGAGACCAATAGGTGTTAGGATAGAAGAACATCAGACAGCATAAAGATTAGGAAAAGAAACATCGTCTGCTTTAGCTGTACATTCATACGTCACAGGTCATAGGATTAATTGGGATGAGTATAGTATAGTTGATAAGGAGAGTAAGGATTTCTATAGAAAAGTTAAAGAAGCTATTCACATACATCTTGATAAGCCCATTCTTAACAGAGACTCAGGTTATCTCGTAGATAAATTGCTACTTGAGTCTAAGATTAAGGTCAAGGACAACTGTGGTGGCGGGAAACCAACAAACAGCACGTCACTGACGAAGGATGTAGTCACATCCGAAAGCTATGAAAGAAAGTAAGTTATTCTGGTTAGTTAGATGAACCATATACTTCTACTAAGTATTTTTTCGACACTTTCACAGCGGATACTTGTAAAGTTTTGTCAAGTTGGGTAGTTGTTTTTTCCTTTGCTTATTCAGGAGTCCTTCCTATTAATATTGATCTCCAAAATAAACATGATGAAGGGATTTATCACACCACTTCTGAGTGTGTTCATTGTTCAAATCTTTCTCTAAAAACAAAACGATTACATACAAGTGAAAATGATAAAGATCGAAAAAACAGTTAATTTTTACCTGGAGTCCTTTCGGAGTAAAAAGAATCTTGTCCAGTACATGGAGTCACAAGTGTGTCTGTCCCTGAATAAAGGTCTGATAAAAAGCACCATGCGCCATCTGATTTGTAAACGACAGACCAGCATACGAAGTTGGTTTCATCTAGACATCGCTGTTTGCAATATTCAAAGCTTAAGTTAGGAATGTCAGTTCTGGACAATAATATGTTGTAAGTTTGTGTAGCACATGTATCTGAGTCGAGGACAATAAAATTGTTTGATGGCACTGCAAAAGTAATACATTTTTGTTATTATGGATATATTATCGATTAAAGTATTATTATAAGGGCCGAGATTGATTGTCCAGTGTATTTCAGACATGTTTATATAATTTTGGTCGATCTTACTAGGCTAACGCACCTGACATTCAGATCAGACCCGTCAAAATTATTATTTATGTTCACCCTGGAGGATAACACTATGTGTTTAAACCACGGTTTCTGTGTCCCCATTTGTGGTTTATTCAACATTCAAAACAACTGTATGTATTTCATTTATTTGATATATACTTTTATCTTAGTCAGCACAGCTACACACTTCTATACTTACATATCAATATCATTTTTACAGACTTAATGGAACAAAGAAGATGATAAACACATTCTGGAAGACTATGGGATGGATATGCCAGAATACCTTTCCGAGGAAAAAATACTAGATGAAGCCGAGCCTAGTATTTTTTTCGAGGATGATGTTTTTTAATACTTTAAAACGAAGCCATGCCAACTTCAATGGTGTGTATAGTAGGTTTAAGTGTATGTATTGTGGCCATTTGAGATATGTATGTAAAACTGAGACCAAGTACTTTCTAAATGTGCCATTTTAAGACAAAATCGCAAGAACATAGTCCCGCAAACTGGAACTTCTTTATTCGTTAATTTTCATCGGTGAAGCAAGGATTTTACCCTAAAAATGAGTCCCTATGTTGGCGTAGTGATATTTAAAAAAATCGAGACGCAAACCCTATAATGAATATAGTGTCAAGATGCAGGTTTTGTAAAGGGGAAGGCAGAAATATAGTCATTGTATGGGCTAATTCGTTCGAAAATGGCGATATGTACCCCAGAACTTGAATTTTGTGATTTTTCTCAATATTTTTCAATGATTTACCGTAGTGACACCTTATATGAAAATCTCGAACTGTTTAGTTTTGGGGAATTCTGGGTAAATGTTAATGATTTTCCGTTCGAAAATCTAGTCTGTTAAGTCTTGTTTACACATTACTAGATGAACCATTTGACGCATCGATTTCTTAGCGCTTTTCCCAAACATGGAAAATCTTCAAAATAACAGATTTATAAACAAATGTACAAATAAAACAATTGTTACCACTCAATTGACATGTAAAACAATATATATCAAAATCCTTGAAAAGAAGTAGAAAAACCTACATCTTAGAGAAAGTGGATACAAGAAAATAATGTAAAGGAAACAGATCGTGAAATACGAGTATTAAGCTGCTAGGTCAAAGGGAATTAGGTGAAAATGCATTATTTTTTACTTCTATTACAATTGGGTTGCTGTATGCTTCACTCATTTCACTTTTCCCAGTGAAATATCTGCTTCGCACAATGTTTGGCAATTATTCATTTCAATTCATTCTTCCCCAACTGCAATTCATTACATTTTAATGTTAGTGCAGATGCTTCAAGATAAACCAGTTCATAGCATTCAATTATGATAATATACATCGCATTCTATGTTCATAATTGTCTCCAATTTCAAACAACCATGCTCGCAGCACGACTTACCTTTAGTCCTGCAATATTTCAACTTATGATGATGGAAATTTTCGATGTTTACTATATTTGAAACTTTTCTGTATATTTAGGGTGTCCTGAATTCAAATCTACGTTGACGCAACATACGCGTTATATCTTGTGTCTACTCTCACTGCACATTGGCCTGTTTTGACAAATGAATTGAAATTCAATTGAATTCTGTCTTGTCTAGAATGTCAAAAGGAAATATCTTGATTCTCATATGTAAATCATATTATCTGTAAATTCAGATATTGCATAGTTTCTAATCTTCAACAATTGGTAAGTTTTATAATAAAATGCCATCACGGGCGATTGTATTGCAGAACACATACTCACTTGTTTGACAGGACACCTCAGATAGTGTTATAAATACGAATACAAGAATCATGCTCGAAACCTCCATCCGTACCAGTGGAAGCTTTTTAAACTCCTCTTGTGCTTTTTATTTGCTTGTGTCTGTCTACACCCTCACTAAAAGCACCCTTCTCCGTGTGACTGTATCCTGAAATTGTAAAACAGAGCGCAAATTTTTGAAATAATAACGATTTAATGATCATCTGTTCATGATTTTCAAAACTGATTGATTGAATGACAACATAATGTGTTAGTTTTAACAAATTATTCTAAAATTAATTTGCATGATTGGATATATCCCTTTAATAACTTCAAAGGTAAGTACATGTAATCATTGAAAAACTACACATTGCAGTGATGGAATATTTTAGGAAATGTAGAAAGGTGAAAACTGAAAAAAAACATTACAAATAAAAGGAAATATTATGGAAAATTACAAATATGATGGTAAAAGACATATATTACACATGAAACATGGAATCGATTTGTGAGAATTGACACTTTAATTTGCCATACATTGGCTATTCAAACGCGTAATCATGATCAGCTGAGTGAGCATCGACAATGGTTCCGTTAAAGCTCCATGTGCAGTATGGCAAGGGATTTTAGACAGTCATATCTTTCACCATGAGTATGAATACAGTGGTTTTTATTAAAACAATATCACCCTATGCAGACAGAGCCTGTGGGAAATATTTGGTGCGGAGCAAATGAGCGGAGGGTGCGGAGCTAACGGTTATTTTTGAATTTAAATTTGGGATATTTCTGAAACTAAGCCGTTGTGGGACTTCAAATATACCAAGATATGTGTATTTGACACCAAATATCAATACAATTGTGAAAATAGTAGCGCAACTCATTCTATAGCGACGCAGTGTGCCTTAAACCTTTCCCAGACCTATATATTTTGAAATTATCCTTTTAATACTGAGTCCCCAGGTCTCATAAAAAATGGTGTTCAAGGTGCACTATCTATACAAATTATTTTTGCATCTTGGAAGCCAGGCAGTATCTGTGTGATTTTATAAAAAGTCGGAAATTTTTTCAGATATGAGCCCCCTCTAAATATTGGGTGCGGAGCAGCTCCATAAACGTAGCTCCGCACCCAATATTTAGAGGGGCTCATATCTGAAGAACATTTCCGAATTTTTATAAAATCACACAGATACTGCCTGGCTTCCAAGATGCAAAAATAATTTGCATGGGTAGTGTATCTTGAACACCATTTTTTATGAATGCTGGGGACGCAGTATTAAAAGGATAGTCTCAAAATATCCCGTCTGGGAAATGTTTAAGGCATACTGCGTCGCTATAAAATGAATTGCACTACTATTTTCACAATTTTATTGATATTTGGTGTCAAATACACATATCTTGGTATATTTGAAGTCCCAAAACGGCTTAGTTTCAGAAATATCCCAATTTCAAATTCAAAAATGACCGTTAGCTCCGCACCCTCCGCTCATTTGCGCCGCACCCAATATTTCCCACAGGCTCTGTCTGTATAGGGTGAATATGTTTTCTTCAAAGTGAAGTCCCCATGATAGTAAAATATCAATCCAACTAGCTGAAAAAGAGGATCTTGTTTTTCTCAATTTAAATCCCTATTTATATTTTTTCGAATTTTCGATTTATATTTTTATGATCATGGAGACTTCGCTTGAAAGAAAACATATTGTTTTAATAAAAACCACTGTATTTATGCCTAGAAAGTATTCATGGTGAAAGATATGACCGTCTTAATTCACTTGCCGTATTGTTAGTACCTCAGTGTAAATACTCGCATCTGATTGGTCAATTAGCGGTCAACATTTTTGCCTGTACCTCACCTGTGCATCATGGGATATCATATTATTGACCGCTTATTTATGTTACTGTACTACACTTGTGAATTATGGGAAATATGACGTCATAATGTTTACAGAAAAACATGGTAGACGGACATTTCGTAAACGTTGATGAAAGTGATATTTTGACTTTGCTAGACGACAAGTATAGCAAAAATACAAAAAGAAACGAAAAATTAACATTAATTTACAAGTGAGTATGCAGCTATGTGCCAAAAACAAAGAGTTTAGCTACCACTGTCTTAAGATTTTCTTATAAAAATTATTGCTGGCGTGGTTCGGAGAAAAGATTGTGAAATGAAGCCATGATTGGTGACTGTCGTCTATATGTGTATTATTAATTTCTTCTGACTAACAAAACAATTGTAGACCTCTCCATTCGGTCAACCGTCAAAACCATATACCTCGACTGTAAACCTTGAAACTACTGTTGACCTCGACCTTCGGTCTCTGTCAACAGTAGTTTCTCGGTTTACAGTCTCGGTATACAATTTTGCCGGTTGACCTCTGGAGAGGTCAACAATTGTATACTGTACATGGACCTTTGCCAAAATATGCAGACAATGAGGAAACAACAGCGCGCGAGGTTAAAGAAAATATTAAATATAAGAATCTGCATGGAGAAAAGGCACAAAATCATAAACTAGTCTGCGTAGTTTTGTATGCTCAGTGAAGGATTGAGCCCAAAAGGCCATTTTAAGTCAAAAAATGTAACGTTCTCAATGTAAATGATCATAAATGAATGGTGGAAAAATAATGTCATATTCGGTTCTACAGCCTTACATTTTCTTTATTTGTGTCAGGCCTATCACCCATTTGTCTTGACGACGTTATAATTATGGTGTTTTGACCTTTTGTATTGTAGAATCATATGTACTATATTTAAACAAAGGATTGGTATCGATATGTAGAACTGAATTCAACAATGTTTTTCTCTTAAACCATTCATTGAAAACATTCTGTAACAGAACATGGTATTTTATGTAATGTCCACTGATTGACAACAATTTTATGCGAAAAGTATTTAGAAATATTTTGTATAACTGTTTTTGTTAACAATTTTTGTTTTTTAGTGCAATTGTTTTTGCTCCTTTCTACAAATGCTTATATCTACGGGGGCGGTTCTGATAAAATCTAGAGGGGCAAACCGCTGAAAAAATGATTGGCTTCTGTACTAGATCCGATCATCTGATTAGCAGAACAGACAATTACAAATGGATTGATGGACACTTTTTCTCTAAGTTATATTCTTAGATAACATTTGTTTTAAAATGGGTACATTATTTTTCAATATCATACATCCCTCTATAGGTTTGACAGACTTAACTCCCAACAGGTTTCTTTATTTTTTGCGCCTCCGAATTGTCCCAATATTTTCGAAGAAGGAGCTTTAAGATATCAATTTTGTGTTCACTAAAGTTTAATTCAATTTTTTTTTATTTACTTATGTGTTTGCAAGAACTTCGGATTGATGGATATTCGTTACATGAATCGTGGCAATTTCCCAACTATTGTAAATGATGAAAATTCAGAAAAGGGAGGGATTTGAACTCTGCAGCCCTACAAATAGGGGCTAAATGTTGCTACACTTGCGGTGACGAGTGTACTTTTGAATTTAAATGCTCGTGTTATTTGTTTCACGACTATTTTACTTAATGTTATGAAATAGAGGAGGTTGGCTGTTCTCGTCCTGTAAGATGTTTCCTGATTTAAACACACGTCCTGAATGTCACGGGGAAAGTGATGCCAAAACACCGTGTTTTGGCATCAAGATGGCCAAGCTTCCGATGATGGATTTTCGAAAGATATTTTGTTTTCCCATTCAAGATTACTAATATAAGTATATTTTGATTGATTTGTGAGGTATGTATCACTTCCTGTGAAAATGTGAATTTTTTTTATCTGTCTTAGAAAATGTCTCCAGAATGTATAAACCCAACTTGGCAGATGTCCCATTGTTTGATTGTGTCACTCTATACACTCATTGGATTAATATTTTGTACACATAAATAGTCACATTTCAATAATCATTGAGAAGGGATTAGTTATGATAGCAATTGTGTTGACCTACTTATTTTTAGAAGAAGGTCATGATTAACTCTTGCTTTTTTCATATAACGCCTGGTTCTTACCTAGAAAGTTATATGTAGTAAGGGAATGGTGTACTTCTAGGGGAAATCTTGAGATATATAAAAATCTAGGTAAGGACCAGGCGTTGTGCAAAAATTTAACTTTTATACAATTTTCAGCATGAAAAAAAATTATGTCAGCCATTTTGAAAATCCTTAGAATGATTGTGACAATTGTGTTTTATATATTCAAGTATATTTTCTTATTTAATATTATCATTTCATGAACTAATATCTATGCTTGCACTGAAACATGACCTTTAGAGAAGCATATATTTTAGCATGGCTCTAAACAACACAATAACATGTAATTCCTTTCTATACATTCGTATAAATGTACATGCAAAATTGAGTAATTGTTGTACAATCATTTAATCTCTATATGACAGGCGTCATTTTTGTCTATGAATATTTTTTTATATTATCACAGTTCACTGGCTGATCATACCAATGTTCATATTTAGAAATCCAGCTCAACTTTATTGTGTAGAAGAAATAAGTAAGTCACAATCAGTAGGCGGGAAAACGACATTTGCTAATAAAATGTCCAAAGCAAAGGGGACTGTATGAATGAACTGCAAACACTCAGAACCCCCTATATGGACAGAGGGGTTACATCTAAATCATAGTGAACTCTTTTGAGGACTTCCCCATTTTGACTGGAAACGATGTACAGTGAAATCTGTATATCCAAACACCTCTCTAATCCAAACACCTCTAATTGGCACCTTTTGAGGTGGATCCCGGCTATGGCATTAATGGTTGAGAAATAGGGATCGAAACCAGCCATAATTTTCTCCTGATGACCATTGTGAATTGTTGTGTTTTACGGATTATGATGACGGCTTTGCGAACGGATGTTGACCCTTTGAATTGCTTATGGACTTCGAGACTGGATTTCATCTATCCCGCATCATTTGAGATCTTTTATGAGTACTAGTATGTACAACTATTTTTGATGTTATGAGTATTGGCTATCAATTTTTTCAATTTTTCTTCAACATATATTGTAATGACTTCAGTATGAATGAAATGTCCCTTGGTGTTCTGGTCCTGGATTGTGATATTGGTTCTCGATTGGAGGGGGAGGGGGATGTTAGACATTGTTTCTTTTCACGTTAGATTATGGTTTTGGGATATATAGGGTCTACTTTTCTTATGACAGATTTACACTTACAGTTTGCTTTTCTTGTTGGGTTTCTTTAAAGTTTTTAGTCACCCTTCCCTTTGGCAATTGTGCTTATATATTCTGAATAGAACACTTTTTCATGGTCCCAAATTTGTTATCCCCCATTGACTTACATGTTTATAAAACCTTAAAATGTGAACACCTGCTAATTTGAACACTTTTATCAAGTCGACCATCTTCAAGTAGATGGGAAATATACCATCAATGTAAAAAAAGAAACATATGGCCTAATTTGTGTAAAAGCCTAGTAATAGGTACAACCCAGATCCAGATGTATATAATAGTATTATTGATGCAATCAATGGATGGTGTTGTTCATGCCCAGTTGGGAGTAGGGATGTAGGCACAAGGGGTATAAAAGAAAAAAGAACTGCACAAAGTTTGACATTTTAAAATCCAAAGATATGTCTGAAATGTTGTCATCTGATGAAGAGAACAAACACATGAATGCGCTCAACTACAGAAGAACAACAGTTATGTAAACTCCAGAGTCACCTTTTAGAAATTGTTATATTTTATGTGAAATAATTAATTCAGTATTTCACTGCCACTTTAATGCAAACTGTATCTGAGCAATTGCTCTCAAGAAACCAGATCAATAATATCAATTGATTGGCATTTTTGACTTGTCAATTACTTCATGTGTTTTTTAATGTTGCCCCTTGTTCTTTCTCATTGTGATGTAAATCAAAAAACTCAATATTATTTTCTAACTCATTTTTTCAAACTTTTTTTGTAGACAATTGATCTCAATAAAGTATAGAGAAGATCACATTTTCAGTATTTTTTGTATTTTTGACTTGTTATATCATATGTGTTTTCGAATGTTGCCCATTATGCTTTGTCATTATACGTAAGATAATACCAAGAGAATCAATTAAAAAAGTCTTAAATGACTGTAAATAATTATTATTTTCATAGTAAATAGAAACAGATACACGTTAATAGAATGACCTATATTTTGAAATATGAAGGTCAGGATGACCTAATTTTTGAACCTGGTTATCAAACAAAGTCCATTCTTTGATATTCTGTACAATTTCTTCTAAATATCTTGGGGGCTAATATAAGGTCTGAAAGACACTCGTCCTTTTGTCGAGGCAATAATCCATTGATATAGTCCATTTCATTTGGGAGAAAATCAGACAGATCAATCTTCTCAATCTATAGATTTTTTCATTGATATTCATGTTAAAACGTAAACCATGATACCATGGTATACCATGGTTTACCATGGTCTATCACGATCGGCAATGGAATTATCACCAACTCTGACCATGGTGGCAATGATGTTTTGGTCAATTTTTGACCATGGTATATCATCATGTTTCATGGTATTTCATGTTCAAAGTTAACCACCAAATACCATGGTATTATCATGGTATTTCATTGCCGTGTTCGTAACCATCATTTATTATGATATTACCATGGTATATCATGGTCGATGGCATTTCATTGTACTATGTGACAATCAAGGGTGTTCAAAAAAACGCAACCCAAAGAAATTGCTATATCTTGGAAAATACTCATCCAATTATGTTCATATTTTCAGGAAAGAAAGAAGAAACTGTGTAAGTATAGCCCCTGTTGTTAGTTAGTTGTAAAACATGATGTCTTGGACACTTGCTCAAAACACAGTTGTACTAGGAAAATACGAAAAACGCGAATGGAAAATCACTATATCTTGGAAAATACTCATTCAATTATGTTCATTTTTTCAGGAAAAGAAAGAAGAGACTATGTATGTATAGCTCCTGTTGTCAGTAAGTTGTAAAACATGATGCCCTGGACACCTGCTCAAATGACAGTTGTACTACGAAAATATGAAAACGCAGTCAGAGGTGACTGCCACAGCAATAAAACCAAATAACTTTCTAACCATGGTGTTTTGGCACTTCAGATTTGGCAAAAATTATTCTCATTCAATGAGTGGTGAATTTGTGGAGTTTCATCAAAATCACTCCAGGGAATTTACAGTCATGGTCAAAATGCCTTCTTAAGTGTCCCTGAACCAGGCCGTTTGACTGCGATTTGAAAGCATTTCAACCATGACAGTGAAGTCCCTGAAGTGATTTTGATTTCACTCTACAGATTTACCATACAGTGAATGAAGATGGTTTGTGCCAAATTTGAAGAGCCAAAACACTATGGTTAGGAAGTTATTTAATTTTTTTGCGGGTACAGTCATCCCTGACTGCGTTTTTCGTATTTTCCTAGTACAACTGTCTTTTGAGCAGGTGTCCAAGGCATCATGTTTTACAACTAACCATTTATAGGAGCTATACATACACAGTCTCCTCTTTATTTCCTGAAAATAGTAACATAATTGAACCAGTATTTTTCAAGATATAGCAATTTCTTTGGGTTGCGTTTTTTTTGAACACCCTGTACCATGGTATTTCAATGCCATGTTTCTGACTATCATTTATCATGGTATTACCATGGTATATCATGGTTGATGGCATTTCATTATAGGATGTGACATTCAAAGATCATGGTATTATCTTAGTATTTCATTGCAATGTTCGTGACCATCATTTACTATAGTATTATCATATGGTGTATCATGGTTGATGCCATTTCATTGTTAGATGTGACAATCAAATACCATGGTATTTCAATGCCATGTTCCTGACCATCATTTACCATGGTATAACCATTGTATATCATGGTTGATGGTATTTTATTGTACGATGTGACAATCAAATGCCATGGTCATACCATGATATTTCATTGCAATGTACCTGACCATCATTTACCATGATATTACCATGGTATAGATTTTCTTTTTTGAGTTGTTAACCAGATCTCCAGTTTCAAAGTTAGTCGTGATAAGGTTACCTACATACCTTGTGCTTTGCGTCTCAGGCACTATGTCAGTCCGAGTCCCTAGTAGCCACTGACGACTACCTCTGCTTCGATAAAACTGATGCTTTGTTTCATTAAATGTCAAAATTGCGCTTTTAGCTAGTGTTATCACCAGCATGGGTAAACCATGCGCCATTTTGAACTGTAACGAAATACAATGTCTAACAGAACTTGCAAATTGTGCGCAGAGGAAGCTAGAAGGGTAGTATCGTCTGCCACCAAAATACCTGGAATATGATACGAACCTATCTTAAGACCTGAATGTGCTTCATTTAGCTCAGTTATGAGTGCGTCAATACAGATCAAAAAATAAATCGAACTGGTCACTCTTCCTTGTCCAAACTCCCTGATAAATACTAAATTCCCGGGAAAATGAACCATTGTATAATACACATGCAGTGGTATTAGTATAACGTTCTACAATTAGTCTCCATGTTACTCCATTAATACCGAGGGAGAATATTTTCTGAAATAACCCTTTCCTCCACATTAAATTAAAACATTTGCGATTATCAAGAAATGCCGAAAAAACATAGTCACGTTCCTTGTAGTGAAGTCTGATTAAAAATATACTTTTTTAAATCAATCAAACTTTCCTTTGTACAATTACAATATTGAGAGACTTTAACACATTGTGTTTATGTCATTTTGTTCCAGTGAGGTTTGGATAGATGTTTCATTTTATTCCTAACATATGCGGCCATATATTTTTTCTAAAACAATATAGAGAAAATATGTATATTTTTTCAAATTATATTGTTAGCATTCAAAAGATGACCATTAAATTGACGAATTTTTGATTGCTGGCTTATGAGAAACCTGTGTTCAAAAAGTTCACAATATCGATGTCAGTCCCTTGATCATGGAAATTACAAATAGCATGGCAGGTGTCACATATTACGCATCCACCATGGATTCGATTTGTGAGAATTGACACTATAATTTGCAATACATTGTTTATTCAAACGAGTAATCATGGACAGCTGAGTGAGCATCTACAATGGTTCCGTTAAATTTGCCAAACTATACGGAAAATGAGAAAACAACAGCGCTCGAGATTAAAGAAAATATCAAAGATTATAATTTTATTGTAGAAAAGGTAAAATATTCAAATTTCATGAGAAAATATCAAAAATCATTTAACTGAGAGCATTTTTTCGTGAACTTATTGCACGAAATGGCACATGTCGGAGAAAAATTGAAAAGATTAATAGCCAATAGTTGTAGATAATATTCTAGTACTCATAAAAGAACATTCAGTCTCAAATGATGTGGGATTGCCTAGTTCCAAAAATATTGGCCTTTGAATTTTGGAAAATCTTTATTTGCTGCCATTATAAATTGAACTGCTATAATTATGGCTTCACTAAAGTGTTATTTTCTTTAAAGATCCACTAAAAAATGATATTTTCTTTTATTGTAGTTAATATACATGTATTCTAGGAATATCGGCTTTATTATTCTAGAACTATTCTGCAGGGGGTCTTTTGAAGATTGATAAATTAACATGGAGCTCAATTAAAAGAGGAAAATTTTCGAGACCTGCTATCATCAACTGGGAGGACTTTTCAACACAACTTCGTTAGATATCAAAAATATATGTACTAATGATACTTCTGTCAAAAATGGCGCTTTATATATAAGATCTGCAATTGGACAGCTAACTGACTCTACTATATATTAAATTTCCACTAACTGATTAATTCGTAACATACACGTTGTCCAAAATGTTTTCCAGACATAGTACAGTAATGTCTTCTGAAATGACCTGCCTTCTTTATTGAACATTTATAATCCAAAACTTTCAAAATAATAAATATTGAAGGATTCACAGGATTTGTTGGTGATAGGTGAAAAGCTTAGATTGAAAAACTGTTTCAACATTCTACATGTTATAATGTTTATTAATATATGTAACGCATAGAATGGTGTTAGGCAGATATACTAACGAGTACTTATTTTGAGTGATCTTTCTGTATCTATATACAACTTACCGCACGAACACAATATGAGTGAGAGTGACCCGCTCTGAAACTATTACAATACATCTGAGCATGCGTTCAATGACTATGCGCAGTATTATTTATTCTACGTGTATTAAAAATTAAATGATTCTAAATCATTCTTTATTCGAAAGCCTTTGAAGGCATTCCTGACTGTAAGGCCACGTGCAAAGTTTGAACAAAAAGTCATTCAAAAACCACTTTTTCAAATTATTAAATTGAAAGGTTTTACATTTTATATGCTAATAGTGCAAGACTACAGTACAGTTCGGATAAAAAAAACGCAACAGATTGTTATCTCGGAAAATCACAAAACCAGTGATAACAGCATTGATTTCATTTATTGTGTCTCCTCTTTACAATGATATATCATTCATTGATATTTGGGCATGGTTGGGCGAGTAATCATTCCATTTGCCAAGTGGGCCAAAATTAGATGGGGCCAAGTTATAAACATCGCAAAAGTCAGCGTACGGAGCGTGATGCAATATTGGAAGAAAACATAAAACCAATGCTGACTCAGGGGCGTAGGAAGGTGTAAATTCAACACTACGCCAAAAAATCTCGCCAAAAATATGAGACAATTGTGTCAAATCTTCTATATCAAAACGCCTATTTTATGATCGTAAAACGTCATTTTATGGCAATAAAGATTTTAAGCTTGCAATGTATCGGCGATTGGTCATACGTATAGGTTGGCGTTTCGATTTTATATGCAAGCTTAAAATCCCTGATACCTTGTTTTTAATGTGCTTAAAACGTTCGAATGATTTTCATCATTTAAAATCACAATGCAAAGCCGATCTTTTCAATCTCGACACAAATCATTCTCACTTTTCTTATGTCTCGAACAATATAGACGCCCGATTTCCAAATAACAATGAGAGATTTTTAATCATTTTTGAATTATTGAATTGAGATATATAGTATTGTCTGATTCCAACGTGTACCGTGCAATACAACAATACGCATAGGTGAAAGAATCTAGTTTGATCAATTGATTTAAGAAACGCATTAATCAATGATACAATATCCTAATGTCTGCAACCTTTTTTATAACACTAATTCGCAAGACCAAATAAACCTCCCACCACAAAGGTCAAATCGAGGTCAATGTGACTTAGGGGGTGATGAAAATGTTATATTTCCTAAAACAATAATCTATTATCTTTCAAATGAAATAAAAATCTGCTGAACGCGTAAACGAACGCGTAATTTTCAAGATGTTTTTGTCTTTAACATTCATATTTCAAGAAGTACTACAAATAGCAATTGGTGATTTAGTAAGAAAATAGATAATTGCTGACTTAACTATAATTTCTGTCTATGGTTTTACCTAGCAACTGAATATAAATCGATATAGTGAAATTGAAAAATTGGGGATTGGGGAGAATAAAAAAATACATCTAATTTAAAGAGGTCATCATTTTAAATAAATGATACCACAGTTTGCTTAAGCATTACGGAACATGCACAAAAATTGCAAAGGTATTCATCAAGTAGTTTTTGAAAAAACTGTTTTTCTCTCAAATTCGTGAAGAGAACGCGAATCACGAATATTTGGCGAAATTGTATTTTACTTTTAAAATCCATAAGATAGTCACTAGTGGCTCGATTTTCATGAAATAAAGCATGTTGGTGAGTGAATTCAATCTGTTAAATGATTATTTGCCAAACAAAGCAATAATGATTACTGTATTAGAACTGTAGAATCAAGGTAACTTTCAATATTTTCTTTTTCAAAAAGATGCCATTTATCTGTGGCCCAGGTGAGAAAAATAGAGGCACAAAAACCATGCAAAGAGTACTATTGAAAAAATCGAGCAAAAAAATGGGTCCCGAAAAAAATTTGGGTCAAAAAGGCCTTAAGGCCCCAAAAAGTTTTTTTCTCTGACCAGAAATTTGCCCCCCCCCCTGTTGGTTCCTGGATCCGCCACTTGGTATTCACAAAACATTTCTTTAGGCTAGTGTGCTCGAGATTACTTTTGCACAATACAATGAGAAAATATGAATAAAGAACATAGGAAAATTGATAAGCCTTTTTAGTCTCACTTTTCAACACTACGCACTGGCGTTTTGGCGTACATTGTTCCTACGCCACTGCTGACTGTATCCTTTTCATTCAATATACCAAAAAGCCAAATTACTCCTTCTTGCAATGGAATATCATTCATTCACAGGGAGTCATGGCTGGCCGAATGATCATTAATTTTGCAAAGTGGGGCAAAATTCAGTTCGGACCCAAGTTTTAAACATAGCAAAAGTCAGTACAGGGGGCATAGGGGCTATTGGAAGAAGGTGTGACAGGTGTGGCATAGACAGTAAAGTGTTCATACTCATACTCTTGCAAGAATGCATCCTATACCCCTCCAAATTGCCACCACTTCCTTGCACATAAAGATGTGCTCATCTGTCCACGTCATGCATGGTTCAGCCCTGAGTCATCTGTGGGTTAAAGCAGACAAAAGCAGCCCATGGGCAATATCCTAGATGCGAGTAGAAATAATCTTGATTTACGTCATTAAAAATTCAGTCAAACTTGTATCATATTTGGAATCTACATGTAAAATTACATCTAGAAATGTGGTTTTGAAAAGAGTTTATCAACTTTGAAAATTTAGTTTTCTTTGAAAATGTGACTTCTAGGTCGGGGAGATTCCCCATAGACCCCATGTTGAAAAACCATAAAAAGTGAAATATCTTTTCTTGTGTTGGGCAGATAATATTTACTTTTACTGGACATTATTATTTTAAATTGCATAACTATCACATACATAAGGGTAATATGAAAAGTGAACCACTAAGACTGATGAAGTTAAAGAGAATTTTGTAATACCCTGCCATGTTATTTCCTCCGAATCAGCCACCTGGTGGCGAAACTGGTAACTACCTACTCGCATCTGAGTAATTCTTTCTCGAGGATTTGCAATATCTGGTGGAGGAATTGTGAGCACAGGTGCTCCTGAGATAGCTGCAAAAGAAAAAGTCACAACAATTCATTTCAGGGGAACTTCCATTGGCACTTAGCCCTTGCACTGATTTTTGCAATATCTAAAACTTGGTCCAGAGCCAATTTTGACCCACTGTGCAAATGGAAGGATTTCTCACCCAACCATTACCACATGCGAATGAATGACATATCATTGCAAAGAGGATCGAGAGACGTGACTTTATGGTACATTGAATGAAACTGATGTAGTCATCACTAGTTTTGTGATTTTACGAGATAACTACTTGTTGCGTTTTTTATACGCCCTGTATAAGCCACGGCGGTTTAAACGTAATATGGGGCCTTAAAACAGGGACTTGATATCTACGGAAAGCGATAGGGGACCTGCGCATAATTCAAAATCGAATGGAGTTTTAACATGGGAGTGATATCACAGACCGCGGCCCAGTCAGATAGATTTCATCGCGCACTGAATGAATTACAGGGGCCGCGTTGTGCAAAGTTAATTAAAATAAAGTGCGCAGAAATTCCGGCATTCAGTGCGCGATGAAAAAATGATTATCTGTGAATAAATAACGAATAAAAATTCGTAGCACCACGAATTTGATTTTTTTCGAAAGACTGCGGAGTGAACCAGCGAAATGAAAATTTTGGATAATATTGATGGCTCTAACGAGGAGAACTTTGAGATTTTCCGATTCTAGCGCGTGCAAAGGGTTCCATTGAAAATATATTATTTTGGGCCATTTCATATCTTTTAAGTGATATTGTATAAAACATTTTCAATGTTTGAAAATTATAATCTTATGTAAACTTAAATATGTAATAAAACTGAAATAGTAAATACGGAATATGATGCAATACAATGCAGTGCTATATGATGTAATACAATGCAGTGCAATATGATGCAATACAATGTGGTGCAATATGATGTAATACAATGCGGTGCAATATGATGCAATACAATGCAGAGCAATATGATGCAATACAATGCAGTGCAATATGATGCAATACAATGTAGTGTAATATGATGCAATACAAAGCAGTGTTATATGATGCAAAAAATGCAGTGCAATATGATACAATACAATGTAGTGCAATATAATACAGTAAAATGCAGTGCAATACGATGCAATACAATACAGTGCAATATAATGCAGTACAATGCAATACAATGCAAAGCAATGTCGTGCAGTGCAATACAATGTAGTTCATTTCAATACAATGCAGTACAATACAATTTGGTACAGTGCAATACAATGCAATACAATGCAGTGCAATACAATACATCGCAGTTCAATACAGTGCAAAACAACTGAACAATGTAGTGCAATACAGTGCAATAAAATAAAATACAGTGCAATTCAATACAATGCAATACAATACAGTGCAATGCAATACAATGGTGTGCAATACAATACAGTACACTGCAGTACAATACAATGCAGTGCAATAAAATACAATGCACTGTAATAAAATGCAGTGTAATTCAAGACAATGCAATACAATACTGTGCAATACAATACAGTACAATATAATACAATGCAGTGCACTGCAATGCAGTGCAAAACAATATGGTGCAGTGCAATATATTGCAGTGCAATACAAAACAATGCAGTGTAAGACAATGCAGTGCAACACAATGTGGTACAGTGCAATACAATGCAGTGCAATACAATATGGTGCAGTGCAATACAATACAATGCAGTGTAATACAATGCAGTGTAACACAATGTGGTGCAGTGCAATACAATACAATGCAGTGCAATACAATACAATGCAGCGCAATACAATGTAGTACACTGCAGTACAATACAATGCAGTGCAATAAAGTACAATGCAGTGCAATATAATATAATACAATGCAATACAGTACAATATACGGCAATAAAATACAATGCAGTGCAATACAATACAATGCAGTGCAGTACAATAAAATGCAGTACAATACAATACAATGATGTGATATACAATACAATACAATGCAATGTAATACAATTCAGTGCTATGAATGTACACCTTCTACAGTCAAATAAACACAGATATAATTGATTTTAAATTGTAATAGTATGTTAGTGTATGGAGTTTGAAGTGGGTGGGGGATACAATTACCAGCCTGCTGATTGATGACTTAATAACTTAGAAAAGATCTCCTAGCTTTTAACAGGTGGCACTTATGTCTACCTTACGTTCTTAAACAATCTCTTCTAAGAATACAGGCCCGTATCCTGGATTAATCTGGGGGAGTGGTTTTACCAAGGGGGAGATTTTGCCAAGAGGGGGGAGCTTTCAGACAGTTTTGGCAAAAAAATCATGCGAAAAGTGCTCAAAATGGTGAAAAACTGCATGATTTTGAACGAATATTTGGCAAGGGGGAGGGGGTGAGGCCCCCTGGCTACGGTCCTGGAATACATATAGGAACTTTCCTTCTCCCAGAAGAAATGGTATACAGGTATTACATCAATCATTCTGGTATTTTGTATACGAAGGTGTGTAGTACACACTTTATTGAAAGATGGCAGTGTACACTGTGTACTACCATTTTGAGGTCAGTTTGACTTTATAATTCTGCGCACTATAATCTGTAATTCTCATAGATATCCTCTCTAGAGGCATCACTGTGATCCAAAATTACAATTTCGCGGGTCAAGTCTGCAGTCTTTCGAAAAAAGTTGAATTCGTTGTGCTACCCTTTCTTGTTGGGTATTTATTAACAGAAAACTATATTTCCATCGCGCCAGCATATACAAGCTTCAGCGCGATATTTTGAGTGTGTTTAAATATTCTGGCTAAATAAATTAAGTGCGCAGAAATCGATCTGACTGGGCCGCGGTGTGCGATATCACTCATAACCAATTTTTAATCGCGCACTGAATGAATTACAGGGGGCGCGTTGTGCAAAGTGAATTAAATAAATAAAGTGCGCAGAAATCTATCTGACTGGGCCGCGGTGTGTGATATCACTCCCATGTTAAAACTCCATTGAATTTTAAATTCTGCGGTATATCCCCTTTCGCTTTCCGTAGTACACAGTGTACACTGCTATCTTTCAATAAAGTAACTACAGACCTTCGTATACAAAATACCAGAATGATTGATGTAATACCTGTATACCATTTCTTCTGGGAGAAGGAAGGTTCCTATATGTATTCCATGGCCGTAGCCAGGGGGCCTCACCCCCCTCCCCCTTGCCAAATATTCGTTCAAAATCATGCAGTTTTTCACCATTCTTAGCACTTTTCGCATGATTTTTTTGCCATAACTGTCAAAAAGCTCCCCCCTCTTGGCAAAATCTCCCCCTTGGTAAAACCACTCCCCCAGGTTAATCCAGGATACGGGTCTGTATTCTTACTTCTTAGACGAGATTGTTCAAGAACATAAGGTAGACATAAGTGCCACCTGTTAAAAGCTAGGAGATCTTTTCTAAGTTATCAAGTCATCAATCAGCAGACTGGTAATTGTATCCCCCACCCACTTCAAACTCCATACACTAACATACTATTACAATTTTATCTGTGTTTATTTGACTGTAGAAGGTGTACATTCATAGCATTGAATTGCATTTCATTGCATTGTATTGTATTGTATAGCACATCATTGTATTGTATTGTACTGCATTTTATTGTATTGCACTGCATTGTATTCTATTGCATTATATTGTACTGCATTGCACTGTATTATATTATATTGCACTGTATTGTACTTTATTGCACTACACTGTATTGAACTGCGATGTATTGTATTGCACTGCATTGTATTGCACTGTACCACATTGTATTGCACTGCATTGTATTGAAATGAACTACATTGTAACTGTATTGTATTTTATTGCACTGCATTGCACTACATTGTATTGCACTGTATTGAACTGCGATGTATTGTATTGCATTGCATTGTATTGCACTGTACCACATTGTGTTGCACTGTATTGTATTACACTGCATTGTTTTGTATTGCACAGCAATATATTGCACTGCACCATATTGTATTGCACTGCATTGCAATGCACTGCATTGTATTATATTGCACTGTATTGTATTGCACAGTATTTTATTGCATTGTAATGTATTGTATTGCACAGCATTGTATTGCATTGCACTGTGTTGTATTGTATTGTATTGAATTGCACTGTATTGTATTTTATTGCACTGCATTGCACTACATTGCGATGTATTGTATTGCACTGCATTGTATTGAAATGAACCACATTGTATTGCACTGCATTGTATTGAAATGAACTACATTGTATTACACTGCACGGCATTGTTTTGCATTGTATTGCATTGCACTGCATTGTATTGCATTATATTGCACTGTATTGTATTGCATCGTATTGCACTGCATTTTATTGTATTATATTGCACATTGTATTGTATCATATTGCACTGCATTTTTTTGCATCATATAACACTGCTTTGTATTGCATCATATTACACTACATTGTTTTGCATCATATTGCACTGCATTGTATTGCATCATATTGCTCTGCATTGTATTACATCATATTGCACCGCATTGTATTACATCATATTGCACCACATTGTATTGCATCATATTGCACTGCATTGTATAACATCATATTGCACTGCATTGTATTGCATCATATTCCGTATTTACCATTTTGTTACAGTTTTATTACATAAAATGTTATTTATAAGATTATAATTTTCAAACATTGAAAATATTTTATACAATATCAATTAAAAGATATGAAATGGCCCAAAATAATATATTTTCAATGGAACCCTTTGCAAGGGTCACTTCAACATAACATCACGTATAATCTGTATGCATACGCCCTCTTTTAATGAACATTATCTTTGAAACCATATTAGAATCGAATCTGATAAAAGTGCGCATGTCCTGGATGTGCTGCGCGCTAGAATCGGGAAATCTCAAAGTTCTCTTCGTTAGAGCCATCAATATTATCCAAAATTGTCATTTCGCTGGCTCACTCCGCAGTCTTTCGAACAAAATCAAATTCGTGGTGCCACGAATTTTTATTCGTTATTTATTCACAGATAATCATTTTTTCATCGCGCACTGAATGCCGGAATTTGTGCGCAATTTATTTTAATTAACTTTGCACAACGCGGCCCCTGTAATTCATTCAGTGCGCGATGAAATCTATCTGACTGGGCCGCGGTGTGTGATATCACTCCCATGTTAAAACTCCATTCGATTTTGAATTATGCGCATGTCCCCTATCGCTTTCCGTAGATATCAACCTGTGGCCGAACAAAAAATTATACTATCACGCCGCGGTATCCAAACTGCGTGCATAGTACAATGAACTGCGCGCATATCAACATTGCATCATACAAGTGTTTTCAAACGTCATTTTAAGACATATATTCTGCATTGTTTTATAGTTTCATACGTCCCTCCGGTGGCGATTATATGACTACCATGTGATTGCGAAAGTTATGTCTAGATGAACGTAGGTTTTAAAATATAAGCAGATTAATAAATCGGGTTTTTCGATTACCGACACATAAGTTAAGATGTCGCACTTTTCACAGAAATAGAAAATACTATATTACTTAAACTATATACAGCAATCCTGAATCTTTCAATATATGCAAACACAAGGGCTGAATAAGCAGTTTGTCAGGGTTTCAAACTGCGTGCATGGTATGTACGCAGTTTGGATATCGCACCTTGACTATGCTATTAGCCATACCTACTAATCCGGCTAATAACTTTTGCGTAGTTGGGTCTGGTAATATAAAAAAAATCAGGACAATATTCCTTGCAGAGTGGGGACAATTTTCTCTTTCACTGTGAGGCTCCCAATCTGAACTCTCAACACAATATTAATATGTTATAACTAATATCATATATATTATTATAAACATTTGTTTATTTGCTCTTGGATGTACAGTATTTACATTATATACACTTATATACAAAATTGGCATTGTAAAAAGATAAAGTCAGCTGTGAAACTGATAAGGCTCAAAAATTGACATATTTATTGCATAATGATTTTAATGACAACTAGAAACACAGTGACAAAAACACAGACATTGTAAAAGTGAAATACTTGTGGTAAGTGCATAATATAATGTTTTAATGCAATAGTCTCAGCAGTGTTTGAAATTATAATGCTTTTTATGTTTAAAATTGAACATTAGCAACATTTTTACAATTTTTTTACACAAGTGTAATTAATACTGAAGATAAATAATGGCATTCACTATTTTTTAATTCAAATGTAAATGTAACATAGTTACAACAAATATTACAATATTAATGGAAATTATTCCTAGTAAATTCATATAAAAATGTATTTTATATACAAACAACTGACACAACGTAATTGACATGGGAATAGAATTTATAAAAAATCCAAATATTTAAGGCAATAAAAGTGTAATACTTTATAATTATTTGCATATTGCATCTTATTGAAGTGCAAATGAGTATTCAATTAGAGAGTATTCAACCCAAGAATATTCAATTAGAGAGTATTCAACCCAAGAAAATTCAATTAGAGAGTATTCAACCCAAGAATATTCAATTAGAGAGTATCCAAACCAAAAGTATTCAATTAGAGAGTATTCAACCCAAGGGTATTCAATTAGAGAGTATTCAACCCAAGAATATTCAATTAGAGAGTATTGAACCCAAGAATATTCAATTAGAGAGTATCTAACCCAAGAGTATTCAATTAGAGAGTATTCAACCCAAGAGTATTCAATTAGAGAGTATCCAATGCAAAAGTATTCAATTAGAGAGTATTCAACCCAAGAATATTCAATTAGAGAGTATCCAAACCAAAATTATTCAATTAGAGAGTATTCAACCCAAGGGTATTCAATTAGAGAGTATTCAACCCAAGAATATTCAATTAGAGAGTATTCAACCCAAGAATATTCAATTAGAGAGTATTCAACCCAAGAGTATTCAATTAGACTGTTAGAGAGTATTCAACCCAAGAATATTCAATTAGAGAGTATTCAACCCAAGAGTATTCAATTAGAGAGTATTCAACCCAAGAGTATTCAATTAGAGAGTATCCAATGCAAAAGTATTCAATTAGAGAGTATTCAACCCAAGAGTATTCAATTAGAGAGTATTCAACCCAAGAGTATTCAATTAGAGAGTATTCAACCCAAGAGCATTCAATTAGAGAGTGTTCAACCCAAGAATATTCAATTAGAGAGTATCCAAACCAAAAGTATTCAATTAGAGAGTATTCAACCCAAGGGTATTCAATTAGAGAGTATTCAACCCAAGAGTATTCAATTAGAGAGTATTCAACCCAAGAGTATTCAATTAGAGAGTATTCAACCCAAGAGTATTCAATTAGAGAGTATTCAACCCAAGAGTATTCAATTAGAGAGTATTCAACCCAAGAGCATTCAATTAGAGAGTATTCAACCCAAGAGTATTCAATTAGAGAGTATTCAACCCAAGAATATTCAATTATAGAGTATTCAATCCAAGAATATTCAATTATAGAGTATTCAATCCAAGAGTATTCAATTAGAGAGTATTCAACCCAAGAATATTCAATTAGAGAGTATTCAACCCAAGAATATTCAATTAGAGAGTATTCAACCCAAGAGTATTCAATTAGAGAGTATTCAACCCAAGAGCATTCAATTAGAGAGTATTCAACCCAAGAGTATTCAATTAGAGAGTATTAAACCTAAGAATGTTCAATTAGAGAGTATTCAACCCAAGAGTATTCAATTAGAGAGTATTCAACCCAAGAGTATTCAATTAGAGAGTATTCAACCCAAGAAAATTCAATTAGAGAGTAATTGATTCAGCAGTTACATTATGTAATTGAGTTATAATGCTAGTTACCAAATGGCTGAAACACAGATAAACATTAGTACTTTAGAAACATACTAAGATCAGTGTTTTCCAAAAATTGCTAACAGGCTAATGTTGTTCTTATATAGATCTCTCCAGAAAAATAATCCAGATTTAAATGTCAGTTTTGAAGTATTTTAAGTTTTGACGTATTCCAATTTATCATCAACTGTTAATGAGTATTACATGTATGTTTTCTACCCCAAAAGTTTTGGAAATATATATGTATTCCAGTTTTTATCCATTCTTCACCTTAAGGCTGTGGTGTTTTTAGACATGTTTGTTTACTTGACATAGTTACATGTATTCTTATCTAACGCCAATATAAATTTCCCAGGGTTCACTATGCTTATTCGACAATAATCCGTCCTGCCTCGTTCTGATCAAGAACACTGCGGAAAAGTTCAATGCTAACTTGCCCCCGAGGGTCAAATGATGCGGCTTGGTCATATATTTTATCAAAGTCACCGAGAGTCATGTGGACACCAATGTTAGTGAATACTTGTCGGATCTGAAATTAAAAATTAAAGTAAGTTTAAGACACCAAGAGCAATTACATATTTTGGCAATGGGCACATTACAATCAATAATGTTTTATCACAATCAGCTCATAAATATGGCAACAAATAATTTGACAAAATGTCTGACGCATATTTTTTTACAATCGAAAGTTTGACATAATAGTTTGACATTCTTTGTGACAGAGAGAATAAACAAAACTCTTGTGACTTTGTATATGAAGTTTAAAGAATAAATACAGGATTAAAAAACAATGATTAATTTCTCGCCTCCATATATGAGTGTTTTAGACAATGTGGAATAAAATAAAAAATAAATTCATGAGTACATACCTCTTCTTTTGGTCTAGCTCTAAGGAAGTCTTTCTCTGAAAGACCCCTAGTACTAAAGATGGATGGGTTAACCAGACCAAAGGCATCAGATTCATCACCATAATTTGTTCTATCACAAACACGTCGGATTCTTGGCGCTGCCTTATCTGTGCGAATTGTGGGTACTCCATATGTTCTATAGTCTTTTGTTGAAATACCGCCCACTGTAGCATTAATCAAAGATGCACTTGTTCTATGGTCCACCATTGCAGCGTCAATTTGCTTTTGAATCCTTCTTGGGGTTGATTCACGACTGGTCGGTGATTTAGCAACTAGATCTTTTTCTTTTACTAATTTTGGAGTTCCTGGATGTGACTGAATAACTTCAGGCTGACCAGTTGGCATTTTGTCCTTCCAGTTTAGGAAATTAGAGAATTCTATGTAGTTGATGTAACCGTCGCGATCGACGTCACAATAGTCCATAAGTTGCTCAAGTAGAACTGCATCAACTGGTAGATTGAACTGCACACATACTTCACGCAATTCATTGATGTCCACTTTACCAGAACCATTCTGGAAATGAATTTGTAAAATTAACATCATATAATAATAATAAAGTAATCCATCAACAGATGAAACAGAATTATATTGTGCCTGTGTGGTCCATTGATATCAATAATAATTGGTCACTTCAAGTTGTTAAGCTGGTAGGATGTGAAACAATTAGTTAATAATCGGGGATTACTATGATCATTTAAGAGCAAATTATTCAATTTTAGTAATCGCAATCACTGTCTAAACTGATACAAAAGCCACTGATAAAATATTCTAAATTCTGATTTTTGAAGAGTATACATGTATTTTCAAAATCAATCAATCGAGTTCAGTAAATACATTTCAAGGTGGTCTCAAATGTTTACACAGGTATGATTGAAACTATGAAATATCAACTGGGGCTCTTAATGATCAATTACTTCAATGTAAAATTCTTCTCCCAGTGAATTTATCATAGGCTGAGGTCGATAGAATTAATTTTTAAATTAAGATGGCATTGGTAATCGATCTGTGTTTATTTATAAATATTCTCTGAGAAAAAGATAATACTGGATTCTATTGGTGCTGCCATCTTTATATCGGCCCAGAACCTATGGAATTTATCAAGCATGTTCTTACCAGTTTAATGTAACACATTTATTTAGTTCTTACCTTATCGTAGTGTTGGAATGCATGCAGTAAATCATGAAAATTGTGGTAGTTGGCCTTCTTGAGATGTTGTCTAATTGCAGCTAAAACCCCCCTGGTTCTTTCCTTCCCCCTCGGGTAATTGGTCGGGGACCTAGCATGCATCAGATCTCCTGCCCCATACTCATCAGGCTTCACCATGATGCCAAATGTGTGGTCAGGTCCTACTTTAAGAGTATCTTTTATCCTGGAAGAAATAGTATAATACATATAAATAAATAATGAAATTACATGTATAATTTGACAATGAAATACATGCATAATTTCAGATTAAAAAGACTTTTGGATCACCCCTCGTATATATCTTCGTCGTGAGTAACTAGGGACACCATATTGACCATGCTTACTAGGTTACGTCTTTGAAAACATTTAACAATCGATGTTTGTTGAGATGGACATCAGTGATATCGTTTAGAGTATGCTATTTTAGACTGCGCAGATTTAGACAAGGTGACTTGTGATGAGGATCCATGCTCCGATGTGGACACTTCAGATGGTGTCATTTGCCTGTAAGTTTCATTTTCAATATATTTTCACATTTCATAACGAAACATTCGATTGCCTGATATTACTTTGATAAAAGTAAAACACCATAATGTTGAACTCGCCTCTATAACTTTCGCTACCAGAAGCCTTCACAGGATGACTTTGGGTTCATTTCCTTATAAAGGGACCCAACACCTTACAAAACTTCTTAACGGAGAGGAATAAGGGGAAATGCTTGCCGGATTCTGAATCTGTGTATTTTTTAATGATTTTTCACCGTCTTAGAATTTCAATTTTTATCCTTTGAAAAATGAGATTTGCATTGTTTTCCAATTAGAAAAATGAGTAAACATGAATAGCTCGAAATCTAACGGTGAGATTTTGTTTTAAAAAATCATGGATATCAAGGCTAAATATAGCTATACAGTAAACATAAAAAAGCAATGCTTGGTCTCTTCATATTCACACAAAAAATTAATTAGTAAATGAGGTTTGATATTTGTGAGAATACGTTGTACGAGATGCAATGCTCTACAAACACCAGACTACAGGGTGGATTAGGATCAATGACACACATGAAAATTTATTTAAAAATATTTCATGATAATTATCTCAAACAAAAGCAGTTAGCGAAGGATACGTTTCATTACACTCAATAAATAGTTATCACTTTTGACTATATATACAAATCTCATGGGAATGTATTCCCATCTGCTCAAGATATCATATTTTAGCTTCGAAAATCACAATCGTTGGATAATACATTTGTCTCAGAATGATAGGCCACCCTGTAGCAATGTAGCTATCACTTGAAGTGGACCCTTGAGAATAATGAACTTACTTTCAAATTGGTCTTGCTTCTGTGGTGTATGTGGCTTTTTAGCAAATCTGCCACGCTCATTTCTTTCCAGAACCATCTTGTTCACATGTATCACTAGGCTATACGCGCATGTATAGACATATGACATAGAAATACATATAAATTATATATTGCACCTGTATTTACTTACATGGGAATATTCCCTTTGGAAAAATGCAAATGCATGAACATATGTTTTCATCTTATATATGACTTCAAGCTAACATATTATTTCATATTTATATTTTCATAGTTAGTCTAACATAAATAATAGATCCATGAGAACAATATTCTTTGTTTTCTTAAAAATTGATGGGTTTACTGTGAATTCAATAAATTACAATTTGCAAGGGGTAAGTATACTGTATGACCTTAGTTGCAAAGTACTGTTTATATATGCAGCTTAATAGCATAAAATATGTTGAATGAAGCATATGGTGCGGATTAGTCGTGTGACACACAAACTGACCAATACATGAGGGTATTAGCTACTTTTCACATAAACCAAATGAGGACAGTGCTTTTATTTCAACTGGGAGCTTACCTCCACACGACTGACCATGTGACCATGGTGGTGGGTCCCTTTAAGGAGAGGGGTATATATTTTATATGAAGTTTAATGGTAGCCTTTATTATAATAAGCGTCCAAACGTTACACCTGTTACTGTTCCACGTTTAACATTTTGTTTTAATGTTCTTGTAGTTCCAACAACTGTGGTGGATGTAATAAAGTTTGTTACCAGAACTGCAGAAGATTATACAGTTGCCCGATGCTAAATAATATTGAATGAATATTTAATGAATAGAATAAACACATCATGAATGAAAGATGTAAAAACAATGGCTGGCTATTCTGTTGCATATATGAAGAGCTTTCCGAAGTTTTTATGATAACTTTAAAACTTTAAGTACTGATGATAGGACAGGTGTCCGACTAGCAAACAATACACCTATCCCAAAATGTTCAGAGCTGAGGAATGCAATAGTTGACACGCTTATCAAATATTCCACTTTGTTTATATTTTTCATTGTACTGGAGGAATCCTGGCCATTTCATTTGTTGAACATTATTCGTACAGTTCAACCATGCCACCATAACTTGTGCGGAACGCACTAAACGAAGTGCAGCTTGTGTGTTACACCCCAGTCACATTTTCAACGGCGAGCGTGTGGTCTATCATTTCTGCGGTCAGTAACATTTCTACGCTCGCCGTGGAATTTCTGCGGTCTGATACTCTTGCAGTCACATTTTCTACGGAAGCCGCGTGGCAAGTTTCTGAATTTCTTTTGATTAACATTAATTCTTCTTTTTATTTTATCTACATCAGTACAATTTGTAAATGTTATTTGCAGTGTTGGGATATACAAGTGCAAGTGAAATATAAGTTACTGTGGTATCAGTGACCTTACATCAAACAGTATACGTATTGTGTTGTGTTTACAGCAAACATATGACCGAAAACTGACATAAAATCTGTTTTCAAGCGTACATTACCCATCAAACCCTACAGCAGACGCAAGTCGACGACAAACCCGACGTGCGGTCACCGTTGGACCTTTTTGCGGTCTGGCAACGGCCTGTTGATTTCTTCGGGGACCGCAGGAAATGAACAAATATTATAACTCCGAGTTATAATTTTATAATTTCTACGGCTACCCTGCGGCCTGTAAAAACTGGATGCCGAACGGAGACCGCAAGGGCCGCAGAAATTCACTGATTTTATGATCTGCGGTCGATGCACGGCCGCTGTACGACAAATGTGACTGGGGTGTTAATTATGTGTTTTCAAATGTAATTCTGCATTACAGAGGTCGCGTCATGATTAATAATGGAATATATGTATTCATGGAATATAAATTGTAAACTATTGAATCAAGTATACTCGTAGATGTCTCGACGTTCTTTCTATAAAAGTCATATTAATAGAACCAAGGAACATATACTAATAATATTTAGTCCACTGGACTTAAATTACTGCACCGGGTCAATCAATTAGAATAATGATGCCCTTTACTTGATTGAAATTCGACACTAATGACAAATTGAGTTAAATTGGCTTTAATTCATGATCAAAACGCAAGATGGAGAAGATTGGTGATAATGATTTTGAAAACAATATCATTTTACATCCATTGTTTCGAATTTTAATGATAGACTGTGCTCTGTTACTACATACGGTAATTGTTTTAAATAATCGCAAGCAGACAAGCCATGATGGGAACGATGACTGCGCTTATTACGCTAGGATGTGCATCTCTCGTAAACACTGCAGCATATCATTGTCAATACCCCTGTCCCCCGCGACGTTTTGGTAAGTACAACGGTTTTTGATTCATCGAATTTGCGCTGCTCGTTGTCAATTCTGCTGATTTTGAAATATAAAAAAAACAGAATGACGACTGTTTTTTCTGTAAACATTAAAGCTTTTGAAAATAGTCAGATAGTTATTAATAAATTACATTTTTACATTTACAAGTTTCCCAAGTCTTGCTCTTTATTTTTTGGATTTTATGAACCCCGCTTCATTATTCATATCAACAAAGAATGTTTTGTGTAAATGGTGCCGTGTAAATTACAGACTGATCTGAACATTGTATAAAAACGTTGGAGACACCGTAAAATAAAGAGATATGTCTCCCATTGACGACAGATACATCTCACTCTATCTCTTTGTTTTGAGGGGGTTCAATAGGCATATTTCTGAAAGTTTCTGCTGAGATCACACAATTTCATTTTAACCAAAGGAATGAACTAGAAACTAAAACAAACAGAGGGGATAAATAATGATAAATATATTTATTCATCTAGGTACATTGGTGAATTGTTTCGCTGATCCATGTGAAGGATCCAAACCAAAATGTCCGGCATGTCAAGCTGCAACTTGTCAGTAAGGCATTAGTATTATAAATGGACAATTTGTTTAATATATTAATAGCTAGGAGGCAGCACTTGTGTTGGTAGGGCCAGAATGCAAGTCATGACATGGACATAACATGAGATAAGACCTCTATAATTTTGTTGACATTCGAATTGTGCTTAAAGGGTGACGCATAGCCTTGCCCAAGTCGGTATTTTTTTTACTTATCTGATCTTGAATTATTACCGCCTTGTACAATCCAATACATCTCTGCTGTTATTATGCTCAAATATTCAACGGTTTCGAGATTTCCATAATATCTACGCTATCAGGGGTATCGCGAAACCTTATTGATTGACAGATGTCGCGTGGACACGACGCGTGACTTCAGGCTGAATGTCCAATCAAAACGTTATTAGGTTGAGCTGCATAAACAAAACAAACTTCCCATCTACGACTTGAAATTCAATGATATGATCGAGTGTTTCTTTAGAGTTACAATATATTCATCCTCCGATCACAGGGCTTCAAAATCCAGATTATTCTTTCTTTTTACCCCCTGCGATAGGCAGTTAGCATTTCCCCGATTAAGAACTCGCAATCTGATTGGCTGTCGCAATACTGCGACAGAAATCATGTACAAGTCATTGCACATAATAAGATCACGTGATTCATTTTAATCGAGCGCTTCCAAATTGGTTATTGCAGGGGGAAGAAGGAGGTATGGATTGTGGACACCTGCTTAGGAGGATGCAATATATTATGTTATTAAATGTATATTGGAAGGTAAGAGTCATTAATATAAATTAAAACATGCGATTCAATGTTGATTTAAAACTGATTTCGCGATGAAAATGCACGAAGACCTCGTCCTATGTAGCGGGTCATGTTGTCGTCGATCGGTGATTTAATCTCAGCCTACATGTTCACTGGGGGGTATCGTGATGCAACAACACCGTGTTGTTGCATCAAGATGGCCAGACATCCGGTGTTAGATTTTCGTACGATATTTTGTTTCCCAATTTAAACCCATTTCTAGGACGAGTTTCTCAATCAACCATACACGTGCAGTTAGCGCACGATCTATATTTAAAGAAATTGTCATTAGTATACATGTAGCATCATCAAGAAGCAATAAGTTCACGGTTTTAGTTCCTCACTATTGATGCAACAACACCAAACCGAAGATGCAACAAC
Organism: Owenia fusiformis; assembly: GCA_903813345.2. Taxonomy (NCBI): domain Eukaryota; kingdom Metazoa; phylum Annelida; class Polychaeta; order Sabellida; family Oweniidae; genus Owenia; species Owenia fusiformis. Next base: position 38,618,670 of record CAIIXF020000007.1, read on the forward strand.
ACTCCTCTAGATTTGAGCAATGATGCAGCAACACCAATTAATAGTATAATTTCAGAAGACCATAAATCTCGAGAGGAACAGATTTTTAAATGCTACGATTGCGACACCGTTACCCATTACCCATTTGCGTTCTTCTCAAGGCATTCAAAATACACGTCCTGCGGGCGAAGATTCTTTACATATATTTTCAAAAATTTATACTTTTAAATATCATAATGTACTGGACGTTGTTCTATAACATAGTTCAATCGCCTTTAACATGGCAAGCTACAGTAACCCAATCTATTTTCATAAACCACTGTTCCATAGCTTGATGACCCTGACTCCATTTAGTATCATTCAAAATGGTGGACAAACATCTTTCGTTCTCGGTAAACATGACGAGCTATTGGAAATTATCTGTCATCCATCTGTAGAACAGTGATAAACTAGATATAGTAGATGTACGTTACCACTGTTTATAAAAATATAGCTAAAACAGTTTCACTGTAACATTCGTGAGCTTATCGGAGAACATTTCAAAAAGCATGTTAATGAGATGATTGCTTCATCTATGATATGATATGATTCTTTATTTCCTCCAATTTGGAGAGCCAACGAGTAAAAACGTCTAATTGACTTTATTAGAAAGGCCGTTTAGTTACACGTTTAATGGAAATCTTGCACAGTGCACATGTAGAAGTATTGTTCTCTGTGGATTCGTTCTCTCCGACTAAGTAAAAAGGTAAACAAAAGTGATAGGATTTAGGGCCCAAAAAGGTAAACTGATAGGGGTACAGTAATCCCAGATTCCCCCCGGGCCCTCGGGACATATCATATTGTCTCTCGGAATAAAACCAATATTGAATCCCTCTTAGTAAATAACCTCTATATAATAGCATTGTATAACTGCAATATCATTAAACCAACACTCATCCTATACAACTCTTGAGAACGATGTACAACTCCTGGATAGCGTACACGACTCCTGAGCAGCGTATACAACTCTTCAACTTGATAAATGACGTCATACTTAGGGTGGGATAACAAAGGATATACAATATATAGGGGTTATGCACTGGGAGGTTTTGGATACAGGGAATATCCTGAGGGATATACAATATATCTTCCCGAGGGACCGAAGGGACCGAGGGAAGATGTATTGTATATCCCAAGGGATATTCCATGTATCCAAACCCACCGTGCATAACTGGTGTATCTCATACTTGAGTGGGTTTAGGGTAGATATAACCTTTTCCACCTTTTTCAAATGACAAGATATTTATATTTAACATTTTCGTAATATTCTTTCGTTCAATACAATGAAATTGTAACATTTAAACTTAAAAAATTTAAATTTTAAAATTAAAAAATTAAAACTTTTGATATTTAAACTTTTTTAAACTTTTGAAAAATTCCCGGGAGCGGGATGGATATATTATATCTGCCCGCATTTGGCCTGGAGCGGGACATATACAATATATCCTGCCCGCTCCTCAGATATGATATATATTCCCGAGTGATATCTACCCCAAACCCACTTAAGTATGAGATACACAATTGGAGACCTCTCTTGAGGTCAACTGTCAAAATTGTATACCGATACTGTAAACCTTGAAAGTTCTGTTGACCGAGACCGGAGATCTAGGTCAACAGTACTCTCAGTGTTTACTGTTGAGGTATACACTTTGGTCAGTTGACCAAATAGAGAGGTGAACAATTGTTTGTTAGTCCGAAGAATATAATAATTGGACGAATATATAATCGAATATCAAGTGAACATATTTGATAAGTAAAAGTATCATATTTTAGCAAAAAATCTCAAAACCGTCGAATACTTGTAATTTTTTACACAACTTATTTTTTCAAAATTAAAAAAATCAACATTCAAAAAACATTTTTTCAAAAGTAGCGGTCAACAGTACCTAGTAGCGGTCAGCAGTACATATTGTTGACCGCTCATCAACCAATCAGAAATGAGTATTTCAATTGAGGTACAAACAACACAAAATGACTGATATCTGTTGTCTTTCCATGATTATATTAGTTATTTGTATACAATTTCCATACGGTAAATCAAGGGCATTTAATTTAGAAAATGTTCGTATAATAATCTTTATTTTTCAGATACAAATACATTAAGAAACCAAACAAAATACGTTTCATTCATGGACCACGGACTCAAGCGTTTTATTCATGTCCCGACCAACACCTGCAAACGGGACATAAAACAGTTTCTCTTGTTGTTCAATGATACATTATATTGGCGTTTTTGCATCAGCACATTGGAGTTATTGTATCATCGATAATAAACAGAGTGGTGTTGTTGCATCAATAGTGAGGAATTAAAACCGCGAATTTATAGCTTCTTGATGATGCTTACTCCCGTCGAGAGCTACTTAGATTTTGAAAGTATAGCTCTCTATCGCTAGAATCAACAGCTTAAGAATCCTGACTTCAAAGAAAATTTCAGGGAATTCAGCTGACTCATGTTGCACATTATATACCTGAAAATGTATCCTACATCGCCATCTTTCATTCAGCTCAACTATAGAACGTCTCACTGCCCTATGTATCGATCAGGACTTCATTTTATTGGTCGTGTCAAAAGTTTTGGCCAGGTATATTCAATATGGCGGCTTGACGTTTCCCAAGTTGCGCATGCGTCGATAGTATTTCCGTTTAACCGCCATATTGGAAATGGGTATCGAACAATAAACGATTAGAACTCCTGATCGCCATAGAAGCACATCCGCGATCCTACATGCACGGGGAAAGTAGACACATATGAGCCCATAATGTAGGCTACAGTTTGAGACAAACAGCAAGCCGTTGACTGGCGCTGATCAAAATTAGATGTCACAATTCTTCAGCTGGGAGATCCTCACGATGGAGAGCTATACTTTCAAAATCTAACATGGTAGCTCTCGACGTGAGTAAGATGATGCTACATGTATACTAACGACAGTTTTTCAAAATATAGATCATGCGCTAGCTGCATGTGTATGATTATTGAGCAACTCGTCCTAGAAATGGGTTTAAATTGGGAAAACAAAATATCGTTCGAAAATCGATCACCGGAAGTCTGGCCATCTTGATGCAACAACACGGTGTTGTTGCATCACGATACCCCCAGTGATGTTCAGCGATCGTTTCAACGTTTATTGTTGAAATCTTCTCACCTTTGGTTATCCGATCGATGCCCCGGCATCCACTAAACTCTCATTAATATTTATCTGATAAAATATTTGTATTTTCATGATGAATTCGCGCTCAGATTCGTGCAAGACTTGTTCCTGAAAAGTCCCGATGAAAAGTGTACTTGTGTTTTTGACCGTGCATAATAATGAGCTAACGCTACAGGGCCGTCGTTGATTGGTCAAATTTTACCGACATCAACAAACTGTCGGTAAAGCACGTGGCTTTCTCTTTGGTACAAGGCGGTCATAATAGAAATCAAGATAAGTAAAAGAGACCGACTTGGGCAAGGCTAGGTGACGCATAACGTTTAGCAAATCGAACGCTCGTTTCTGGTGTTGCTCACCGTTTAGTATAAAAGGCCCGATCCCAGAATATATTTGTGTATAATAAGGAAAAATTGGCATCTAAATTTCCCCATAACGTAATAGCACACAGCTTGGCATATGAAATATCCTACAAATGAAACAAAGCAAGACAAACCGGTTTCTAATACAAGGATTTATATTGGCTGTTGTACATGTATTCTTTGATCGCAATCACTCTTTGGATAACGTTTTCAAAATCATTATAAACGGATTACTTTATCTCAAAGACAATTTCAATAAACTGGATTTTACAGAACTCCCTTTATTTCTTAAAAATGGACTGATCCAGTTGATTCGCCTGGAGCCGCCATATTGTTTTTATACGGGATGCTAATCGGAACCCTTTAAACATTTAAATGGTAGTCTTTCGAAACACTGTGGCTAGTCGATCTATGTGGATGCAGTCATTTATATGTAATGTATCGTGGGTACTCGCGTACATTATGGGGAATGGGATCATTGCAAAAATATGACAGCAAATCGAGGTAAGTGATCTCAGAGTTTCTACTTAACATTGTGACTTGAAATCTTGCACACATATTCAATATACATAGTATGACAATGTGTGAAAGTTTCAGCTACCATATTCCTGTTATAGGGAAGATATTTGAAAAACATTTCGTAAACGTCAACATATATGTATAAAATGGATGCACCTATGTATCATTTGGATTCAGAACGGTAACAAATGGATGCTTTAATAAATTATACTTTTATCATGATGATTTATTTACTGATGGACAACTGGCCAGATTTTCTTTGTATCCATTGTTTGGATAAACATTCCTCATTCAGTAAAGTAATTAGCCACCCCATAACAAGTAGTCTAAAGGCACCCTCATGGAAAATTGAAAATACTAAATATAAACCCATCAACTGGAAAATGCCATTACAGATGAAATAAAGGACCCACGGTCCTGTGCTCACACAGTGTAGAACCTACAGAGGAATATATATCCTAATTTATAAACAAAAGTATTGGTAAATATGAGATCAATTAAAGACGAGTCCTTTGTTGTTGGTCCAGATATGATTTGTTGTAGTCAAAAGAAAAACTATGAATTTGACCTAGATTTTGACCTAGGCCTTTTAGTGTTCAAATTTTGAAGGAAAGTAGATTTTGAGGACGGCTTCTATTGTAGATTCTTATTAAGTTGGCTGCATCCAAGCTGTATCTAGTGTTGTGTTGTTACAATTGATAATTTTCTCAAGCCCCATTGACTTAACAGGGATACCAAAATAGCGATTCGGATTCCTTGGACAATTTTACACATATTTCATAACTTATACATTGAATTCCAAGAACTTTTTATTGTGACCTACTTTTCGGATGCCATATCTCAAAAACGATAAGAGTGATCAAAAACAACTTGCCTGTAGAGCTTAGCTTTTTTCCAAGGAACATGATTAAAAAACGGAGCAAAAATATTCAAGGACGACTGACAAAATTGAAAAAAGGACAAAGTACTGGATTTGACCTAGTTCTTGACCTTTGACCTGGTTTTAACCTGATTACACCCAGATCTGGACTTAAACCTTGACTTGGACCTGGACCTGGACTTGGACCTGGAAATGGACTGGACTGGTATTTTTTCAATCTTTTCTTCACTTCTCTTGACTTTCTATAAGGCTATCATCAGATCGATTTTTCTCGAAATCTAAAAATCAGCAATTTCTCGGAAACTGGGCGAACTTGGGAAATGGCGATGATAGGTCAAATAGACATTATGGATATGCATAAAATGAATGTGGAAATGACTCAATCCGAATAGCAGTTTTAATTTGTGCAGCCAATGTTGACAGACGGACGGACCAACGGACCGACGGACGGACGGACCAACGGACGGACGCCTGGTCGATCCCATAGTCTCACTGTGTGAGCCAAAAACTATGGTTTTATCGCTGATACTGTTAATTTGAAAAACGGGTCCATAACATGTAATGATGACAATGAAAATGTTGAAATTAGGTACGCTAATGAAGTGAATTCAGAGCAAAAGACCCATCGACCCACTGGAATACCCACAAATCAAGTTTCATAGCCTTGCCAAAGTCGGTCTATTTTACTTATCTTGATTTCTATTATGACCGCCTTGTACCCAAGAGAAAGCCATGTGCTTTACAGACCCAATGTTTTTGTTGGTAAAATTTGACAAATCAACGACGGCCCTACATTGCCGGACTAGGTCTTCGTGCATTTCCATCGCGAATTCAGTTTTGATTTTGAATCAACATTGAATTGCATGATTTCATTTAGACGAGTATTAATGACTGCTTACATTCCAATGTACATTTAATAACATAATATATTGTAACTCTCAAGAAACACTCGATCAGATCATTGAATTTCAAGTCCTAGACGGGTAGTTTGCTTTTTTAATGCAGGTCAACCTGATAACGTTTTGATTGGTCAATCAGCCTGAAGTCACACGTTGTGTCCATGTCCATATTGTCAATCAATATGGTTTTGCGATACCCTTAGGTAGCCTAGGTATTATGGGAATCTCGGAACTGCTGAATAACTTAGCATAATATCAGCGATGATACATTGGATTGTACAAGGTGGTAATAATTCGAGATCAGATAAGTAAATAAATACCGACTTGGGCAAGGCTACCAGTTTCAGAGCCATTAACATTCCTTGAAGGTGACAATGAGCAGCCAACAGATGGACCATCCGTAAATCTTGATGATTTTTTCAGCTCAGCTGAACGAGCCTCCAGATTCCTTGAAACAAATGACCATCATTCAAGAATAGTATTATCTATTTACAATTTTTTGAAATCGTGGTAAGTTGAATTTTTCCAATTACCAATATAGCATTATTATTGTTTTCGGAGACTGTGGATTAAAATATTAAAAATACACACATTCAAAATGATTCAATTGAAACCTAGCCAGTCTGTTCAATGAATCCAATCAGAACGTCTACTAATCCACACGATGCATCATAATTAAATTGCTTTTTTAAAGCTGATATTTCATACCATAACTCCAAAAATATTATAGAACGCATTGTATTTGTATTTTACTTCACACAGACATATTTGTGTATGTGAAATAATTATAGTACTTGAATTTTTTATTCCCCATTACAAAGTAAACCTATGGCAAATTATACATACCTTCTCACAGTTATGAGTGAGATGATAAAACTGAACGAGTGAACTCGTTTGAGTTATCTATTCTCCGTAAAAAGATCAGAGAATGTGTGTTTATAGCGTAGCTTTGGTTTTGTAAATCAATGAAGTATGATATACACGGATGAGTAAATATAGATTATTTAAACAGAAGTGCAAAATTCTTCCATTGAAAAGTACAGAGGCGGGTACTCACGAAACATTACATGTGCCTGACTGCATCCACATAGATCGACTAGCCACAGTGTCGAAATGTAACTTTTAAAGATTATTAACATTTTGCCAATTTGGGATCCAACCCGACCTTTCTTCCACCATTGGGTGCTATATTGTAATCAGTTTGTTGGGCTGTGGTGGTCGGTTGGTCTGTCGGGAAGACGGGTAGCTATAGGCAGGTGTCTAGATTGATCTGGTCTACTCTTTTCACTAATCTGAACAAAGCCCGTATGACAAAGCCCGGAAGTTTTATAAATTATTGCAAACTTTAGAGAAATTAGTAACAAATTGACTAGTTTTATTTTCGTCCGGGGTATTATAATGACCTCTAAACCATTTTTAGCTCTTCTCCCCTTTCATTATGTAAAAATTCGAGGGTCTTTAATCTTTATACTTGTTTGAGTTTCTACTTTTTTCGATTTTTTCAAAAAATTGATTCATTTGTTTAAGAAACAATGCTGTCATTCCCCATACCTCTAATTTTCTTTACGTTTCAGATTCTTATTTTGTTTTCAGATCGAATTATTGTGGAGGATGTAATTACTTTTTCAAGCTTGGCAGAAAGAAAATTTGCGACTGTGGAGTAGTCAGTAAGTTATATACTGTCAACTACTAAGTGGACTGTTATAGGACACACCCCGCTTGAGACCTTTTCTCCCTTTACGATTCTTAGGCATTTCTGCAGTTACAATCTTTAACACTTGTATAATGGATCAGATGTCCGTTATTTTGTCAGATAAGGATTGTAAATCAAATTGTACGTATTTTTGATTTTTTACGCTCTCTATTCCTTGATATCACTTTTTACTGCAACAATCTTTCAGAGTGTGCTGACAAAGAACTGGTGACTTGTTCCGTTGACCCGTGCTTAAATGTGGATACTTCCAATGGAGTCATTTGCCTGTAGGTTTTATTTCCGTTATATCTTCCTAATCGAATACGTTTATAAGATATCACAGCTGAACAAAATACCACGTATAGTATGGCAAGTGATTTTAGACGGTCATATATTTCAACATGAGTACTTTCTTGGCATAAATACAGTGGTTTTTATTAAAACAATATATGTTTTCTTTCAAGTAAGGTACCCATGATGATAAAATATAAATCGAACAATTCAAAACATTACGAATAGGGACCCTATGTCAAAATTTTTTTCAAAATATTGAACCTATTTACTCAAAAGAGGATCTTCTTTTTCTGATCTTTATTGCATGAAAACATTATTCAGCAAGAGGTCAAAGACAAGTTCAAAAATAGAATGGTTTTGAAAGTCTAGTTTTGAAGATATCAGTTTTCGATGACAAAAATTATGCTGAAAACAATGGATAGCACGAGTTTTCCCTATGGGAAAAAAACATGGGATATGAGGTTTTTAACTTTAACTCATTTCAATACCAACCCCCTTTTCAGAATTTTTTAATATAGTGTAGAGGAGACCTTCGATATGTTTAAATTGAGAAAAACAAGATCATCTTTTTCAAAAATAAGGCTTACATTTTCAAAAGTGCCAAGGTGGGGCCCTAATCCATAATTCTTCAGAGAGTTGGATTGATATTTTACTATCATTGGGACTTCACTCGAAAGAAAACATATTGTTTTAATAAAAGCCATTGTATTTGTGGCCAAGGAGTACTCATGATGAAGGATATGAATGTCTAAAATCACTTGCCATACTGCACGTGGTCTTTGAAACATTTTACAGGTCCAACTACTGCGGTGGATGCAACAAAGTTTGTTACAAGAAATGCAGGGAATTACCCAGGTGTCCAATGCTAAATGAATAAAAAACATACAAACTTTAATTATGATACGTCCTATGTTTTATGTTGTGTCATGATATTGGAGGCTGACAAGACATTCCATCCTTTGAAAGTTTGGAGACGTGACTTTGACGTAATGTGCTAATTTCTTTAATATCGACACATCTACAATTTATTACAAATTAATGCCATATTCTAGATTGGCTCTTGTTAAAGGTTATAGGGGTTTTCCAGTGTTTGGTCTATAAGTATTTTGCAACCTCATATGAGACGAGAATCCATACATTAGAATGTTGGCCAGACGCCTTGAGTTTCTTGAGATAATTAAACAAAAAAATTAATTTATTCACGATATTTTATTATATTTAGATATTTCAACATGTTCATAAATTGCCGACACTTAACATCTGTTTGCCGTTACAAATCAAATGAAATATTACAAAATATCAAGAACATCTTTAAGCATTCCTATAATACAAATTGAACCCTCTTTCACCAAGATATGAAATCATGAAGAAAGGTTGCTTGAAAATGAATGCATTTATAAAGAACGTAAGAATGCAGAAAAGCTATTGAGACAATTTCACTCACTTATTTTGGGTTTTTGTGGATAAAACCTATATAACTCTTTATTATGTAAAGCTGCTGAGCAAGCTTGCCTGCCATTTTTAGGACAATTCCTGAACCAGTGGCCCAAGATAAATATCTAACCTTTCTATAGGGGTAGCCTATGATCCTGAATATAACAGAACAACAGAGAATTCTAAATTGAACTGGACACTTTTCAATTTTCAAAAATTTGCGGCGAATGTTATGTGTTCTTGGGTGCTCAACATTTGGTGACGTCATTAATCTATGCACAGCAAACACATTTTCATGGGAAATATTCATTTAGGGTTAGTATTGAAGAGCCTACAGTTCAGGATGCTTAAATGAACCAAAAAGCTTATAAAACTTGTTTACCGAACGTTTAAAAATCCCCAAAGGAGCCCCCTTGCTAAATTTCTCACTGAAGAGAATTTCTCCGATTATTTTCATTATTTCCATAATAAATTGTTTCAAAATGGTCTAAACTTATACATCATGTTTTTAATTTAATTATTTAACATATTTTTTTTACGTAAAAGTCGTGTAAAAGATAAAAATAAGAAAGAAGCTACCATGGTCGCGACCTGACCTTGAAACTTACTTCCTAGTTGAAAATCGAAATATAACATTGAATTTGAGCATTTCTTTAGCTCATTCTGTCCATTTTGTGGGAATATCAGTTAAGTACGTTGTGTAGGATAAAGTATGATGTGCAGGATAGAGTAGGAGTCGCCAAGGAAAGAGATGATATCGACCTCAGTTGTACATGAAATGTACATTATATTTCTCTGTAAGTATAAATCAGGTACTTGAATTAATAGAGAAATTGGCAAAATTGGCCTTGCTCAGCAGCTTAAGTTCCTGGTATGACCACTGCGTCATTTATTCAGTGATGTTCATCAAGTTGTGCATGAATATCCAGGGAAACGATGTATCTACCTTCATAATCATATCTTGGTTGTGAATAGAATACCAAGCCAGAAACAAACCCAAGTCCCATGTACATGATTCCCATATTTACATTTATATCATACCAATTTTCAAGCATCGTTAATACAAATACCGAATTTGCAATGCGTATAGAATATCTCTACGAGCACCTTTACATAATACCCATTTTCAAGCATCTTTAATACTAATATTGAAATTCGACCGAATTTACAATGCAGATTGGATACCTCCAGAAACAAACACGAGTCTTATGAATATGTTACCCATATTTACATTTATATTATACCAATTTTCAAGCATCGTTAATACAAATACCGAATTTGCAATGCGTATAGAATATCTCTACGAGCACCTTTACATAATACCCATTTTCAAGCATCTTTAATACTAATATTGAAATTCGACCAAATTTACCATGCAGATAGGATACCTCCAGAAACAAACACAAGTCTTATAATATGTTACCCATATTTACATTTATATTATACCCATTTTCAAACATCGTTAATACTAATATCAAATTCGAGGGAATTTGCAATGCGTGTAGAATACCTTCAGAGTTCAGAAACAAAACACGAGCCTCGTGTATTTTTCACCTAATATCTATATCCATATTATACCAAGGGTTTTAAAAAGGGTTCCAAATCTGGTTCCGTAGGGTTGACTTATCTCTCTTTGATTGCCCTTCGCATAATATAGCTTCGGTGCATATGGATGGTTCTTTTGACATTGTATAAACTATGCATTTCCTAACAAACTTTTTGTTTCCGACTTATATCCCACAAAAGTTTAAGTCAAGCTAATGTGCCTATCTTATATCCTCATTATTTCATTTCGAACATCTGGAGGATAGAGGTGAACTTATTCAAATATGCATCATCGATTTTCAAGCATCCATCTCTGCTATCGTACGCGGGAATCGTGACGTTGCCCAACGTTATGTAACCAGAATGGGGCCCTTCATCATGGAAAACAGCTTCGTTACCAATCCATCCTAGAAAATACAGATGGCAATATTGAAAATCATGCAGACTTATAAAATATTGACATCTATCGCGAACAGTTTTTTTTGTATTAAGTTAAAACAGGATTGACGATTGGTTGTTTCATTTTCAACATACCCATAATTCCACCGGCAGTTTTGGATAGACCTGTCTTTTCTGTGACACCAACGTTGAGAAATGGCGCACCTTTTGCTCGTCCTCTTCGTGTGATTACAAGTTCAATTGTATCATTTTTAAACAACAATTTTATTTGCTTTCTGTTGATGGTCATAAATCCGCTATCGAGTTTTACGGTCTTTTCTCTCCAGTTGAGTATCCTTTCCCCTTTAGATGTCACAAGTGTCGCTTCATCTGGGGAAATAGCAACATGATCACTTTCCCCTTTCACAACAATTTGATCAATGAAATCAACGACGGATCCGAGGTCAATATCCTCATCTTCTACGAAGGTTGTTCTAATATCTAAAAGTATATAGAGGATATCCTATGATTTATGAGTGATATGATTTTTATCCACGAATGGATAAAAAGCGAGCGTAGCGAGAGAGTGCAGATATCAATATCCATGAATGGATTAAAATCATATCACGAGTAAATCATAGGATGTTCTTTTTATTCCATAGTTAGATTCATCATCAGAATCGTCGGAAATTAAGTTATTTAATTCGAATTTCCAAACGATCCAGCGATGTTGACACTTAGCCTCGTTTTGAGTCTGAAGTAGCAAAAATCCATAAACCATCGCATACGACGTCGTATGTCATGGCTAAAAAAACGTATGTTATGGTTAAGTGAAAATTTGTCAAAAATATCATATTTTACCACTGATTACAAAAATACTGTTTTTATTTTCACATGTTATCCTATGAATATCATGCTAACTATGGAATAAATAGAGGATATCCTATGATTTATGAGTGATATGATTTTTATCCACGAATGGATATGATATCTGCACGAGCGAGCGTAGCGAGAGAGTGCAGATATCAATATCCATGAATGGATTAAAATCATATCACGAGTAAATCATAGGATGTTCTTTTTATTCCATAGTTAAAGTCATCGTCAGAATCGTCGGAAATTAAGTGATTTAATTCGAATTTTCCAAACGATCCGGCGATGTTGACACTTAGCCTCGTTTTGAGTCTGAAGTAGCAAAAATCCATAAACCATCGCATACGACGTCGTATGTCATGGCTAAAAAACCGTATGCTATGGTTAAGTGAAAATTTGTCAAAAATATCATATTTCACCACTGATTACAAAAATACCGTTTTTATTTTCACATGTTATCCTATGAATATCATGCTAACTATGGAATAAACATTGTTATTACAGTTTGAGTAGCATCCTTTCTATTAAACAGTTCATTCAACATTACATCAACTTACGTTTCAAGAATGATAGTGCTTGGTACCCACTTCATCTGGAACCCAAAATTAGTTTTTCTTTTTCTTTTTCTCGTTTTTCTTTTTAGCCCAAAATTAAAGTTGGTTGATTGAAGTACCATAGATAGATGCACTAACAAATTTTTTATTATTCCATAGTTAGCATGATATTCATTGGATAACATGTGAAAATAAAAACGGTATTTTTGTAATCAGTGGTAAAATATGATATTTTTGACAAATTTTCACTAAACCATAGCATACGGTTTTTTAGCCATGACATACGACGTCGTATGCGATGGTTAATGGATTTTTGCTACTTCAGACTCAAAACGAGGCTAAGTGTCAACATCGCCGGATCGTTTGGAAAATTCGAATTAAATGACTTAATTTCCGACAATTCTGATGATGACTTTAACTATTGAATAAAAAGAACATCCTATGATTTACTCGTGATATGATTTGAATCCACTCATGGATATTGATATCAGCACTCTCTCGCTACGCTCGCTCGTGCAGATATCATATCCATTCGTGGATAAAAATCATATCACTCATAAATCATAGGATATCCTCTATTTCTTACCAATCTCAAAATCAATGAAAATGGTATTTTTTCGTGATCTTAGCCAGAAATGTAGTTTTACCAAGCTGGTGATATCGTCCAAAATGCATTTCTTACGCCATATAGTAAGTAAGCACGTAGGTAATCGCAGATAATTTTCTGATCCTGAAGACATGTGTATCTTATAGATATTTTAGATATTTTCCAATAACCTATGTGACCTTATATAATTCTTACCAATCTCTTGGTCTCTAAAAAGGATGTACACAGATCCAGGTTGTCCAGCGAAGTCATAGCAAAGTCGTCTGTGGTGTGCACCCTGGATGGTCTGAGAAATATGAGGGTCCCCACATATCATTATGCCAGCTCCATTCCTTCTGCAGTTTGGCCTACTGGGGTCAGTGCAGTCGTTATTAGTTGTACAGCTTGGCTCTCTTGAGTTTTCTTATAGCAAATTATCAAATAAAATTAAAGAAACAGATACTTAAAAAGTTTATACACTTCACATTTGGAGTCCGAATCTACAATTACGTCATCAACATCCACTGCACGACGAATGTCATGATTAATGATAAGCTCAACTGGACCACTCATCAGTAAACGTTCAGGGAAAATATCACGCCTATTAGGATAACTCTACATACAACATACAACATACAACTCGTATACCTAACGTTTCTAACATTTAAGATTGCAACCAATATTACGGAGGCCCCTGTGTAGGCGTTTTGAATGGGCAAGTCATACGTCAAAGGTCAGATATAAACTCAGAAAGAGCCAACAGAAGAACACTGTCATAAAAAATATTTAAATAGAAAAAACGATTGATTCATTTACCTGGAATCCTTTCGAAGTAAAGCAAACCTTCGATACATATTGAAAATCTGCTCGTTGTCCCTGAATATAAAGACGCTGTAAAACAGACCTCGTCTTGCACACTATGCATGATAGACCAGCATACAAAAGTGATTTCATTCACACAGCGCTGTTTGCATTCTTCAAGGGTGGAAATACCACCGTCAAGTCCCTCAATACCGATACCAATACACATATTTGTGCCAAGGTCCATAAAATCGTTAGATGGAACTGCAAAAGTAATACAGTTTCAATATATAGAATACAGGTAAATCTACTATTACGTCATTAAACCTTAACAACGTCAAATAATAAATTAATTGCTATGGCAATATAACTTCATCCCACAAGCGATCTAGATTGAAGTTGCACATGTCTCTATTGAAGTTTTTATGTTTTCTAATGTGAATGGCTTCTCTTATCAACCTTTTGTTTCTGTTCCTTTCTGTGCTAACTATTTTATAATTGTTCCTATCAATTTCGTGGTCTTCTTGGAGAATATAATCTGTAATCGCTGATTTATTAAAGCTGTTAAAAGAATCTTTTTTATTGTTTCCAGTGTACAGACTCTTTTTCTTATCTGCTTCTGTTTTGTGATCCTTGATGCGAGTACCAAGAGGTCTACTTGTTTCTCCTATGTAACTTTTATTACAATTGTTGCATGGAACTTGATATACTACGTTCGCGTTGCACACAATTTGAGAAAATAACAGCTATATTATACGATTTGTCCGTAAAATATTGTTTTAATTACTGGATTCCCCTAAAATGTGCATTGTGATTTTGCGCAACAATGTCAGCTCATAAAAGTAGTCCCACATAGAAAATTTGAGACGGTGGAACAACATAAAATTATGAACTTTTATATTTTATCTAGTTGTTACGTTATTTGCAAATAGTCCGATATACAGTCGTTGTTCAGACATAGTTCAGTAAGTACTCTTTCTATAAATATCCTTTTTGAATGCATTTACTGTTGAGAAACAACTGAACTGCGTCCAAAAAGTTGATATTTTTATAAAAAATGGCTGCCAAGAAAGATTAGAAAATATTTCAAACATATGGATAAAATGACTTATGACTTTGATGATCGTAACAGGGATAATAAGTACATAACCTTAGAACCATAACTTATTTTGATCATTTAGACACCTGATATAGCCAGAAATGTTGATTATATATCTTCATATTTCTCTACTTTTGGCATGTGTCATTCATGCAAAAATAAAAACAATGCAATTCCTGCATATTTCCTCAGCCAAAACAGCTGATTTTTAGCAGAGTTTGGCCCCGAGGACATATACAGTGCGTATCAAAAAACGCAACAGATTGTTATCTTAGAAAAGCACAAAACCAGTGATAACAGCATTGATTTCATCCAATGCACCATAAACCCATGTGTCTCCTCTTTACAATGATATATCATTCATTGATATTTGGTCATGGTTGGGCGAGTAATCGTTCCATTTGCAAAGTTGGCCAAAATTAGCTTTGGGCCAAGTTATAAAAGGCATCTACACTCCCCTCCATAAGTTTGGCAACCTTTTTCCCCCATTGAACTACGTGTTAAAGCCTCTTTACCTTTGAATTTTTATTTACTTAACCTGCGATGAAAATACTTATACCATTGATGGAAACATAATTTGACTTTAATTCCAATACCTCCAAATTTTCTTAATTTTTTTCCTCAATTACACTAGGTCGAAAATTGATGATAAATTTGATGAATTTTTGAAAATCGACATTCCCATGTTAACCAATGGGAAATGGTAGGTTTGCCGCAAGTCATATGACAGAATATCCATCCATCCGAGTCCTTGCAAAAAATACGAGTTAGGCAGGCAATTGAATTTGCTAACTTTATTTAACAAAAAATTGATATGTTTCTTCAGATTCAACAAAGTTATAGGGCTTTAAAGTCAAAATTGTTTTTCAAAAAACCTCTCCCATTGAAATAACACAGGAGGCGAAAAATTATTTTCAAAAATGACTTTGAAGCGCTGTAACTTTAATATTCATCAAATAAACTAAACACTTAGTGTTCAAAGAAGTTAGACAATTCAATTTTCTATATAAAAATATTTTTTGCTGAATCTTTTACTGAAAAGATATCCTGATTTTTGATTTGCCCCGAACCCTCCATTTCCCATTGGATTACATGAGAATGACGATTTTCAAAAATTCATCAAATTTATCATCAATTTTCGACCTATTGTAATTGAGAAAAAAAATTGAGAAAATTTGGAGGTATTGGAAATAAAGTCAAGTTACGTTTCCATTAATATCATAAGTTATTTCATCGCCGGTTAAGTATTAACATTTAATACATGTAATACAACTGTGTGTATTTCATTTCTTTGATATACTTTTATCTTAGTCAGCACAGCTACACACTTCTATACTTACATATCAATATCATTTTTACAGACTAAATGGAACAAAGTAATGATAAACACATTCTGGAAGACCATGGGATGGATATGCCAGAATACCTTTCCGAGGAAAAAATACTAGATGAAGCCGAGCCTAGTATTTTTTTCGAGGATGATGTTTTTTAATACTTTAAAACGAAGCCATGCCAACTTCAATGGTGTGTATAGTAGGTTTAAGTGTATGTATTGTGGCCATTTGAGATATGTATGTAAAATTGAGACCAAGTACTTTCTAAATGTGCCATTTTAAGACAAAATCGCAAGAACATAGTCCCGCAAACTGGAACTTCTTTATTCGTTAATTTTCATCGGTGAAGCAAGGATTTTACCCTAAAAATGAGTCCCTATGTTGGCGTAGTGATATTTAAAAAAATCGAGACGCAAACCGTATAATGAATATAGTGTCAAGATGCAGGTTTTGTAAAGGGGAAGGCAGAAATATAGTCATTGTATGGGCTAATTCGTTCGAAAATGGCGATATGTACCCCAGAACTTGAATTTTGTGATTTTTCTCAATATTTTTCAATGATTTACCGTAGTGACACCTTATATGAAAATCTCGAACTGTTTAGTTTTGGGGAATTCTGGGTAAATGTTAATGATTTTCCGTTCGAAAATCTAGTCTGTTAAGTCTTGTTTACACATTACTAGATGAACCATTTGACGCATCGATTTCTTAGCGCTTTTCCTAAACATGGAAAAATCTTCAAAATAACAGATTAATAAACAAATGTACAAATAAAACAATTGTTACCACTCAATTGACATGTAAAACAATATATATCAAAATCCTTGAAAAGAAGTAGAAAAACCTACATCTTAGAGAAAGTGGATACAAGAAAATAATGTAAAGGAAACAGATCGTGAAATACGAGTATTAAGCTGCTAGATCAAAGGGAATTAGGTGAAAATGCATTATTTTTAACTTCTATTACAATTGGGTTGCTGTATGCTTCACTCATTTCACTTTTCCCAGTGAAATATCTGCTTCGCACATTGTTTGGCAATTATTCATTTCAATTCATTCTTCCCCAACTGCAATTTATTACATTTTAGTGCAGATGCTTCAAGATAAACCAGTTCATAGCATTCAATTATGATAATATACATCGCATTCTATGTTCATAATTGTCTCCAATTTCAAACAACCATGCTCGCAGCACGACTTACCTTTAGTCCTGCAATATTTCAACTTATGCTGATGGAAATTTTCGATGTTTACTATATTTGAAACTTTTCTGTATATTTAGGGTGTCCTGAATTCAAATCTACGTTGACGCAACATACGCGTTATATCTTGTGTCTACTCTCACTGCACATTGGCCTGTTTTGACAAAATGAATTGAAATTCAATTGAATTCTGTCTTGTCTAGAATGTCAAAAGGAAATATCTTGATTCTCATATGTAAACCATATTATCTGTAAATTCAGATATTGCATAGTTTCTAATCTTCAACAATTGGTAAGTTTTATAATAAAATGCCATCTCGGGCGATTGTATTGCAGAACACATACTCACTTGTTTGACAGGACACCTCAGATAGTGTTATAAATACGAATACAAGAATCATGCTCGAAACCTCCATCCGTACCAGTGGAAGCTTTTTAAACTCCTCTTGTGCTTTTTATTTGCTTGTGTCTGTCTACACCCTCACTAAAAGCACCCTTCTCCGTGTGACTGTATCCTGAAATTGTAAAACAGAGCGCAAATTTTTGAAATAATAACGATTTAATGATCAGCCGTTCATGATTTTCAAAACTGATTGATTGAATGACAACATAATGTGTTAGTTTTAACAAATTATTCTAAAATTAATTTGCATGATTGGATATATCCCTTTAATAACTTCAAAGGTAAGTACATGTAATCATTGAAAAACTACATATTACAGTGATGGAATATTTTAGGAAATGTAGAAAGGTGAAAACTGAAAAAAAAAACATTACAAATAAAAGGAAATATTATGGAAAATTACAAATATGATGGTAAAAGACATATATTACACATGAAACATGGAATCGATTTGTGAGAATTGACACTTTAATTTGCCATACATTGGCTATTCAAACGCGTAATCATGATCAGCTGAGTGAGCATCGACAATGGTTCCGTTAAAGCTCCATGTGCAGTATGGCAAGGGATTTTAGACAGTCATATCTTTCACCATGAGTATGAATACAGTGGTTTTTATTAAAACAATATCACCCTATGCAGACAGAGCCTGTGGGAAATATTGGGTGCGGAGCAAATGAGCGGAGGGTGCGGAGCTAACGGTTATTTTTGAATTTAAATTTGGGATATTTCTGAAACTAAGCCGTTTTGGGACTTCAAATATACCAAGATATGTGTATTTGACACCAAATATCAATACAATTGTGAAAATAGTAGCGCAATTCATTCTATAGCGACGCAGTGTGCCTTAAACCTTTCCCAGACCTATATATTTTGAAATTATCCTTTTAATACTGAGTCCCCAGGTCTCATAAAAAATGGTGTTCAAGGTGCACTATCTATACAAATTATTTTTGCATCTTGGAAGCCAGGCAGTATCTGTGTGATTTTATAAAAAGTCGGAAATTTTTTCAGATATGAGCCCCCTCTAAATATTGGGTGCGGAGCAGCTCCATAAACGTAGCTCCGCACCCAATATTTAGAGGGGCTCATATCTGAAGAACATTTCCGAATTTTTATAAATCACACAGATACTGCCTGGCTTCCAAGATGCAAAAATAATTTGCATGGGTAGTGTATCTTGAACACCATTTTTTATGAATGCTGGGGACGCAGTATTAAAAGGATAGTCTCAAAATATCCCGTCTGGGAAATGTTTAAGGCATACTGCGTCGCTATAAAATGAATTGCACTACTATTTTCACAATTTTATTGATATTTGGTGTCAAATACACATATCTTGGTATATTTGAAGTCCCAAAACGGCTTAGTTTCAGAAATATCCCAATTTCAAATTCAAAAATGACCGTTCGCTCCGCACCCTCCGCTCATTTGCGCCGCACCCAATATTTCCCACAGGCTCTGTCTGCATAGGGTGAATATGTTTTCTTCAAAGTGAAGTCCCCATGATAGTAAAATATCAATCCAACTAGCTGAAAAAGAGGATCTTGTTTTTCTCAATTTAAATCCCTATTTATATTTTTTCGAATTTTCGATTTATATTTTTATGATCATGGAGACTTCGCTTGAAAGAAAACATATTGTTTTAATAAAAACCACTGTATTTATGCCTAGAAAGTATTCATGGTGAAAGATATGACCGTCTTAATTCACTTGCCGTATTGTTAGTACCTCAGTGTAAATACTCGCATCTGATTGGTCAATTAGCGGTCAACATTTTTGCCTGTACCTCACCTGTGCATCATGGGATATCATATTATTGACCGCTTATTTATGTTACTGTACTACACTTGTGAATCATGGGAAATATGACGTCATAATGTTTACAGAAAAACATGGTAGACGGACATTTCGTAAACGTTGATGAAAGTGATATTTTGACTTTGCTAGACGACAAGTATAGCAAAAATACAAAAAGAAACGAAAAATTAACATTAATTTACAAGTGAGTATGCAGCTATGTGCCAAAAACAAAGAGTTTAGCTACCACTGTCTTAAGATTTTCTTATAAAAATTATTGCTGGCGTGGTTCGGAGAAAAGATTGTGAAATGAAGCCATGATTGGTGACTGTCGTCTATATGTGTATTATTAATTTCTTCTGACTAACAAAACAATTGTAGACCTCTCCATTCGGTCAACCGTCAAAACCATATACCTCGACTGTAAACCTTGAAACTACTGTTGACCTCGACCTTCGGTCTCTGTCAACAGTAGTTTCTCGGTTTACAGTCTCGGTATACAATTTTGCCGGTTGACCTCTGGAGAGGTCAACAATTGTATACTGTACATGGACCTTTGCCAAAATATGCAGACAATGAGGAAACAACAGCGCGCGAGGTTAAAGAAAATATTAAATATAAGAATCTGCATGGAGAAAAGGCACAAAATCATAAACTAGTCTGCGTAGTTTTGTATGCTCAGTGAAGGATTGAGCCCAAAAGGCCATTTTAAGTCAAAAAATGTAACGTTCTCAATGTAAATGATCATAAATGAATGGTGGAAAAATAATGTCATATTCGGTTCTACAGCCTTACATTTTCTTTATTTGTGTCAGGCCTATCACCCATTTGTCTTGACGACGTTATAATTATGGTGTTTTGACCTTTTGTATTGTAGAATCATATGTACTATATTTAAACAAAGGATTGGTATCGATATGTAGAACTGAATTCAACAATGTTTTTCTCTTAAACCATTCATTGAAAACATTCTGTAACAGAACATGGTATTTTATGTAATGTCCACTGATTGACAACAATTTTATGCGAAAATTATTTAGAAATATTTTGTATAACTGTTTTTGTTAACAATTTTTGTTTTTTAGTGCAATTGTTTTTGCTCCTTTCTACAAATGCTTATATCTACGGGGGCGGTTCTGATAAAATCTAGAGGGGCAAACCGCTGAAAAAAATTATTGGCTTCTGTACTAGATCCGATCATCTGATTAGCAGAACAGACAATTACAAATGGATTGATGGACACTTTTTCTCTAAGTTATATTCTTAGATAACATTTGTTTTAAAATGGGTACATTATTTATCAATATCATACATCCCTCTATAGGTTTGACAGACTTAACTCCCAACAGGTTTCTTTATTTTTTGCGCCTCCGAATTGTCCCAATATTTTCGAAGAAGGAGCTTTAAGATATCAATTTTGTGTTCATAAAGTTTAATTCAATTTTTTTTATTTACTTATGTGTTTGCAAGAACTTCGGATTGATGGATATTCGTTACATGAATCGTGGCAATTTCCCAACTATTGTAAATGATGAAAATTCAGAAAAGGGAGGGAACTCTGCAGCCCTACAAATAGGGGCTAAATGTTGCTACACTTGCGGTGACGAGTGTACTTTTGAATTTAAATGCTCGTGTTATTTGTTTCACGACTATTTTACTTAATGTTATAGACAAGGTGCATTTTCATCTAGAGGAAATGTGGTAGGCGTTTAGTGTTAAAAGTGTTCTGACAATTGTTTCTTATGTAACTTTTTATGCTGAATCCAAAAAACCATGTTGGCAAGCTGAAATATGATTATTTAACCCTTAAAATACCATGTTAGTCCCTCTACCCCCAAAATTCACCCCTATCAGGGAGAAAAAATTTGTCAACCTAAAATAACTTTGATTTTATGGTTTTTGTAAGTGAAATACATGGACATTGTATAAAATAAACATTTAAAGTATGAATGATACGGATTACACTTAAGAAATTTGAATAAAAGCAAAAAGTATGTACCCAGGGGGCAAATTTATGACCCATTTTTTACTTTTCGTGTCATAACTTTTTTATTAGACAATGATGGATGCTAAAAAAATCCATGTAAAAGGCTTAATACCTGGTCTACTAATCCTGCAAGAATCAAAGTAATTCCTCTGATAATTGCCTTGAAAAAAATTAGTGAATTTAAGAAAAAAATGACATTTTAGCTGGGACTGATTTTATGTGTGACTATAACTGACCCCTATTGCTTTAACATTTATCCCTCTGTGTTCATATATTTGGCATTTTAGAATAAATCTAAAATATAAAACTTATTTTAGCTAAGTTTTAGGAAGATTTAAGCTTTCTAGCATGTTCAAATATTAAAAATTCATGAAATATGATGTCTAAAATTGATAAGTTATACGTATACCCTTGGAAGACCCTTATAATTTCTTATTTATGAACATATTTGTACCAATATTAGTTTTCTAGCTTAGACAAATAATGTATGATATATCCTGGCTTGGCTTTCTGGTGGTTTGAACAATCTTAGGTGTTATCATTGAAAATTCATTCTTAAATCACAGGTCTGCAATCGATTAAATTCAAGTAACAGGATCTTAAGAGGTTCTGGACAAATCATTTGATTCTGGACTTGACATATTTTTTTTCCAACGAAATCACATCCAAGGGTTGAATTTTTATTGGATATTTAGAGAGCGAGTCCTGTATTGATTTCAATAAAAAGGTTAAAATAGAACGCTATTTGAGAGTTAATCTAATACTTTCATTACATTGATAAATTAAGGCAAATTCTGAAAAATTTTAAAGTGCATTTTTTATGAAATATTATCCAAGTATTTAGATGAAACGGTCTTATTTAAATACAAATCATAACATGATGATATTTTTTCATAAAATATTTCTTCAAGAAATTCAATTGAAGGCTCAAGATAAAACGAGCTAATTTAGGTGAAAACCCTTACATGATGATGTGTTTTCATGACATCTTTCATAAAATTCCATCAAGGGGTGAAAATAAAATGATCGAATTTAAGTGATTTAAGGATCACGAGGATAGGTTTTCTTGGATATTTTCTATGAAATCCCATCCAGTGGTCAAGGTAAAATTTTTATTTGGTATATTTGGTCACGTGTTCGAACCCATAGAACCATATAGGAACGTCATTTTGAATGTTACGTGATAAATCCATATAAGGCTTTTAGAACAATGTGGGGAAAGATGAGGGGAAACCCCTGACACCTGTTCACGATTTTATCCGAACGTTCATCGGATCATTTCGGTTTTTATGCACTTCATTATTTTACCGAAGTTTGCCGATTTGATTCGTCGTATTTCGGAATATTGGGGACAATTTTATACTCCATAGGGAGTTTTTTTAATCTACTTCTTATTACGAAGATTCCCGAACCTTGTTCGGATTAATCCGGATTTTCTGACCTACTTCATCTACCGAGATTTAACGAGTTTACATTCGGCTCATTTCGGAATCCTGGTGACAATTTTATACTCCATTGGAGTATTTTTGATCTACTTCTTATGACGAAGATTTCCGAACCTTGTTCGGATTAATCCGGATTTTCTGACCTACTTCATCTACCGAGATTTAACGAGTTTACATTCGTCTCATTTCGGAATCCTGGTGACAATTTTATACTCCATTGGAGTATTTTTGATCTACTTTTTCTGGATTTTGCCCTACTTATTATATCTTTACAAGAAGCAAATCAAAAAATTCGCCATGAACGGGTCTCGATCGACTAACCTAGAGCATGGAAGCTAGGCACGTTAGCTATGAGGCTAACGTGCAACCGATACGAAAGGATAAAAGTATTATATATTTATACCGAGCGTCAATTCAAAATGATCTTCACTTTTGACTGCACGTAAATACAACTCGTCAGTTG
This sequence comes from Owenia fusiformis, assembly GCA_903813345.2. NCBI lineage: Eukaryota > Metazoa > Annelida > Polychaeta > Sabellida > Oweniidae > Owenia > Owenia fusiformis. The sequence goes on from CAIIXF020000007.1 coordinate 38,642,385, forward strand.
TATCCAGAATAGATGAACGCCTATGGTACTAGTGAATAACCAAGTCCCAGGCGAGTGGTTCGCACCCCACCGTGATATGTTATTTTTGCTTTTTTAATACGACAGAAAGGAGCAAGGTCACTGGCATGTAGCGGTCCTGATATCGATACATTCTACACGCAATAAAACCAGATACCTGCGTGTGATTAAAACTACATGTTAGAGCGTCGATATCCTACAAATCCTATTTTTTCATAAAAATATTTTTTCATGAAATCCAATCGAAGGGTGAAGATAAAACGATCTTTTAGGTAAAACAGCTTTACATGATCTGGTGATGTGTTTTCATAACTTTTTTCATAAAAGACCTCGGTTTGGAGAACAAAGTTCGTCACTCTAATTGAGCGTTATCCCTGCTTCGGACAAATTTGATTTTTTTACATAATATAGATTTGAATGTCTTCTTTTGAATAGTCATAGTTTAATTTGGGTAATATTTCTAGATTTTTCATATAAAAATTACTAGTGAAACACCCAACGTCGCTTTTATGATTCGTACCACTTTTTTAACTTGGTGTATTGCATATTTCCGTGGGTTGATTTGAAAAAAAGACAAACAACGTATACATGAATATGTCATAAGCATATAGTGAGATAATTGTTAGATTAGGTTTGCTATAAGTGACTTTAAAACAAAAAAATAAAAAACATTAGTTCACGTGTTAAAGTCCCATTGACCACGACATCAAGGAAAATTGAGCTTTTTGTCATCAGACATCTGAACATCTAAGATGTTATTTTTATTGATGAAAAGATTCTTACATACTAAAGTTACATTAAAATATCAATTGCAATAGCCACCTGTTTTTAACATCCCTTTGTCACTCATCCCTTAATTATCTCTGTGTATCTTAAACGTGTGTGTGTTCGATGTTGATAGCACCCGAGTGCAACCTAAGGAGCACATACAATACATTTTGTGTATGCCCAGTCTGGCCGCCTTATATCTGCCTGCACCGAGAAATGGGCGCAGCTTTGACAATTAACGAATGATATAACGATATCACGGATTTCACCGAATGTTATTCATCCCTAAATAGCTTTTTTATTTAGTCTTATGATCCGACTGATGTTTCAATTTTTTGCAGTGACTCTGAAATTGCTGCGCCAGATATGACATCACAGCGACTCATTTTCCTACATTTAAATCACTAAACTAAATCAATTGAAACATAATCATTAAAGAATGAGGACCTTGTATTTTACTTTGGACGAGGGTAGTGGCCATGTCTTGGCATGGCTAGTTGTGCATTAACGTTTGATACTGTTGTGCGGATAAAAATAATGAATATATGTTAAAGTAGCACTAAACAGATACTTTTAAAGTTAAAAGAATATAGTTACATTTAAAGAATGGGCCCAACGAATAGATATTGAATATAGGACTCGTTTGATGAAACGTTCGTTCTTTTAATTCTAATAAACCTAGAAATCAATCAACGATTAAGTAAATTGACAAGACTTCATGTTCAAGTTGGCTGAATTTCGTGTAACTTAACTCTGTTATGTTTCTAGATTTTACATATGGAGAACAGAATTCGAAATCATAATCACAATCGTATTTTAAGGCAAATAGGCCATGAATATGCTTTTAGTTACACGGTGGATGATCAAATTAACACATTTTGGATGTTGAATTTCATTTCAAGTTCATTCGAATTTACGCATTATCGTGGGAAAGCCCATGGCATTATCCAATAAAATTGATATATATACTGTCTAGGCTGAGACTAACATATATAATGTTATTTAATGTATTTAATATACAGGATATATCTGAGAAAGTTATGCAATATATCTACACGAGAAATAGTAGGGACCGAGGGTTGATATATTACCTTTACCTGTCGAAAATCGAGTATAAACTATGAGGATTAGATCAGGCCCGTCAGATGGGGGGGTGCGATGGGTGCGACCGCACCCCCCCCTTTGACACCCCCCAAAAAAAAATTTAAAAAAAATTAAAAATTTTTTTTTTGGAATTTTTTTTCATCATCTCATACACTTTTAAAGTGCCCAGAAAGCATCAAATAGCATCTTAAAATTGTAAAATTTTCTAGAGGGAGTGGGCCACCCCTCAAACCCCCCTCAATACAATGGAAAAGTTCTGAATTTATTTTATTTATTGTCTCAGACACTTTTAAAGTGCCGAAGTGCCCAGACATCATCACATAGCTCCTAGTCAATGTTTCTGGGGGATAAACACTTGCTCCCCACCCTACCTCTCCCCCTCTGGCACCCTCCCCCCCCCCCCCTTGACACCCCTCCAAAAAATTGAAAAAATTGTGATTTTCTCAATTTTTTAATTGACTCATACACTTTGAAAGTGCCCAGAGAGCACTAAATAGCGTTTTAAAATTGTAAAATTATCTAGGGGGAGTGGGCCACCCCTCACACCCAAAACTAAACAATTGAAAAGAATTTATTTTATGTATCATCTCAGACACATGCAAAGTGCCTAGACATCATCAAATAGCTCCTTGATATAGTCAATGATTCTGGGAGACTAACACTTACTCGCCCTCTTGCATCCCCACCCCACCTCCCCCTCTGGCACCCCCTTCCCCTTTGACATCCCCCAATATATTGTGATTTTTCAAATTTTTTATTGAGTCATACACTTCGAAAGTACCCAGAGAGCACCAAATAGCATCTTAAAATTGTAAAATTTTCCAGGGAAGTAGGCCACCCCTCACATCCCCCACAAAACAATTGACAAAAATTCTGAATTTATTTCATGCATTGTCTCAGACACTTTTAAAGTGCCCAGACTTCATCAAATAGCACCTTGAAATGGTCAATGTTTCTGGGGGCAGATATGGGGGACAAACACTTGCTCCCCCTCTAGCACCCTAATCCCGCCTCCCCTCTGGCATCCCCCTTTGACACCCCCAAAAATTTTCATACACTTTAAAAGTGCCCAGAAGCACCAAATATCATCTTGAAATTGTAAATTTTTGTAGAAGAGTTGGCCACCCCTCACATCCCACAAAGTCTCAGACATTTTTATAGTGCCGAGACATCATCAAATGGCACCTTGATATGGTCATTGTTTCTTGGGGACAACCCATTCACCCTCTCATTCTCTTTGACATCCCTAAAAAGAATTTGAAAAAAATTCACATTTTTTTATCGACTCATTCACTTTAAAAGTGCCCAGAAAGCACCAAATGGCATCTCAAAAGTGTAAAATTTTCTAGGGGAGTGGGTCACTCCTCACAAGTTTGGAAGTTGCATTTGTCAATTGTAAACACTTTAAAAGTGCCTAGAAGTCACCAAGTGACATAATGAAATCATAAAAACATAAAAATTTCTGGCAGCCCACCCCAAAAACTAAAGCATTTATTTACTCAAACACATTAAAAGTGCTCAGAATTAACCAGACATCACTGTGAGACATGAAAAAATCTGAAACTCTTATAAATAGATTCTATTTCAATTAAAACACCTTGAAAGGGTCCAGAAATCATTGAATGTGATCTTGAACCGTTAAAAGTTCTCGGACATTTATGCCCTTCTAGTACACCCTCCCCCTATTCCAGTGTTTCTCCAAATTGCTCATATAATATTTAGTCTAAAAACAATACGAAAACAATAAAATACTACAAAATATAGGGAGTAACCGACCCCCCCCCCCCCCCTTTGACTTACGCAATTTGATTTACGCGGCAAAAAATTGACAATTTTATTTTCTCATTAGTTAAAACCGCACCCCCCTTGGAGAAAAGTGTCTTACGGGCCTGTAGATACGCATTGAATGTAATGGAACCGTCATGTAATAATTAGAAATGATAATCACAATCAAATCATGGATATTTTATCTAGATTTAAAGTGCTTAAGATTTATTTTTAAAACTCAACCGAACTATTAACATTTAAAAGCACCGAACGAATTTTCTGGGGATTGCTGATGAGCGGGTGGGATGGGATGGGAGGGATAAAATGAAATACTAGATAAAATATTGATACCTTTACGCATGTCAATCTCAAATTAGAATGCATATATCATTATCTCTTTTATTCTTCTGTATTGTAATACGATAGTCTGATTATTGTCAATATCCTATACATGAAATAATGTACAACGTGTATTCTACATTGAATAACAAACGAAATAAAACTCATCTTTGTACGAATTTATTTTTCATATGACACAAAGTAACATAACATTGTTATATGTTGCATTTACGACTACTACAGCAAATCAGAAAATTCGTACAATATCAAACGTAAGAGTTGTTCACAAATTTTGATATGAGTATCATGTAGTATTAAAATATTAAAATCATATGATCAGCAAGTTTATAAGCTTAATATTGTATTGTTTTTTATTTAAGTGTCGCATGCTTAATTTCATACATATACATCTGTACAATCATCCAAAAAGCCTCGAGCCACCAATGGCTTATGAGACACTGCTAATCAAAATAAATCATATAATATTATATAATAAGATGCATAATATGAGTCAGTTGCAGAAATAGGATTATGAATAAAGCAAAGTTCATGACCTCTATTACGAACATTGTTTGATGAACTCGATCACTCAGTCAGTTGTTGAACATATGCAAATGTGGTCAGATTATAAATATAAGTACAATTTAAGTCCATGATATTTTCACATATTGAACATAACACTCAGTTCACAAAGAGATGTATACAAATCTAATCCACAAGTAGAAATGATTGTTTCATGCTGTTTATGCATTGTGTATAAACTGTAATCCAAAACATGAATAAAGTGGGCAAGAGGTGGTTGTATGATGGCCCATAAAATCACATTATGTAACACCGGCACCCTGGTTCAATATAGTGCAGTGGCCCATGTTTGATATACGTACATCAAAACTCATGTTTTTTCAAGGAAAGAAGCTAGATTAGTGATATATTGAAAAATCAAACTACTATACCCCAATACTGTAGCCCGTATTTCTTTAAAAGGAATACAGGCTACAGTGAAGTTGCAAATGGAGGACCTTTGTTTATTTCCATAGTTCTGGAGGAATACTAGATTTTACATTGTATAGATTCATCGAGCAGTTTGCAACGCACTATCACCAGAAAAGTCCTATGGAAAAGGACAAAGAATACCCGCTCTATTTGCAACTTAACTGTACCCTGTATTCTTTTTAAATGTGTTCACGTGGTAGGGTAGTGTGATACTCCCTCTGCCTATGCCTACATCGTTCAATCTTTTTTTCATAGTATGACGCCTTATTAATACAACAGTTATTGAGCTGTTAAGAAAACATACTAACAAACAAACCACCGAGTTTAGAGTAAGACATATACATGTATTGTTCTATTATCAAATCATATATTGTGTCCCAATTCTAAAACGTTAACAGTTTATGGTGTACAATAAAACTATTACTATTAACCACTTTAATATATTTAGAAATAAAATATCAAGTTACTCATCAGCCAACAAATCTCAAAATATCGAAAAATGAAAAATACGAGGTACTTGTTCACTCAAATCTAGGAGTCAATTGGTAATGTGTACCTATAGATAGTTCTCAAAGTAAATGAGCAAAAGCGTAACATTTGTATGTAGCATGCTTCATAAAACACTAAACTTAGCCCAAAAAGTAAGCGTGCATTTTGTTCCTGGCACTGATTGGTTAATAAGTGAATACAATTCGTTGAATGCACGATGCACTCAAAAGATTAGCAGCTGGGAAGGGCTATTGAACAAAAAGTACGCTTTCGTACTCAAAAAAGGATTACCCTTTTACAACTTTGACAACTTTGAAGCATGAACTTCGGAAGATCTAACGAAATGTACTTACTGTTACCCTGTGGATCCCAGGGTTTTGATATGTTCTACAAAGTCATGCAAAGACAGAGCATATATGCACTAAAAATATCTGTGACACTTGTATGATATGTATTCCACTTTGAACCACCATCTATTTCAATATTGTGAAAATATATATTTCCCAAATTATGAAATAAAGGAGCTTGTATTCGCGAATGCCGCTAACGCCTGTCGGCTACCGGATAAACCTACTTTACTATTTTATGGGCAATTCATTAAAATATTAATGGAATATTGTCAGGTTCTTTTCATATTTAAATGAGTCGCCCATAGAATGGTAGGTTAATCCGGAAGCTGAAATCTTCCATTCCCAAATCATAGTCTTAGCTTGTATTCGCAAATGCAACTAACGCCTGTCGGCTACCGGATTAACCTATTATTTTACTGGAAACTCATGTCAATACGAATAGTACCTGCCACTATTCCATTCATATTTAAATGACTTTGTCATATTATACTGGGTTAATCAGGTAGCCGGAAGGCGTTAGTTGCATTCGCGAATATAAGGTTAGCTTGTATTCAATAATGCAAGAAACGCCTGTCGGCTACCGGATTAAACTACCTCTGGAGACATCGGGATTTTAAAGCGGCGTGCAAAGCGTAATCGGGTACACCCCAGTTCTCCGAAACCCAGTTGTCCGAAACCCATTACTCCGAAAAATAAAGTCATAATTTACCAGAGAAAGCGGGGGGCGTAGCTTACTTAAACTTACGTCAGTTTCATGCCATGTATTTGGCCAAATTAATGGCATGGACGCATTCTGTTATTCATAGATCTCTCTCTCACTTTGAATTGCATCCATTGCATGGCGTTACCAGAATGGCAGGAACGGGAGATTTATTTTACATTGTGATTCTAAAAAAAGGTTATTAAAACACAATATATATTACGGAACAGTTTATCTTATCTTCTTCAATCTCTTTTATATAGGCAAAATAAAATGAAACATTTTGAAACAGATAAAATAATTTATCGCATAGAACTTTAAGAATAAAACAGTATACAAATTACGTTGTCAAAATATTTCGTCGCATTTAATTTCTTAGTCTCGGTCTCTTATCAAATCGTAAAAGAATAAAACATTCTATACTTAATCACTTGGGATTTATGTTTCGGCATTCGTTTCAGGCATTTGTTTTTTATGTTCTTCTCCTGAAATGTATTTGTTTGACAATAATCAGAGAAAGTGCGTATACGTATAAATATGCCACGCAAACAAACGGGTGTGACTTCAATTTCTTGTCTGTCTGAGGACGTATTGGGAACGAGGTAGAATTAAAGAATTCTTATGAACGAGTCATGCAAGATACTAGAACTAGTAAAGTAATGTAAATGGATAAGTTAATTTCTGATGGATCTGGATATAATATATTTCAAAACTTTGTAAACACTAGATAACTTCATTTAGGCAGATATAGTATCTTGATATATTTGGCTATCATGCGTTTAAAATACGTTCCTAAAACTATGAAGACGTTAGGTGAGAAATATTGCTATTGTACGTTCGAAAAGTATTTGGTTGTATTTTGTAGTTCTCAAGTTACCCATGAACTTTCGTGGGCTAATTAACGTCTTGACTTAGCATATTTAGCCTAATTTTGCAATGATGTCAACGTGATTCAAATGTTATGCTGTCGTGATTCGCAGAGGTTGCGACAAGATTCGTTTTACAACAGATGTAACTATGAGAACATGAAAGCTCATAATCCTGATTATGCAACCTTATACAATCGTTATCTTTGGGACAAGAGCCCAAAAACAAGGTACTCGTGAACGAGAGTTGAATTTGCTCCGTGAACGATAGGATACGCTGTTCCCCACCAACAAAATACAGACATATGCTTCAGTGTCCTCAACGCAGATTGTAGAGAACAAGAGAAAAAATGAAATATACTTTGCCATAACAGAATACTGTTAAAGTATTGTTTATTAAGTTTATTAAGTTTCACAAATAACTTTTAAATGCCTTCTTTACCGTCAACGGACACTCAAATAAATACACAATACAATGCAATGCAATGTAATACAACGCATTACAATACAAACTAAATTAGAGTATTTGTGCATAGCATTTTCCCCTTTTGTTTGAAGGATATTTTAAGAATAATTCCAGCGTTCGTACACACCTGGAAATGTCAGGGTTTTGATTTAATTTTCCAAGTGCCTGAAATGTCAGAGAATTTTAAAATAAGGTCAAAAAGGGCCAAAGAGTCCGGGAATTTTGAAACTGTAGACATGTCATGGAAATGTCAGGGAAATTTGTATCAGTGTTGAAAAAATGATGTTCCAGAAAAATAAATTTTAGGACTATGACAGGATCTCAATGAAATCCAAAATGTAACATTTAGTTGATTCCACACGGGGCGTGTACATTGTCTAACATATATCTAAAAGGTTTACACTGTCTTGATTAATGAACTTCTTAGATCTAGTCGCGCTTCAGAAGTGGAAATCCTTCAATTATCAGAGGTTAATGTTTCTAAAACTGTATTGAAATAAACGTACGTCTTGTTTTCAAACCTGCACCTTGCTCCTTTCTGTCGTATTAATAAAGCAAAAATAACATATCACGGTGGGATACGAACCACTCGCCTGGGATTTGGTTATTCACTAACACCATAGGCGTTCACCTATTCTGGATACAACTGACGAGTTGTATCTGAGTGGAGTCAAAAGCGAAGATCATTCTAAATTGACGCTCGGTATAAATATATGATACTTTTATCATCTCACACAGGTGAACGTTAGCCTCATGGCTAGCGTGTTTAGCTTCCACTCCTTAGGTTAGTCGATCGAAACCCGTTCATGGCGAACTTTTTGATTTGCTTGCTGTCAACTTATAATAAGTAGGGCAAAATCCAGAAAAAGTAGATCAAAAATACTCCAATGGAGTATAAAATTGTCACCAGGATTCCGAAATGAGACGAATGTTAACTCGTTAAATCTCGGTAGATAAAGTAGGTCAGAAAATCCGGATTAATCCGAACTGATTCGGGAATCTTCGTCATAAGAAGTAGATCAAAAATCCAGAGAAGTAGATCAAAAATACTCCAATGGAGTATAAAATTGTCACCAGGATTCCGAAATGAGCCGAATGTAAACTCGTTAAATCTCGGTAGATGAAGTAGGTCAGAAAATCCGGATTAATCCGAACAAGGTTCGGGAATCTTCGTAATAAGAAGTAGATTAAAAAAACTCCCTATGGAGTATAAAATTGTCCCCAATATTCCGAAATACGACGAATCGAATCGGCAAACTTCGGTAAAATAATGAAGTGCATAAAAACCGAAATGATCCGATGAACGTTCGGATAAAATCGTGAACAGGTGTCAGGGGTTTCCCCTCATCTTTCCCCACATTGTTCTAAAAGCCTTATATGGATTTATCACGTAACATTCAAAATGACGTTCCTATATGGTTCTATGGGTTCGAACACGTGACCAAATATACCAAATAAAAATTTTACCTTGACCACTGGATGGGATTTCATAGAAAATATCCAAGAAAACCTATCCTCGTGATCCTTAAATCACTTAAATTCGATCATTTTATTTTCACCCCTTGATGGAATTTTATGAAAGAAGTCATGAAAACACATCATCATGTAAGGGTTTTCACCTAAATTAGCTCGTTTTATCTTGAGCCTTCAATTGAATTTCTTGAAGAAATATTTTATGAAAAAATATCATCATGTTATGATTTGTATTTAAATAAGACCGTTTCATCTAAATACTTGGATAATATTTCATAAAAAATGCACTTTAAAATTTTTCAGAATTTGCCTTAATTTATCAATGTAATGAAAGTATTAGATTAACTCTCAAATAGCGTTCTATTTTAACCTTTTTATTGAAATCAATACAGGACTCGCTCTCTAAATATCCAATAAAAATTCAACCCTTGGATGTGATTTCGTTGGAAAAAAAATATGTCAAGTCCAGAATCAAATGATTTGTCCAGAACCTCTTAAGATCCTGTTAAGTATATTATTAGCCTAGTATCATTCTACTGGTATGGTACAGGGTGTCCAAAAAACAGGACCGAAGAAAAGTTAATTAACTTTGTCAATCCTGCATATTCTGCCTCAAAACTTCAGAATTGTTCAGTTCATTCAATATGAATTTTGTTGTGAAAGTTTCATGATAATCTGCATGTGGAGTCAAAAACTACAGCACTTTACAACATATGTCCATTGTGGCCACTTCTCCTCTACATGCACAATCAAATCTGGCAAAGGAAGTTGTTCAATTGTCCATGGCTTCATCAGAAGCTTTGCAATCCATGTTGGTATGTGTAGGAGAGTCATCAACAGCTTCGTTGGCTGGAGTGGTGGCCACATGGGGCATGTGTTGTAAAATGCTGTAGTTTTTTACTTTATAAGCAGATTGTCATTAAATGTTCACAACAAAATTCACATTAAACGTAGTAAATAATTCTGAAATATTAAAGCAAAATATGCAAGGTTGACCAAAATAAACCATCTAAGAGGCTTAATCATTGAAAATCATTACAAATAAAGGTCTAAACAGACAGTATAAAGGTACACTATTAGAATACCCTTATTATTTCCAGGCTTAGAGTTTATTGGTACCTACTACTGTTTCATAGCTCGGAGGTTTAATATATGATATATCCTGACTAGTTTTTCTGCAGATTTGAACCAATGACAGGTCTAATCATTGATTATACTTCATATACTAGGTCTAAAATTGAAGTATTCAATAGAACCCTCTATGAAAATTCAAAAAAAGATTCAAAATGACATTAACCTCAACATTAGATCTGAATAAGGATTAAAATCCTTCATAGAGCAGAACAGGGAAGACAAGACTAACTTCATACTGGTGTTGATACATGGACCTGGTCCAAATCTTGCTATACTTCATCCAAGCCCAAAGAAAGGGAAATTAGGAGCTTCATCTCAATGCATTTCAATGCATGATCCCTTATTTCATGACCACCATAATTATGGAAGGTGTGGCACAGTAAACTTAGAGGAAATGCAGTAACTATTAGAATATAGTACCTGCTGCAGTTGAGCGAGGATTCTTGCATTGAACTATGTGGTAAAAGGCTCTACAAATTCAATCAACCAAGTTGATTGACCCCTATGCCAGTATGCTATTGGTTAGAAGGGTGGCAGAATTGTAGGCATAACACAAATACAATATCTGCAGATGGGCACCGGGGTTTAATCTTAGGTCACACATGGGGAGTCCAAACAAGAATGATGTTTGGACTTGCGTTTTGAGATTCCATAGAGGGGGGGGGGGTGGTAATTTGCAAATCAAAACAAGAATCTATGGATATATAAGCACAAATGCCAAAGAGAAGGTTGACTAAAAACATTAAAGAAACCCAACAAGAAAAGCAAACCGCAAGTGCAAATCTGTCATAAGAAAAGTAGACTCTATATATCCCAAAACCATAATCTAACGTGAAAAGAAACAATGTCTAACATTCCCCTCCCCCTCCAATCGAGAACCAATATCACAATCCAGGACCAGAACACCAAGGGACATTTCATTCATACTGAAGTCATTACAATACATGTTGAAGAAAAATTGAAAAAATTGATAGCCAATACTCATAACATCAAAAATAGTTGTAGATACTAGTACTCATAAAAGATAGAGTATTCAGTCTCTGGAAGAAGATAAAATATGTGACATGCTGCTGAAGTTTGGCATGTTTTCAGAAGATTCATTACTTAATCTCCAAAGTATATGTACAAAAGATGTACTCACAGAAACAATCAACAGGCTCGACAGTTTGGCCAACAACAACTGGATGTCTTTGTGTCTTAGAGGTTGATACCAACAGGGTCAAATGAAAGACACAACATTTCTTGATCTACTGAGCAAGCACCAACATTTTTTAAACTATATGCCTAATCCCAATATAAACGAGCAGAAAGTTGTTAAGGCAGACAGGAATGTTTTGCAGAATCTTATCACTGCATATGAAGCTAACCACAGACCTGTGGGCATCAATGAAATCATGAAACATGAGCTGATGTCTTTTCCAATAGCCCTCTCATTGACGAATGAAACATTCAAGCCAACTCAAATGTACTCTACTCCTTAACTGTTTAACAAATGGTATTGAAATGCCAACCGTAATATTTCCAATATATGATCCTTCTTACAAATTAGCATCAATTGCATCTACATCTGAGGATTTGGCTACAGTCTTCAAGGAAGCAAAACTTCAGCAGTGAAGTGTACTGTGCCCCATCTTGCATACTTTTGGTGGTCATGAAAAAGGGGATCATGCATTGAAATACATTGAGATGAAGCTCCCAATTTCCCTTTCTTTGGGCTATGGTGAAGCGTATCAAGATTTGGACCATGTCCATGTATTACTACCAGAATGAAAAGTAATCCTTGTCTTCCTTGTTCAGCTCTATGAAGGATTGTCATTCTGATTTACAAGAGTCATCCGAGATCACATCAATCAGTTGCTTTATTTGATTTCCAGATCCAATGTTGTGGTTAATGTCATTCTGAATCTTTTTTGAATTTCCCATATATGGTCCTATTGGATTTAAATTTCAAAAATTGCTACTCTGCAAAAACTCTCATTAACTGAAACATCCCACTAATTCAAAATGTTGTCAAAGTGAGTATACGCCATTTGTCAAGAATTTCTGACTTAACTCCAAGAGTAACACAGAAAGGTTAATGGGAACAGTGGGGGGGGGATTTTTTAATATGACTTAACATTGTTCGGGGAAGAAAACTCCATAAAATGAAGATTTGTATGAATCATTGGTACTTTTGCTCTCACGTCATGCAATTGTCAGGCTGCTTAGAATGAAATAAGCCTTGTCTTCCTAGTTCAGCTCTTTGAAGAATTGTAATTCTGATTCAGATCCAGTGTTGAGGTTAATGTCATTCTGAATCTTTTTTGAATTTATCATAGAGGGTTCTATTGAATACTTCAATTTTAGACCTAGTATATTAAGTATATTCAATGATTAGACCTGTTAGGTGGTTCAAATCTGCAGAAAAACTAGTCAGAATATGTCATATATCAAACCTCCGAGCTATGAGACAGTAGTAGGTACCAATATACTCTAAGCCTGGAATTAATAAGGGTGTTCTAATAGTCTACCTTAATACTGTCCGTTTAGGCCTTTATTTGTAATGGTTTTCAATGATTAGGCCTCTTAGATGGTTAAAATCACCAGAAAGTCAGCTTGGAATATGTCATACATCAAAAAACTAATCTATGAAATCATAGCTAGTTCAATTATGCTCATACCAGTAGAATGATACTAATGGTATACATAAATTTAATAGATTGCAGACCTATGATTTAAGAATGAATTTTCAATGATAACACTTAAAAGATTGTTCAAACCACCAGAAAGCCAAGCCAGGATATATCATACATCATTTCTCTAAGCTAGAAAATTAATATTGGTACAAATATGTTCATAAATAAGAAATTATAAGGGTCTTCCAAGGGTATACGTATAACTTATCAATTTTAGACATCATATTTCATGAATTTTTAATAGTTGAACATGATAAAAAGCTTAAATCTTCCTAAAACTTTGCTAAAATAAGTTTTATATTTTAGATTTATTCTAAAATGCTAAATACATGAACACAGAGGGATAAATGTTAAAGCAATAGGGGTCAGTTATAGTCACACATAAAATCAGTCCCAGCTAAAATGTCATTTTTTCTTAAATTCACTAATTTTTTTCAAGGCAATTATCAAAGGAATTACTTTGATTCTTGCAGGATTAGTAGACCAGGTATTATGCCTTTTACATGGATTTTTTTAGCATCCATCATTGTCTAATAAAAAAGTTATGACACGAAAAGTAAAAAATGGGTCATAAATTTGCCCCCTGGAGTACATACTTTTTGCTTTTATTCAAATTTCTTAAGGGTAATCCGTATCATTCATACTTCAAATGTTTATATTATACAATGTCCATGTATTTCACTTACAAAAACCATAAAATCAAAGTTACTTTAGGTTGAAGAATTTTTTCCCCCTGATAGGGGTCAATTTTGGGGGTAGGGGGACTAACATGGTATTTTAAGGGTTAAATAATCATATTTCAGCTTGCCAACATGGTTTTTTGGATTCAGCATAAAAAGTTACATAGGAAACACTTGTCAGAACACTTTTAACACTAAACGCCTACCACATTTTACAGAGAGACCTTTTGCAGAAAAGCACCCGGTCTATTATGAAATAGAGGAGGTTGGCTGTTCTCGTCCTGTAAGATGTTTCCTGATTTAAACACACGTCCTGAATGTCACGGGGAAAGTGATGCCAAAACACCGTGTTTTGGCATCAAGATGGCCAAGCTTCCGATGATGGATTTTCGAAAGATATTTTGTTTTCCCATTCAAGATTACTAATATAAGTATATTTTGATTGATTTGTGAGGTATGTATCACTTCCTGTGAAAATGTGAATTTTTTTTATCTGTCTTAGAAAATGTCTCCAGAATGTATAAACCCAACTTGGCAGATGTCCCATTGTTTGATTGTGTCACTCTATACACTCATTGGATTAATATTTTGTACACATAAATAGTCACATTTCAATAATCATTGAGAAGGGATTAGTTATGATAGCAATTGTGTTGACCTACTTATTTTTAGAGAGAAGAAGGTCATGATTAACTCTTGCTTTTTTCATATAACGCCTGGTTCTTACCTAGAAAGTTATATGTAGTAAGGGAATGGTGTACTTCTAGGGGAAATCTTGAGATATATAAAATTCTAGGTAAGGACCAGGCGTTGAGCAAAAATTTAACTTTTATACAATTTTCAGCATGAAAAAAAATTATGTCAGCCATTTTGAAAATCCTTAGAATGATTGTGACAATTGTGTTTTATATATTCAAGTATATTTTCTTATTTAATATTATCATTTCATGAACTAATATTTATGCTTGCACTGAAACATGACCTTTAGAGAAGCATATATTTTAGCATGGCTCTAAACAACACAATAACATGTAATTCCTTTCTATACATTCGTATAAATGTACATGCAAAATTGAGTAATTGTTGTACAATCATTTAATCTCTATATGACAGGCGTCATTTTTGTCTATGAATATTTTTTTATATTATCACAGTTCACTGGCTGATCATACCAATGTTCATATTTAGAAATCCAGCTCAACTTTATTGTGTAGAAGAAATAAGTAAGTCACAATCAGTAGGCGGGAAAACGACATTTGCTAATAAAATGTCCAAAGCAAAGGGGACTGTATGAATGAACTGCAAACACTCAGAACCCCCTATATGGACAGAGGGGTTACATCTAAATCATAGTGAACTCTTTTGAGGACTTCCCCATTTTGACTGGAAACGATGTACAGTGAAATCTGTATATCCAAACACCTCTCTAATCCAAACACCTATAATTGGCACCTTTTGAGGTGGATCCCGGCTATGGCATTAATGGTTGAGAAATAGGGATCGAAACCAGCCATAGTTTTCTCCTGATGACCATTGTGAATTGTTGTGTTTTACGGATTATGATGACGGCTTTGCGAACGGATTTCATCTATCCCGCATCATTTGAGATCTTTTATGAGTACTATTATCTACAACTATTTTTGATGTTATGAGTATTGGCTATCAATTTTTTCAATTTTTCTTCAACATATATTGTAATGACTTCAGTATGAATGAAATGTCCCTTGGTGTTCTGGTCCTGGATTGTGATATTGGTTCTCGATTGGAGGGGGAGGGAGATGTTAGACATTGTTTCTTTTCACGTTAGATTATGGTTTTGGGATATATAGGGTCTACTTTTCTTATGACAGATTTACACTTACAGTTTGCTTTTCTTGTTGGGTTTCTTTAAAGTTTTTAGTCACCCTTCCCTTTGGCAATTGTGCTTATATATTCTGAATAGAACACTTTTTCATGGTCCCAAATTTGTTATCCCCCATTGACTTACATGTTTATAAAACCTTAAAATGTGAACACCTGCTAATTTGAACACTTTTATCAAGTCGACCATCTTCAAGTAGATGGGAAATATACCATCAATGTAAAAAAAGAAACATATGGCCTAATTTGTGTAAAAGCCTAGTAATAGGTACAACCCAGATCCAGATGTATATAATAGTATTGATGCAATCAATGGATGGTGTTGTTCATGCCCAGTTAGGAGTAGGGATGTAGGCACAAGGGGTATAAAAGAAAAAAGAACTGCACAAAGTTTGACATTTTAAAATCCAAAGATATGTCTGAAATGTTGTCATCTGATGAAGAGAACAAACACATGAATGCGCTCAACTACAGAAGAACAACAGTTATGTAAACTCCAGAGTAACCTTTTAGAAATTGTTATATTTTATGTGAAATGATGAATTCAGTATTTCACTTCCACTTTAATGCAAACTGTATCTGAGCAATTACTCTCAAGAAAGCAGATCAATAATATAATTGATTGGCATTTTTGACTTGTTAATTACTTCATGTGTTTTTTAATGTTGCCCCTTGTTCTTTCTCATTGTGATGTAAATCAAAAAACTCAATATTATTTTCTAACTCATTTTTTCAAACTTTTTTTGTAGACAATTGATCTCAATAAAGTATAGAGAAGATCACATTTTCAGTATTTTTTGTATTTTTGACTTGTTACATTATATGTGTTTTCGAATGTTGCCCATTATGCTTTGTCATTATACGTAAGATAATACCAAGAGAATCAATTAAAAAAGTCTTAAATGACTGTAAATAATTATTATTTTCATAGTAAATAGAAACAGATACACGTTAATAGAATGACCTATATTTTGAAATATGAAGGTCAGGATGACCTAATTTTTGAACCTGGTTATCAAACAAAGTCCATTCTTTGATATTCTGTACAATTTCTTCTAAATATCTCGGGGGTTAATATAGGGTCTTAAAGACACTCGTCCTTTTGTCGAGGCAATAATCCATTGATATAGTCCATTTCATTTGGGAGAAAATCAGACCGATCAATCTTCTCACTCTATAGATTTTTTCATTGATATTCATGTTTAAACGTAAACCATGATACCATGGTATACCATAGTTTACCATGGTCTATCACGATCGGCAATGGAATTATCACCTGACCAACTCTGACCATGGTGGCAATGATGTTTTGGTCAATTTTTGACCATGGTATATCATGTTATACCATGTTTCATGGTATTTCATGTTCAAAGTTAACCACCAAATACCATGGTATTATCATGGTATTTCATTGCCGTGTTCGTAACCATCATTTATTATGATATTACCATGGTATATCATGGTCGATGGCATTTCATTGTACTATGTGACAATCAAGGGTGTTCAAAAAAAAACGCAACCCAAAGAAATTGCTATATCTTGGAAAATACTCATCCAATTATGTTCATATTTTCAGGAAAGAAAGAAGAGACTGTGTAGCCCCTGTTGTTAGTTAGTTGTAAAACATGATGTCTTGGACACTTGCTCAAAACACAGTTGTACTAGCAAAATACGAAAAACGCGAATGGAAAATCACTATATCTTGGAAAATACTAATTCAATTATGTTCATTTTTTCAGGAAAAGAAAGAAGAGACTATGTATGTATAGCTCCTGTTGTCACTAAGTGGTAAAACACGATGCCCTGGACACCTGTTCAAATGACAGTTGTACTACGAAAATATGAAAACGCAGTCAGAGGTGACTGCCACAGCAATAAAACCAAATAACTTTCTAACCATGGTGTTTTGGCACTTCAGATTTGGCACAAATTATCCTCATTCAATGAGTGGTGAATTTGTGGAGTTTCATCAAAATCACTCCAGGGAATTTACAGTCATGGTCAAAATGCCTTCTTAAGTCTCCCTGAACCAGGCCGTTTGACTGCGATTTGAAAGCATTTCAACCATGACAGTGAAGTCCCTGAAGTGATTTTGATTTCACTCTACAGATTTACCATACAGTGAATGAAGATGGTTTGTGCCAAAATTGAAGAGCCAAAACACTATGGTAAGGAAGTTATTTAATTTTTTTGCGGGTACAGTCATCCCTGACTGCGTTTTTCGTATTTTCCTAGTACAACTGTCTTTTGAGCAGGTGTCCAAGGCATCATGTTTTACAACTAACTATTTATAGGAGCTATACATACACAGTCTCCTCTTTATTTCCTGAAAATATTAACATAATTGAACCAGTATTTTTCAAGATATAGCAATTTCTTTGGGTTGCGTTTTTTTTTAACACCCTGTACCATGGTATTTCAATGCCATGTTTCTGACTATCATTTATCATGGTATTACCATGGTATATCGTGGTTGATGGCATTTCATTATAGGATGTGACATTCAAAGATCATGGTATTATCTTAGTATTTCATTGCAATGTTCGTGACCATCATTTACTATAGTATTATCATATGGTGTATCATGGTTGATGGCATTTCATTGTTAGATGTGATAATCAAATACCATGGTATTTCAATGCCATGTTCCTGACCATCATTTACCATGGTATAACCATTGTATATCATGGTTGATGGCATTTCATTATAGGATGTGACATTCAAAGATCATGGTATTATCTTAGTATTTCATTGCAATGTTCGTGACCATCATTTACTATAGTACTATCATATGGTGTATCATGGTTGATGGCATTTCATTGTTAGATGTGACAATCAAATACCATGGTATTTCAATGCCATGTTCCTGACCATCATTTACCATGGTATAACCATGGTATATCATGGTTGATTGCATTTCATGGCATTTCTTTGTAAGGTGTGACAATCAAATGCCATGGTATTTCAATGCCATGTTCCTGACCATAATTTACCATGTTATATCATGGTTGATGGCATTCCATTATAAGATGTGACAATCAAATACCATGGTATTTCATTGCCATGTTCGTGACCATCATTTACCATGGTATAACCATTGTATATCATGGTTGATGGTATTTTATTGTACGATGTGACAATCAAATGCCATGGTCATACCATGATATTGCATTGCAATGTACCTGACCATCATTTACCATGGTATTACCATGGTATAGATTTTCTTTTTTGAGTTGTTAACCAGATCTCCAGTTTCAAAGTTAGTCGTGATAAGGTTACCTACATAGCTTGTGCTTTGAGTTTCAGGCACTATGTCAGTCCGAGTCCCTGGTAGCCACTGACGACTACCTCTGCTTCGATAAAACTGATGCTTTGTTTCATTAAATGTCAAAATTGCGCTTTTAGCTAGTGTTATCACCAGCATGGGTAAACCATGCGCCATTTTGAACTGTAACGAAATACAATGTCTAACAGAACTTGCAAATTGTGCGCAGAGGAAGCTAGAAGGGTAGTATCGTCTGCCACCAAAATACCTGGAATATGATACGAACCTATCTTAAGACCTGAATGTGCTTCATTTAGCTCAGTTATGAGTGCGTCAATATAGATCAAAAAATAAATCGAACTGGTCACTCTTCCTTGTCCAACTCCCTGATAAATACTAAATTCCCGGGAAAATGAACCATTGTATAATACACATGCAGTGGTATTAGTATAACGTTCTACAATCAGTCTCCATGTTACTCCATTAATACCGAGGGAGAATATTTTCTGAAATAACCCTTTCCTCCACATTAAATTAAAACATTTGCGATTATCAAGAAATGCCGAAAAACATAGTCACGTTCCTTGTAGTGAAGTCTGATTAAAAATATACTTTTTTAAATCAATCAAACTTTCCTTTGTACAATTACAATATTGAGAGACCTTAACACATTGTGTTTGTGTCATTTTGTTCCAGTGAGGTTTGGATAGATGTTTCATTTTATTCCTAACATATGCGGCCAATATATTTTTTCTAAAACAATATAGAGAAAATATGTATATTTTTTCAAATTATATTGTTAGCATTCAAAAGATGACCATTAAATTGACGAATTTTTGATTGCTGGCTTGTGAGAAACCTGTGTTCAAAAAGTTCACAATATCGATGTCAATCCTCTGATCATGGAAATTACAAATAGCATGGCAGGTACCCTGCGTGCAGAGTCTAGTTAAACTACACTCTGCCTAGTAGAGACCATATTACAGTTTAGTAGCCCCGCCCCCACGACGGGTACCAGTGACAGTTTGGGTAAATCACTTTTGACCTACGCGCTGACCTTCCACCAATCAGCGAGCTTGAAGAAACATGCGCCAAATGCGTTCTAATTAAATATGCGCATGTCATTGGTCAATTCCGGGCTCAACGATGACGTCAGAAGGAATGACCATATAAAGAACGTCGGTCAAATTTGATTGGCGCGGTGAGTTCACAGGTTTATTTTAGTTTGAAAGAGTGAAGACGAAGCTCTCTTTTAAGAAGTGAAGTCAAACGAATGCAAAGGGTACATGGCAGGTGTCACATATTACGCATCCACCATGGATTCGATTTGTGAGAATTGACACTATAATTTGCAATACATTGTTTATTCAAACGAGTAATCATGGACAGCTGAGTGAGCATCTACAATGGTTCCGTTAAATTTGCCAAACTATACGGAAAATGAGAAAACAACAGCGCTCGAGATTAAAGAAAATATCAAAGATTATAATTTTATTGTAGAAAAGGTAAAATATTCAAATTTCATGAGAAAATATCAAAAATCATTTAACTGAGAGCATTTTTTTCGTGAACTTATTGCACGAAATGGCACATGTCGGAGAAAAATTGAAAAGATTAATAGCCAATAGCTGTAGATAATATTCTAGTACTCATAAAATAACATTCAGTCTCAAATGATGTGGGATTGCCTAGTTCCAAAAATATTGGCCTTTGAATTTTGGAAAATCTTTATTTGTAGCCATTATAAATTGAACCGCTATAATTATGGCTTCACTAAAGTGTTATTTTCTTTAAAGATCCACTAATGATATTTTCTTTTATTGTAGTTAATATACATGTATTCTAGGAATATCAGCTTTATTATTCTAGAACTGTTCTGCAGGGGGTCTTTTGAAGATTGATAAATTAACATGGAGCTCAATTAAAAGAGGAAAATTTTCGAGGCCTGCTATCATCAACTGGGAGGACTTTTCAACACAACTTCGTTAGATATCAAAAATATATGTACTAATGATACTTCGGTCAAAAATGGCGCTTTATATATAAGATCTGCAATTGGACAGCTAATAACTGACTCTACTATATTAAATTTCCACTAACTGATTAATTCGTAACATACACGTTGTCCAAAATATTTTCCAGACATAGTACAGTAATGTCTTCTGAAATGACCTGCCTTCTTTATTGAACATTTATAATCCAAAACTTTCAAAATAATAAATATTGAAGGATTCACAGGATTTGTTGGTGATAGGTGAAAAGCTTAGATTGAGAAACCGTTTCAACATTCTGCATGTTATGTTCATTTAATATACGTAACTCATAGAATGGCATTCTGATTTTTCAGAGTCCCTCTTTACCTAACGCTTTTGAGAGACAAAAGGATAGTAAAGGCTGTGGATCCCACAATGATAGAATGGTGTTAGGCAGATATACTAACGAATACTTATTTTGAGTGATCTTTCTGTATTTGTGTACAACTTACCGCACGAACACAATATGAGTGACCCGCTCTGAAACTATTACAATACATCTGAGCATGCGTTCAATGACTTTTGGCTGAACACACCTATGGGCAGTATTATTAATTCCACGTGTATTACAAATTAAATGATTCTATATCAATGTATATCATTCTTTATTCGAAAGCCTTTGAAGGCATTCCTGACTGTAAGGCCTCGTGCAAAGTTTGAACAAAAAGTCATTCAAAAACCACTTTTTCAAATTATTAAATTGAAAGGTTTTACATTTTATATGCTCTTAGTGCAAGACTACAATATAAGCCATGGTGGTTAAAACGTAATATGGGGCCTTAAAACAGGGACTTCTTAATCCTGTGGCCGAGCCGAAAAAATTATACTATCACGCCGCGGTATCCAAACTGCGCGCATACTGGCATACTATGAGCTGCGCGCATATCAACATTGCATCATACAAGTGTTTTCAAACGTCATTTTAAGACATTTATTCTACATTGTTTTATAGTTACATACGTCCATTTGGTGGCGATTACATGATTCTACCATGTGATAGCGAAAGTTATGTCTAGATGAACGTACATGTAGGTTTTAAAATATAAGCAGGTTAATAAAATATTGTCATCGGTTTTTCGATAATTACCGACACATATTGAGGCCCGGGTATAGTCACAATAAAAAAATTCTTCTTCAATGCAATGTATACATGTATACACCATGCATTACCAACTCAGTACACTGGGGGACTTTTCAAACATTTTTTAACGTATTCCTAGGCCTCAGGACACATAAGTTAAGATGTCGCACTTTTCACAGAAATAGAAAATACTATATTACTTAAACTACTAGTATATGCAGCAATCCTGAATCTTTCAATATATGCAAACACAAGGGCTGACTAAACAGTTTGTCAGGGTTTCAAATTGCGTGCATAGTATGTACGCAGTTTGGATACCGCACCGTGACTATGCTATTAGCCTATAGATACTAATCTGGCTAATAACTTTTGGTTAGGTAGTTAGGTCTGATAAGATATAAAAAAATCAGGACAATATTCCTTGCAGAGTGGGGACAATTTTCTCTTTCACTGTGAGGCTCCCAATCTGAACTCTCAACACAATATTGATATATATATTATTATAAACATTTGTTTATTTGCTCTTGAATGTACAGTATTTACATTATATACAATTATATACAAAATTGGCATTGTAAAAAGCTAGAGTCAGCTGTGAAACTGATAAGGCTTGAAAAATTGACATATTTATTGCATAATGATTTTAATGACAACTAGAAACACAGTCACAAAAACACTGACATTGTAAAAGTGAAATACATGTGGTAAGTGCATAAATATAATATTTTTAATGCAGTAGTCTCAGCAGTGTTTGAAATTATAATGCTTTTTATGTTTAAAATTGAACATTAGGAACATTTTTACATTTTTTTACACAAGTGTAATTAATACTGAAGATAAATAATGACATTCACTATTTTTTAATTCAAATGTAAATGTAAAATAGTTACAACAAATATTACAATATCAATGGAAATTATTCCTAGTAAATTCATATAAAAATGTATTCTATATACAAACAACTGACACAACATAATTGGCATGGGAATAGAATTTATGAAATAATCCAAATATTTAAGGCAATAAAAGTGTAATACTTTATAATTATTTGCATATTGCATCTTGTTGAAGTGCAAATGAGTATTCAATTGGAGAGTATTCAACCCAAGAATATTCAATTAGAGAGTATTCAACCCAAGAATATTCAATTAGAGAGTATTCAACCCCAGAATATTCAATTAGAGAGTATTCAACCCAAGAATATTCAATTAGAGAGTATTCAACCCAAGAGTATTCAATTAGAGAGTATTCAACCCAAGAATATTCAATAAGAGAGTATTCAACCCCAGAATATTCAATTAGAGAGTATTCAACCCAAGAATATTCAATTAGAGAGTATTCAACCCAAGAATATTCAATTAGAGAGTATTCAACCCCAGAATATTCAATTAGAGAGTATTCAACCCAAGAATATTCAATTAGAGAGTATTCAACCCAAGAATATTCAATTAGAGAGTATTCAACCCCAGAATATTCAATTAGAGAGTATTCAACCCAAGAATATTCAATTAGAGAGTATTCAACCCAAGAATATTCAATTAGAGAGTATTCAACCCAAGAATATTCAATTAGAGAGTATTCAACCCAAGAATATTCAATGAGAGAGTATTCAACCCAAGAATATTCAATTAGAGAGTATTCAACCCAAGAAAATTCAATTAGAGAGTATTCAACCCAAGAATATTCAATTAGAGAGTATTCAACCCAAGAATATTCAATTAGAGAGTATTCAACCTAAGAGTATTCAATTAGAGAGTATTCAACCCAAGAATAATCAATTAGAGAGTATTCAACCCAAGAGTATTCAATTAGAGAGTATTCAACCCAAGAGTATTCAATTAGAGAGTATTCAACCCAAGAGTATTCAGTTAGAGAGTGTTCAACCCAAGAATATTCAATTAGAGAGTATTCAACCCAAGAAAATTCAATTAGAGAGTATTCAACCCAAGAGCATTCAATTAGAGAGTATTCAACCCAAGAGTATTCAATTAGAGAGTATTCAACCCAAGAGTATTCAATTATAGAGTATTCAACCCAAGAAAATTCAATTAGAGAGTATTTGATTCAGCAGTTACATTATGTAGTTGAGTTATAACGCTAGTTACCAAATGGCTGAAACACAGATAAACATTAGTGTTTTAGAAACATACTAAGATCAGTGTTTTCCAAAAATTGCTAACAGGCTAATGTTGTTCTTATATAGATCTCTCCAGAAAAATAATCAAGATTTAAATGTCAGTTTTGAAGTATTTTAAGTTTTGACGTATTCCAATTTATCATCAACTGTTAATGAGTATTACATGTATGTTTTCTACCCCAAAAGTTTTGGAAATATATATGTATTCCAGTTTTTATCCATTCTTCACCTTAAGGCTGTAGTGTTTTTAGACATGTTTGTTTACTTGACATAGTTACATGTATCCTTATCTAACGCCAATATAAATTTCCCAGGGTTCACTATGCTTATTCGACAATAATCCGTCCTGCCTCGTTCTGATCAAGAACACTGCGGAAAAGTTCAATGCTAACTTGTCCCCGAGGGTCAAATGATGCGGCTTGGTCATATATTTTATCAAAGTCATCAAGAGTCATGTGGACACCAATGTTAGTGAATACTTGTCGGATCTGAAATTAAAAAATTAAAGTAAGTTAAGACACCAAGAGCAATTACATATTTTGGCACATTACAATCAATAATGTTTTATTACAATCAGCTCATAAATATGGCAACAAATAATTTGACATAATAGTTTGACATTCTTTGTGACAGAGAGAATAGACAAAACTCTTGTGACTTTGTATATGAAGTTTAAGAATAAATACAGGATTAAAAAACAATGATTAATTTCTCGCCTCCATATATGAGTGTTTTAGACAATGTGGAATAAAATAAAAAATAAATTCATGAGTACACACCTCTTCTTTTGGTCTAGCTCTAAGGAAGTCTTTCTCTGAAAGACCCCTAGTACTAAAGATGGATGGGTTAACCAGACCAAAGGCATCAGATTCATCACCATAATTTGTTCTATCACAAACACGTCGGATTCTTGGCGCTGCCTTATCTGTGCGAATTGTGGGTACTCCATATGTTCTATAGTCTTTTGTTGAAATACCGCCCACTGTAGCATTAATCAAAGATGCACTTGTTCTATGGTCAACCATTGCAGCGTCAATTTGCTTTTGAATCCTTCTTGGGGTTGATTCACGACTGGTCGGTGATTTAGCAACTAGATCTTTTTCTTTTACTAATTTTGGAGTTCCTGGATGTGACTGAATAACTTCAGGCTGACCAGTTGGCATTTTGTCCTTCCAGTTTAGGAAATTAGAGAATTCTATGTAGTTGATGTAACCGTCGCGATCGACGTCACAATAGTCCATAAGTTGCTCAAGTAGAACTGCATCAACTGGTAGATTGAACTGCACACATACTTCACGCAATTCATTGATGTCCACTTTACCAGAACCATTCTGGAAATGAATTTGTAAAATTAACATCATATAATAATAATAAAGTAATCCATCAACAGATGAAACAGAATTATTTTGTGCCGGTGTGGTCCATTGATATCAATAATAATTGGTCACTTCAAGTTGTTAAGCTGGTAGGATGTGAAACAATTAGTTAATAATCGGGGAGTACTATGATCATTTAAGAGCAAATTATTCAATTTTAGTAATCGCAATCACTGTCTAAACTGATACAAAAGCCACTGATAAAATATTCTAAATTCTGATTTTTGAAGAGTATACATGTATTTTCAAAATCAATCAATCGAGTTCAGTAAATACATTTCAAGGTGGTCTCAAATGATTACACAGGTGGCTATGATTGAAACTATGAAATATCAACTGGGGCTCTTAATGATCAATTATTTCCAGTGATCTCCCCAGCATTAAAGCAAGTGGGCGCAGCACCCACCTGAGATTTTGAAAATAGACTTGCACCCACCTGAAAATCTAATTGCACCCACTTGAAAATGAGAAAAATTATGGAAAAAGGACATATTTTGACCAATTTTGGTCTGAATTGTGAAAATAAGAATTTTGCACCCACCTGAGAAAAAATCCTGGGGAGATCACTGATTTCAATGTAAAATTATGTCTTCTCCCAGTGAATTTATCAAGCATGTTCTTACCAGTTTAATGTAACACATTTATTTAGTTCTTACCTTATCGTAGTGTTGGAATGCATGCAGTAAATCATGAAAATTGTGGTAGTTGGCCTTCTTGAGATGTTGTCTAATTGCAGCTAAAACCCCCCTGGTTCTTTCCTTCCCCCTCAGGTAATTGGTCGGGGACCTAGCATGCATCAGATCTCCTGCCCCATACTCATCAGGCTTCACCATGATGCCAAATGTGTGGTCAGGTCCTACTTTAAGAGTATCTTTTATCCTGGAAGAAATAGTATAATACATATAAAATATATAATGAAATTACATGTATAATTTGACAATGAAATACATGCATAATTTTAGATTAAAATGCATGTATAACTTAACTACTAGTAACTTAGAAATGTATGTATAATTTAAAACTGAAATAGATGCATAGTTGAATTGCATGTATATTAACAAAATTGTAATAAAATCGTAACATTAGAAATATTAGTTCATTTTGGGTTCATTTTCAGATTTATGAAAAATTTGCATAAATCAAGTAATTTTAGATCACGTAGGGAATGTAAATGCACTTACGGGTCGTGTACTTTTCCAAGTTGAGGTTGTGTCCTTTCCCGGAAATCATCAACTCTCTTGTTGACAACCTGTGCAGCTTTCTCTGTGTTGGTGTCATGCAACCACTTCAGCGTATCTCTGACATGTCTTCCATCATTATCGTGAGGAGTTGGGACTCCAAATTTATCAGTGCTACAGTAATCCGGGGAGACATAATTTCTATTAAGTGCCTCAGAGACTTTAAATGCGTGGTGAGTTTTTCTATAGAGGTCTCGTCCTTCTTCTCCTTCTGCTTGGACTACATTGTATGACTTGTTTGGACTCACAAGTTCCCCAGCTGTGATATCTGGAAAAATAAAAACTTTTAATTATTCTCTTATTCTAGGCTGACTACATTTATAGTGATTGGCAGCCAACGTCAGGTTATTCAAAGTATCGGCTTAAACACTAATCTGTCATCACACAGTTTATTAAAGGTGCAATAATTAGTGCAGAGGGGTCATTCAACGACCATGGGCATGGACCAGTGTCAAAATATGTTTAAGTTTGGATATTTCATCAAGACTAACATCTATTTTTATTATCTACAAAGAAACCCCCTAGATAAACATTATTTTAGCTGATATTCCTCTTGAAACATGGTGGATCTTAAAAATATAAAAGTGGAAGTCTCCTTTTTGAAGCTTTGAACTGAATTTACACTTCTTAATGCTGAAATTGATAATTTATCCATACATTTTAAGAAAATAGGTATGTCAAAGAAGATGTTAAACCAAATGTTGCCTTGATAGCTCAGAAAAAATGAAAAAACTTTTCTATTTTCTCTACAGTCATTATTGCCCCTTTAAGCTAACATGTTATATTGTATTGTAATTTCCTACACTGTTTTTGATTGTTTACCTTTTTCTGTTTGTATTCCAAATGTGAATGACTGGGGATCCAGATCTGTTGGGAGTCTTTCTCGTTGATTGTGAGACGAGCCCAGTGGTCCTCTAGCATGGCTTGCATATAAAGATTCTTTCTTCTCGTTAACCTTTTGTTTGAATCTTGTTTTGGGGTCAGGATTTACTAACTCTCCAGCAAACATAGATGGTTTTGTATTAACACCATGGCGCATTTCTTTTGCCCATTGGAGATGTGGGTCATGAGCTTTACCATAAAATACTGTAATTTTGCCTGCCTCTGGACGTAAGGTATCACGGAATCTTCTGATAGCCTCGGGTGAGGTTGGCCTTTTGTCTGGAGGTTTCAAACAGTTTTGTGCAGATTCTCCCGTAGCTGTGAGTTTACCAGCCTGAAAGAACAAACCAGCAATTCAATCTCAAAGCCAAATGAATAATTGAAAGTAAATATTTAATGGTGAGGTTGACAAAGCATGAGTAGCTAGGCCTAATTATACAATATCATATTATTCACTGTACAACTATAGACTAACATTGCAAAATATTGATTTCTCAGTGTTCATGTAATCTACAACAAAGTCAAATTAACACAGATTCTTTTTTATTACATTTGCTATAATCTTAGTTTAATCAATAAGTCTATGTTTGACATTTTGTTTGACATCAATTTATACCTTTTACCCTCAATTGATTAGTTGGTGAGAAAGTGTACTGTTTCATAAAAACAAATTGTCAACTAGCTCTATCCTAGCCTCCGTCATAAAGAAAAGTTTCCATATTCATTGTCAATGTTTAGCTTTTGTAGATACATATTTGAAATCTGTCCAGCTGCCTTTCTGAGGCAAAACATGATTCTGCTATGCAGTAGCATGGGGTTTCAACTCATTGAAGGCCCATGGCAGTAGGCCAAGGAAAGAGTACTGTTGAGCTTATAGCCTACAGTTTGGAACATAAATAAATGACAGGTGGATTTTATATCACCATTTCCTAACCATGGTCGTCTGAAAGCCCATAGTTTCCAATATTGTCTAGATACATACATGTATCCCCTAAAATTTGTATATTTTACATTTTATACAATCTCATCCACTGATGTATGGCCTCTTGAAAATTCTCTTATTTTAACATGAAAAATCCTCACTTCAGCCATGGGCTTTCAACTAGTTGAAAGCCCATGCTTCAGCAAATCCACCTGTCATTTATTTATGTTCCAAACTGTGGAACATCAATATTGAGCTCAAAAGTAGTTTTCCCTAGGTCTGTGAGGAGTACTTACAGCTTTCAATTCTGGTCTCCTGTCTTTGTATTTTCCATCATAAATTGTCCCAACATTTATTTCTGGCAACCTCACAGCACTGCTCCTGGCAGTTTCAGCACTCATTTTGTTGCTTTCTAAACTTTTGGTGTATAAAACTTTTTAAAAAGTTTCCAAAGTGTCACTTGGATATCAAATTAAATTATAATTTAACAGGAGAACTTATTCCTTGCCACTTGCCTCTCTATTTACGATTATTGTACATCTCCAAAAGTAATCACACTGCCGAATTTGTTTGACTGCTCATGGCAACCGGGTCAAAGGTCAAGTACAGAAATAAATAGGAAATGTAAATGTATATTTGGGACAACACTCTGAGTCGAAAATTGTTGTGTCTCATTTTATTCAATAAAAGTTTATTATTTATTTGACAAAAATGTAAAATATCCGTAAAAGAATTATAATTGTGGACAAACTGATATTTATTAGAATATATGAGACTAGCAGTGTACTTCCGGGTGACGTCATTTTTCTTCGGGGGTCACAATTTTGGATTCACGGAAAAGCCGTATCACATAGTAGTAAATAGTACACATTTTTTTAGAAATCATGAAAAAGACGATATTTGCACACAATTTGAGGAGTTAACAGCTACATTATACGATTTCTCTATAAAATATTGTTTTTAATTACTGGATTCCCCTAAAATGTGCATTGTGATTTTGCGCAACAATGTCAGCTCATAAAAGTAGTCCCACATAGAAAATTTGAGAGGGTGGAACGACATAAAATTACGAACTTTTATATTTCATCTAATTGTTACGTTATTTGCAAATAGTCCGATATACAGTTGTTGTTCAGACATAGTTCAGTAAGTACTCTTAGTAAAAATATCATTTTTGCATGCATTTACTGTTTAGAAACAACTGAACTGCGTCCAAAAAGTTAATATTTTTATAAAAAATGGCTGCCAAGAAAGATTATAAAATATTTCAAACATATGGATAAAATGGATGTATTATGAATTTTATGGTCGAAGCAGGGAAAATAAGGACGTAACCTTAGAACCATAACTTATTTTGATCATTTAGACACCTGATATAGCCAGGAATGTTGATTATATATCTTCAAATATCTCTACTTTTGGCATGTGTCATTCTTGCAAAAATAAAAACAATGCACTTCCTGCATATTTCCTCAGCCAAAACAGCTGATTTTTAGCAGAGTTTGCCCCTGAGGACATATATAGTGTGAAGCATATCAGTGCTTTGAGATTCATGATAATGACTGGAACATATTCATGTACACAAAATCAGAGTATTTGGTTAGAAAGCTAAGTCCATTGACAGTAGTCATATAAATCTGACCCTCGTATGATGTTATTTGTTGTTATTTTTTCTGATTTGGATATTTATTTTTTCTTATTTTCTTGCATACTAGGGTCATACACACTCCGCGCATCTAAATTGCGGGAAATGCTTTCCTGGCCTGTCTACCAAACCAAATTCACACAAATGATAAATAAATTTCTTTGCTTCAACTATAAAGTATTTAATCTTACCTTAGACACGTAAAACGCTTGGTAATTGAAGAAATATAAGCATGCCGCTTGGATTTTAAAATTTTTTCATTTTGCCATGCCAAGGTCACTTCCGGGTTAATCTGAGTCTATATGTAAAACTATGTTAAACGAAATCATAAGTACTTGTTACACGAAAAAATCAGTTGAAAGGGAAGCAGTGTCGTTAAGAAGGGAAGTTATTTGGAAAAGTTATTGTTTCAAAATGAGAAAAGTAATAAGTATGAGAGAACGGCTTTGGAATCGATCTCTGTGTAATAAATAATTATGATTCCGTTTTGATACATGTTTTACATTTAGACTACCGGAAACAACATTCAGCAACATGGTGGGCGATAATGAAAATATAATTCAATTGATTATATTTCGTCAATTATCAAGCGTTTTACATGTCTAAGGTAAGATTTAACACTTTGATGTTGGAACTAAATAATTACTCGATAATTTGTGTGACTTTGGTTAGCATGGTAACTACGGTTACCAAGACAAGCCAGAAAAGCGTTTACCGCAATTTGTCAGCAATAATATCTACGACGGTATATGCTAAGAAAATGATAAAAAATAAATATCCAAATAGGAACAAGGAATATCGAAGAACAGCATATAACCGTCGGATTTATATGACTAATTGACAGAAGGAATCCCCGCTGTTCTCATCAGGTTGAGACATCCTGCTTCATCCTTGGTATCGCAGTGATAACTTATTAAAGAGCAATATTCTCCAATCACTAGCGTAGGGTCATATACGCTTATATATGTGTCAGAATTCTGTATTTAAAATACCCCAGAATGCTTCAAATCCAATCTCATTTTCAAATTTTCTTGGGGCAGAGTGTTGTATGTTGGGGAAATACTTCATTCTGCGTGTATCAGTTTTTTAAATCACATTGTTAGTTTTTATCATGGTGATCAACCCAATATATATTTGACCTGGTATGAATCCAAGATCTGACCTTATAAAACATTTTGTAAGTAACTAGAGCTTTTATATCCTAAAGTCCAATATGCCATCCTTTTCACATGCACAATACAAGTCCTAATATAAGTCACAAAAATGAGGTTGTTGCTCATTGGTAGCTGAACTATATGCTGATATATATTTATAAGGGATTCAATACATTCTGTTGTATTTCTACTTGCAGGAATAAACTGAAGATAAACAAAAACAAACATTCCATCATAGACTTGTAATTTAACCAATTGGTTTAGAGAGAATGGCAGGACGTGGAGGCGCACAGTGGCCAAATGGTGCTGCTCAGGGGAAAATATGCCAGTTCAAATTAGTCCTCCTTGGAGAATCTGCAGTGGGGAAGTCAAGTTTAGTGTTACGATTTGTTAAAGGACAATTCCATGAATATCAAGAAAGTACTATAGGAGGTTTGTACAAACATTTGATTGCATTATTTTATAAGATAGCATCGATTAAACAGGAGAAGTGAAGTAACATGAGTTAACAAGAGGGCGCTTCGGGGAGTGTGCGTGATTGTAACCGAGTGGGTGTGGGGCTGGTAAAATAAGCTGATAGGTGGACTGGGTATGCAGTAGTGGTAGACTACTGCAAGTGATTTTAGACTTTCTGGCCATAGTACAGTGGTTTTTTTTATTTATTTTTTTATTAAAACTATGTTTTCTTTCAAGTGAAGTACCTATGATGATAAAAATATCAATCCAACAACTCTAAGGAAAATTATGGATAAGGACCTCACCTTTAGCATTTAGGCTTAGCTTATTTTCTAAAAGAGAATCTTGTTTTTTTTCAACCTTAACATGTCTAATTTTGGTCACCGGAAATTGATATTTTCAAAACATTCTCAATACCAATTCTATGTTTGAAGGAAGTTTTAGACCCCTTGTTGAATAATCTTTTCATGCAATAAAAAGTCAGAAAAAGGAAGATCCTCTTTTGAGTAAATACTGGTTCAACATTTTGAGAAAAATGTTGACATGGGGTCCCTATTCATAGTTTTTTGAATTGTTTGATTGATATTGAAAGAAAACATATTGTTAATCAAAATCACTGTATTTATGGCCAGAGAGTACTCATGGTGAAAGATATGACTGTTAATTTGCACTGGTGACAACAGACATATACTTCCCAAAGCATTATGGAATCAATCTTGAAAATATTTAATGATGTCAAGCTGACCTTATTTTCCTATATGATTAGTGTCAGTTCTTTCCAAATCCAATGCAGTATCTGCTGAGGAGGAAACCACGAATTAGCTTCACTTTATCATTTATAGCATTGTACAGCTTAGCTCAGAACTTAATTAATTCTGCTTACAATATCACCCGTCTGTGAGGTAATAAAAAGATTCAGCCCAGCATCCTGTATTTTGAAATAAAAGATAAACTTCATGCATGTTTTTTTGCCATGGAATTGCCCATCAACAATTTTTGAACAAACAAATACTACAAAATGTCTGACTGAGCCAATTCTCATATAGGGTTCATAGTGGTAGTTTACACCATTTTTTCGTACAGGGTGATCCTTAACTCAATAGTGCTTTACTTTGAAAAGTGACACACAATTTAAGAGAAATCCCTGATCACTTGTTAAGGGGCGGGGTCAAAATATCAATGTTCATATGGAGACGAAAGTAATTTCGTTTGGACAACAACCCCTCCACCCCCCCTCTAGACGAAAGCTTAGGTCACTTCAAAAAAACATTGATATAATCGTATCCTATTTGCCGGGTTATTATTACGGTGAATTAACACACATTCGCAATTTAACTGCATTGAACTCTTCAAAAAGAGGAGGGAAAAGTACGGAATTTATTTGAAAAATGATCGAATTATCGTCTTTATCTACTAGTGGTTGGAAGACTGACTCGTGTACTCGAGTTTTACTCGCATTTGTCCTAAAAATCAATTGATCGAGTTGAAAACTTGAACTCGCGATTTGAAATGTTTACCAAAAATTATTTTTCACTCGTTTTCACCTTACCTTGACTCGCGATTCGTCTCTCCTATTTGCAATTTCCATGCTTATAGTTGTAATGTTCTGCTTAATCTGTATAGAAAACAACTTATTTTCTATTTAATGCCATGTGCGGAAGACAAACATACTCGGATTTTATTCTGCGTTCGTTATTTTTATGCAAAAGTTTCATTTCCGGTTTGATGCATTCTGGGAATATCCAACAGCCGGGAATTTTAAAATATTTGTCTACCGCGATGCATCCTGGAACTTTCTGGATTGACGAAGTTGTTTTCACTATTTATTCGGTAAGTTTTACTATCTATATGGGACTAGGGGTGAACTTTAACGATCTATAGGGATGTGCAATACGATTTAGACAATAAAAAGTATAGAGGCACTTGAAAGACTTGATCAAATTGATGAATTCTGCCGCTACTTCGGAAACTGAAACCGGAAGTAACTCAACTAAGTCAAATCGCGATTATAATCGTGGTTTTTCATGGCCCACTCGAGTGGAGATTTTCAGGCGAGTCCGACCACTATTATCTACCGATATTTTGGACCTATCACACAAAAAAGCTCACGAACTATTGAAAACAAGCCTTTTTATCAGAACATAGTGCCAGAAAAAGTGGGTAAGTCCAATTATTTTTTGTATGTCAGATCCGAATTATCGATGTTTTTTGGTCAACGAAAGTGCCCAAAAACCCCCTCCCCCTCGCGAAAGTACTTTCGTCTCCATATGAACATCGATATTTTGACCCCGCCCCTAAATCATTATCCTTTTCATTATGTCCCCACCACATAGTGTGGGGCCATATTGTCGGCCTAGGCGCGTCCGTCCGTCTGTCCGTCTGTCTGTCCGTCCGTCCGTACGTCCGGCAGTTTTCTCCAAAACCGCTACCGATATCACCTTCAAATTTTCAGGGATAACTTATGAGTGCATACAGATGTGGACGAAAAAGTTTCAAGTCGATACCTACTTCCTGTCGGCCATTTTGAAGTCAAATGCTAAAATCCTTGTCTGCAAACTTTAAGAAAAATGGCCTCACTGTTGCTTTTAAAACGTTAACATCCTGTTCAGCTCACTTGATTCTAGATCTGATTAGGTTTTGGACCTGTTAGCCCAGTCATGGCAGCCATTTTGAATGTTTTAAGAAAAGTTAGCGTGCGATAATACTTTGTATCATATTGAATGGTGTTTTTGAGTTTTCATACTTAGACTATTTAGTAGGTTTATAAAAAATTTCAGGTGTACTTTATTGTAAAAGCCTATGTTATTGTTAACAGTAGTTATATGTGCTCATTTTGTAAAAAGAAATCAGCAAAAAAGTATAATCACTTTTTTATTGTCGGCCATTTTGGATTTTTCCATCCTAAAATTTTGTCTGTAAAGTCTTGTCTATGCGTTTTCAGGCGAACCGTTTGGTAGATCATTTTCAAATTTTCAGGGATGATTATTAGTATGAAAATCTAGATCTGATTAGTTTTTGGCATTCTGGGTAAATGTCAAGGCAGCCATTTGGGATTTTCCGTCCTAAAATCTTGTCTGTGAAGTCTTGTCTACGCGTTTTCAGGCGAACCGTTTGGTAGATCATTTTCAAATTTTCAGGGATGATTCTAAGTATGAAAATCTAGATCTGATTAGTTTTTTGGCATTCTGGGTAAATGTCAAGGCAGCCATTTTGGATTTTCCGTCCTAAAATCTTGTCAGTAAAGTCTTGTCTATGCGTTTTCAGGTGAACCATTTGGTAGATCAATTTCAAATTGTCAGGGATGATTCTTAGTATGAAAATCTAGATCTGATTAGTTTTTTGGCATTCTGGGTAAATGTCAAGGCAGCCATTTTGGATTTTCCGTCCTAAAATCTTGTCTGTAAAGTCTTGTCTACGCGTTTTCAGGTGAACCGTTTGGTTGATCAATTTCAAATTTTTAGGGATGATTCTTAGTATGAAAATCTAGATCTGATTAGTTTTTTGGCATTCTGGGTTAATGTCAAGGCAGCCATTTTGGATTTTCCGTCCTAAAATCTTGCCTGTAAAGTCTTGTCTACGTGTGTTCAGGTGAACTGTTTGGTAGATCAATTTCAAATTTTTAGGGATGATTCTTAGTATGAAAATCTAGAACTGATTAGTTTTTAGGCATTCTGAGCAAATGTCAAGGCAGCCATTTTGGATTTTTCCGTCCTAAAATCTTGTCTGTAAAGTCTTGTTTTCTGGTTTACTGTTTGACGGATCAATTTCAAATTTTCAGGGATGGTTCTTAGTATAAAAATCTACAGCTGACTAATTTTTGGGGCATTCTTGGTAAATTTTAAGGTGGCCATTTTGCATTTTCAATTCCAAAATTGTAACAGTAAAGTCTTGTCTACTCATTTTCAGGATAACCATTAGACGGGATCACCCATTGGTGGGGACATATTGTACACATTTGTGTTCTTGTTTAATATTACAACTTAAGCATTGTGAGGTCCCTGATTATTATTTGATGAACATACAGACTGAGGGTTGAACAGATTGTCTATCTGTGATAGATTCCCTGTAATTATCTGAGACGTTCATCACCATAGGCATACATAACACAGGCCTCATTTGTGGATCTCTAGATTGCGTAGTATTAAGTAGCTTGATCTATTCACTGTTCACCACATTCAAGATTGATGTATAACCGCATCATTTATGTTTCCAGCATCATTGCATTAACTAGCGCTGACTTAACAAATTTACATTGCTGTTGGTTCAAATTTTTTATTTTGCATGTCTAATAATGATTTTAGTCATAGCTGGTACAGTATTGCATCTTGCCCTTGTTCTATATCCCTTTTATATATGTCTTCTCTAAGTCAGAGCTGAGGAAGATATTGAAGGAGATCTATGCGTTCTACTGACATGATGCAAGACTTATCATCGGCACAGTTTCGAGAATGAATTTATAATGAGACAATTTTTTTGAGAAATGTCAAAATTATTCAATTTGCATAGCATTATGTTAATAAGACATGTTTCGTAGAAAAGATAATGGATTTGGAGATTGATTTCCAGATCTTGTTTTTTTTTTATTTAGGATCCATTTTGATCATTAAGAATCATATATTGATGCAAATATTGATTAGTTTGCAGCTATAAATCCCACTTGATTTGTTATCATGTTTCTGCATTGGAATGCTCAAATTATGAAATATTTATGTCTAGTTAGGTTGTGAATTTCCAAATTCACAAAACCTGTGTGCAGAGATGCGAAACCGGAGACAAAATAATTGCAAAAGGAAGGATAATCTAAATGCATTAATCCAAAATGGAATAAACAGTAGCTTTGATTATTGTCAAAAGGATGAAAACTTTTTGGTCAATGGATTTATAAATTTTGGGAATTCATAGATATGATTGAATATGGTTAAAATGACATAATTAATTGAATTAATAGAATTACCGTATTCTCTGTAATTAGCGCCCAGGGCGTTTAGAAAATTAAAAATACATTATTTAGACCATTCTAATAAGCGCCCATGTATGAAAGAAATCAGAAATCCCGAGGAATTTCATGTATGGCAATTTTTCTTGACAAGAATGCATTTTCTTCAACATATTTTTATAATAATATGACAAGTGCTGTTATTGGAGAGAATACGGTAAAGATCGCTTAGACAATATTGACAGTGGTTGAAGACCTGTCTATGTCTAATTTATTTCCGGCACACCCACTTTGTCATTATCGCCGATTACCTTCAATATTTCCACTAGAGACTGCTGGATATCGATCTAAAGTTATACATTATTTCTAATTTGATGAGAGATCATCATTATTCGTGCAAAAGTCGTGTTAAAGTCGAGAAACATTAAAAAGAAACCAGAAAGTTCACGACCTTGACATGCGCAGAACATCTGCGCAGTAGCTTTTGAAATTTCTGAATGCCGATAAAGAACAATTCCTTCATTCATTATGGATTATTATGATTCCTCGATGTTTCTTGAACTTTGTGAAGCGGGGTGGGTGCTTATTAGAGAGTGGGCGGTAATTACAGAGAATACGGTAATATAAAACTATTGTAACTGTTATTATGTCAGTCAAAATAATTGCAACAATTGAATAACATTCATATTGCATGTAGAAGTTACGTAGGCTTGAATATTAAAACATTGTGATGTGATTAATTACAATAGGAATTGGATTACAAGCAGGGTGATTATTACAGCATTACAGCCATCATTTCTTGTCTATTGTGAGAGTATTAGGTTAAGTTGACTAAATTCCTGTTATTGATCACTGGTTTGGGTTTTTATTTTGTCTTTACATTTTTAAATTTGGTCAAGTTCCTCATTGTCATTATCTGCTACAGTAAAACCTGTTTATCTGAACACCTCACTTATCTGAACACCTCTTAATATGAACACTTTTCTTCCAGAGTTCTGGATTAAGAAAAATTAATTTTAGCCAAAGTGGCTATTTTCTACCCCCGGAAAATTTTGATATCTTCATCGAAATTGGTGCATTCTGAGCATTTCTGTGGCTCATTTTGAAGCTTTGATTTCAAGGTTTTTATCTTGTATTTCTTCAAAATTTCTAAAAAGATATTTCTGAACAACCAATTTTTTACATCAAAATCATGTATTACGTTTGTCACCACCACCGTGCGTTGCCTGCTCCTTGTATAGCGCGCAAAACATGTTGTTGTTGTCCTGACACTTCAACCATGGTCTCCCGTAACACCACTCTTCTCTAAACTTGCGTTTTTTTGCCACTGACTGCATTATCCTTATATTTTTTCACATTTTTTCCATTTCCACTAGGACCGAAGTGAATCGATGACACGCCCAATATTTTTATACAATTGAACCGTACCTATGTAAAATTCCCCATTCCGTGAATCTTTTACTAGTCGTGTCATCAGCACAGGACGAAAGTAAATATTGAAAAACTTAAAAATATTTTATCCCGACATAAAAGCATTTTTGAGATAGATAGAAGGAATGGATTACTGGGAAACTTTCGGCAGCTATTGGTAAGTTTACCACTAATGGATCTGTGCTCACGGTAGGATTTATTCGCCAAACTTGCGACTTATTTTGTAAAAATGTTCGCAAGCCTTCACCAATTATTCGCAAATTGAGAGTGGCGAGCGTTAATTCGGAACTCTGTTTTCTTCATCCCAAATTGAAAATATGAACACCTGCTTTGGCCAGTCCCAGTGGCATTTGGGATAAGACAGGTTTAACTTAACCATCATCTTAAAGTAGAAGGAAATGGTAATTAAGAGGAACTCTTTTTTAAACAGTACATAGATTTATAAACTCAATAAGAAGTGAATCACTTAAAGTTAAATAAAGGTTGTAAAATAAAGGTTGTGAAAAGAAGAAAAGAATAGCTTAGTGCGCAGATTTGTTCTAAAAGGCAGTCTACTAAGTACATGTGCTCTGGTATGGATTCTGACTAAAGATACATTGTCTACATTAATTCATGTGTTATATAAGTTTGGTTGGTCATGTGATATATGTTACTCATGTTTCCTATGTGTTAATAATTCCAAATCACAGTTTAGTTGTGTCATTTTGATTGGGATAAACAATTTTCAGAGTTTATGATTCATTGTCACATTATAGGATATTCTAGAATAACAAATAAGGTTATATTACAAGCATGTGCATGTTGTAAACAAAAATAGAATCAGT
Organism: Owenia fusiformis; assembly: GCA_903813345.2. Classification (NCBI taxonomy): domain Eukaryota; kingdom Metazoa; phylum Annelida; class Polychaeta; order Sabellida; family Oweniidae; genus Owenia; species Owenia fusiformis. Next base: position 38,681,447 of record CAIIXF020000007.1, read on the forward strand.
TTTTTCCAAAGTTTGTAAACATTGATAAAAGTTTCAGAGATTATGGATCATATTTGGCAAAGAAAGTTCAACATCGAGATGAATCGTGCTAAGTGAAACTGAACTTTGGACATTGAAAATGACACTTGAAGGTTTTTTGTTTACAAATTCTATAATAAACTTGAAAGAAGTGAATCACTTACTAGTTAACTAGGTTTTGGATTAAAGTTTGGCACCTTTGATTGCTTAACCTAAGTTTTGAATTATAGTTATATAAAAGGAGTAAATCCTATTGAGTTTTTGCCATCCAAAACTGTTTGCAGTAAGACCTTGTAAATTTATACTTCGTATACTCAGACAACTCAACCACTGGAAAGCTTTATCATTTGTTTGAATTCTTATATCATTCATTCAGCATTCATTAAAATCAAGTATAAGTGATGGTAATGGATACGTTTTCGACGGTTTCAGTGGGCTAGGGTTTGAGTTACCATTCTTAGCAAAGGACCTTATACACCCTCCATTGGGATCTCCTAATGGGAAAAAAATATTCATCTGATTTTTCAAAATGAGTATTCTGCTTCAATTATTACATTTATATTCACACTAGTATCTTGTTGACCTATATTCAGCACTGTATTGATGTATAGGCCACTTATTAGGGTCATAATTCAATCATGAAGTGTAGAGGCATAGATTCCAAACCAGGAAGTATTTTTGTCTGTCAAAATCCATTTACATCCTACGCATCCCTGCATCTTATCCAAATATGTTACTACATAATGAAATATAATAGTATAATCTTTGGTTTTACAAACTTGTATGATATTTGATAAGTGTAAAAGTTGTTTTTGGAGCATTTTTCTATAGCCATTTTGTAGGGAAAAAAATGATGAAAAAATGTACAAACTTTTAATTTTAAGTATGACCTGAATCGATTGCAAACTTCATATTTGCACATTTGATGAGATAAACCATTTGTGTTGTATTGTGAAATTATTATCCCATCGAACGAAGTTCGGAGGGATATAGGGAACGCCTCCGTCCGTCCGTCCGTCCGTCCGTACGTACGTCCGTCCGTACGTACGTCCGTCCGTCCGTCCGTCCGTCTGTCCGTCCGTCCGGGCAATAACTCAAATACCGTTGGCCCGATTTTGTTCATATTTTGTTCACATATACCCTATGGGGGTAGAAGTTCTGCTCGAAAGCCGATTTTCAAAATGGCCGCTCATTTCAAAATGGCGGCCATTTTAGTGCCGATTTTACAGTAATTTAGGTGTAATATGTAAAACTGTATTAGCAATATGTTTCAAATGTAAAAAAATATAAAGGACATTAATAATGCTACAAATGTAGATATTAAAGAAGCACATGGCAGCCATCTTGAAAAATGGTGGCCTTTACTCGTCATTTTACGATTTTTGCTATAACTCAAAAAATAGTGGAGCGATTTTGTTCATATTTGGTATGTGAATACTATAAACATTGCACACTGTCTAAAAACACTTTTGGTAGAAGGCGGCCATTTTGAAAAATGGCCGCCATTTTAACGTATTTTACTATAACTCGAAAAGTAGCGGAGCGATTTTGTTCATATTTGGTATGTGAATACTATAAGCATGGCAGACTGTCCTATGACACTTTTGGTAGAAGGTGGCCATTTTGAAAAATGGCCGCCATTTTAACGTATTTTACTATAACTCGAAAAGTAGTGGAGTGATTTTGTTCATATTTGGTATGTGAATACTATAAGCATGGCACACTGTCTATTTCTAATGACACTTTTGGTAGACGGTGGCTATTTTGAAATTATGGCCGCCATTTTAACGTATTTTACTATAACTCGAAAAGTAGTGGAGCGATTTTGTTCATATTTGATATGTGAATACTTTAAGCATGGCACATTGTCTAATAAAACTTTGGGGAGTAGTCGGCCATTTTGAAAAATGGCCACCATTTTTATGTGTGTAATTTTACAAGTACGTGTGCGATTTTCAAAAATTTTAGAGGTGGCTTCTTAAAAGCATATTATTTCTTCTGATGACAACTTGGCTAGTGAGCAACCATTTTGAAAATGGTGGCCTTTCTGGTGTGTTGTTTTATGATATTTGCTATTCGTTTGTAAAAATCCCAGCCATTTCTGTTCGATGGGATTCGCTACGCTTTGGCGTTGCCGTTGTTCTGGTTAAGTTTGCAATCGATTCAGGTCATACTGTATTTTTGGTATTTCTGTGATAATCAATGGAAACCAATGGCCTCTATTGGGATCTGCTGATATCCTCATGTTAAGTCAATGGTGCACAGGCCCATGTAAGTCAATACAACCTTACTGAACGAAATGATCCCTATCTCAGCTTATGTGTGTCCGAGCACTTTAATATTTTCCAAAGTATTATATGACATTTTATTCTTCATGTTACACCTACGAATGATTCATTTTGACCATAGGGATATTTGCCAATAATTGCACCTTGTCCTTTGACTGAAAGGTTATTTTTATTGGTATTATAATAACCGAAATTGTAGAAGTAACAGGTCTTGTCATCAGCTTGAGCGACGAGTAAAGTTGGCCAAATTTCCCCTACCTCTTATTTAAAGAATAATTTTGTGTATTTTCAGCTGCATTTCTAACACAGACAGTTTGTTTGGATGATACCACAGTAAAGTTTGAAATCTGGGACACAGCGGGCCAAGAACGCTACCACAGTCTCGCACCTATGTATTATAGAGGTGCACAGGCGGCCATTGTTGTATATGACATCACAAACCAAGTAAGTGCACCATGTCCTTTTACAGGGTGGTCCACAAAAAAGTGAAACCTTGTAATAAGCTATATCTCCGTTGTTACTTGCATTAATGGGCTAATATTCTCACATGTTTTAGATGTAGGTCTAATGTTCTGTTTTTATGGCTACCATAGGGACACTGTAGAAGTTACATGGCATCAGCAGACATAACTGATTAATAAGTGATGTGCTCAATCCGTGCTCCACAGTTCTGGACAACTGTTTCAATGCGTATGTTGAAGTTGTTCACTGCTCAAAAAACTTTAGATAAACAGCCAATCCACATGAAACCAATGCTGCAAGGATCCACATGGAATCCTTGCGAAATCCACGTGGAATCCATGTGAAATCTTCATGGATTTTAGGCATGTGGATCCACTTGGAATTGGGAAAGTTTTCCATGTTTATTTGCATGGAATCCATGAAAAATATCCACATTTAAACATGTGACAATCATGTAGATCCATGTAGAATCCAAATGGATCAAATCCATGTGGAAATAGTGTGGATTCTATGTGGAATCTATGTTGATTGCCACATGTATCCAATTGGATTCCATTGGGATCATATTGTGGGTGTACAACAATTATTTTCCCTTAAAATAAAGAAAAATGCTGACAAAAATGTATGTGAGAATATTAGCTGAGATATAGCTTGTTGCAACTGGGTTCACTTTTTGGACCACCCTGTAATTAAATGCAATAAACTTGGATATTGTAAATCCTCTCTCACCTAAATGCCATTCAATGTGAATAACCACAGATCACCACTGATGTCATAATAATTAATAATATAAGGGTTGGAAGATGGACCAAATTGTATTTAGGAGGTCAGTAGAATGAATATCTGACTTAGATTATGTTGTTGGGAAAGGAGTTAGTTTGATAAGATGATACAATAAGGCTTGAGTTGAATCCATATGTTGGAGTTGAATCCATACACTGAAATTGAATCCATATGCTTAATATGGGTATGTTAAGGTAGACAATTTGCTTTTATGTAAGAACAATGCTCAAAGATTGTTTCCATTTTTCAGGACACATTTGGGAGGGCAAAGACTTGGGTGAAAGAACTACAGAGACAGGCCAGCCCTAATATAGTCATAGCGTTAGCAGGGAATAAGGCAGATCTGGCAAACAAACGCATGGTGGAGTACGACGTAAGTAACAACAATCTTGTTAAAGTTGATTTCTGTTAATTCCTCAGGTATTCTGAGGGACATTAAGTCAATGGTACCCAGTTGAAAATAGATTTTTTAATAAGAACAACTGAGTATTAAATGATATTGAGGTCAATTTTGAATGGTTCTTGGGATATTAAAAGTAAAATGACGTGTATTGCATCTCTGAAAGAAAATAAGTGAGAGGTATGCAAGGATTTCACTAGAAATTCTCACAACAAGCTAAATAAATGAAAACAACAGGCAAAATTAATGGAAATCATTTTAACATGGAAAAGTTGAAAGGTCCTCAAAAAGAACATGCGATTTAGTGAAAACAACCAGTGAAAATTGCCTGTTGCCTGCTGCTAATTCCCTGGGTATGAAATACTGATAGATGATATATTTTTCATGTAACAAATCTCTTAACTCGAGTCATTTTTAAAATCAGCTCAATCATATCGGCAACATCTCAAAAGGGGTGACCTTAAATCGGAGTGAAGATGTTGTATGTTCATAAGCAGGAAAGTTCTTTAATCATTTGTCATACGTCCAACTACAATGTTACTATGTTTTCTCAAGTACTTTCTAATGTCAACATTACTTTGGCCCCATATATCAAATTATGAAATCAGAAATGACAGATCAAGTTTAAAAATAACTTTGCAGTGACATTTTAAAGAAATTCCATTTGATATGCTCGCTACTTTTGTCACCAACATAAAGTAGTGGCGTGTATCAATATTTTGTATCTGTAACACCCTGTTACAATTTTGTTATTTTTACTAAGTGGTAACCAATTTTAATATTCACACATCTCTTTATTTTTCAGGAAGCCCAAGCATACGCAGAAGAAAACAGTTTACTATTTATGGAAACTTCAGCTAAAACAGCTATGAATGTAAATGATATATTTTTGGCAATAGGTAAGTAAGAAAATTTACCAACATGAATCTTATGTGGAGGTTTCATTAGATTCCCTTGGACAACAGATAAAACAAAATCGTTGGAAATACTAGTAATAGTTTAAACATGGAAACAATTGCTGAATTGCAAAAAATATTTTAAAAAATGAACATCGATCAATTTTGGTAAAAATAATATGAAAATTTGCCTGCTACTCTTATGCATGTACTTTTGAAGTGTGCCTCATAAGTCAGATTTTTGGGTCTGATTATCCAGGTATTATCCATATCCAATACATCCTCGAAGGGGTTCAGAAACTTAAATGCTGAAATGTGAATATCATAGTCCAAGTCATAATCTGATAACACTTCAAGTTATAAAATATTATGTGTAAAAATAGTGCCAAAGTATAGGTTCACTATCAGCTTATAGGTCTAAGCTTAAATATGTCTGTACTTTGTGACATGTAATATATGAAAATATATAGAACTTAAAATAAGTTGTAAATTAGATATTTGTTGTACATTCATACCAAATGACCCTAGAAAATATGAAGTTTATAAGTTTTGTAACTTTTCAACTCGGGTGAGGTCAATATTGTCCCAGGGTGAGGGATTTTTGACCAAGACCATCATCCTGGGAGTAGACACTTTTGAAATGCATATTCTAATGAATTGGAATTTTTACCAGCTCCCCGGGTGGAGACATTAACCCACAAGGCTTTTGAGTGACGCATATTTGCTAAGAAATCATCAGATATTTATCTTAATTTCAGCAAAGAAACTACCTAAAAGTGAACAAGGACAAGCCTCACAACCACGACAAAGAGGAGTAGATTTAAATGAACAGAACCAATCAAGCTCAGGCGGCTGTTGTAAATCATAAGACCATATAAGGACAGTTAGTAATTCAAACTGCGGTCTGATGAAATGGAATTTTAAAATCGAAAATTTGTATAGAGATATTGAGTTGGCTGGCACGATGTGAACGCGGGATCAAGTGGAATATTGAAGACTAAATCAATAATTATCATGGATTATAATATTATAATTATTACATCATGCAGTTCATTATGGTGATACAGAACGGCAGAGATCAATGCGACAAAGCTGAGCCTTATATACTGGCGCCATCTATAGCTGCTTGAAGTCACATTAGTGCAAACAGTATTCAAAACATCAGTTGTAGAATTGGGCATTAAGATGGCATCATACAATGTAGGGAAGCAAAAAGTTAAATCATATTAACATTAAGGAAGGCAAAATAGAATGATTATGTGAAGTCATTCATGCACAAACAGATCAAGGATCATCCTTAGACTCATCAGAATTTAAAAGATTATCTTTTAATAACATTTCAAGTGTGACTGAGTTTAGGCATCAGCTTTCATCTGTTATATCGACACTTTAGTGCTTAGCTGTAAAAGCAGGTGAACCAATGGTGTGCTTGGCCAAATATGTTATTTTACAGAATTGCACTAGGAGGAGGGAATTACCCAGAGTTCAAAGACAAACTTGTCCTCATTTAAAATTGAACCTGGAGGTTCATATCTACATAATGGTAGGTTCATCTATGAATTCTAGGTAATTTTGCCCTCTTATAGCATTGTAGAATTTTGAAATACAGCCATCTTAGGGGAGGCATCAAAAGTTCGATGTCGGATCGGAAACTAAATAAATCTAGTTTTGACTCAGACCCCCCCCCCCCCCCCCCTCCCCCCCAAAACTAAATATCGCGAAAGTTGATCGCTTACTTCCGGTTTGAGAATTTGAAAAATTATTGCTAAACACGATCTAGTTTTTGTTATTGTTAATTCCTATTGTAATTTGCGGCTTTTAACAACTATTGATAGAATATAATCCATTGGAATGATCTTGACGAAGAAAGCATCAGGTAAAATCTTTATTTTTAAACCATTCCAAGGCATTCTGAGTTGAAATTGCCCAAAATTTGAAATGTTGAAATTTGTCGGATAGCAAACTGAAATGGGGTTGAACCCCCGTCCCCCCTAACTAGATTTATTTAGTTTTCTATCCGACATCGAACTTTTGATGCCTCCCCTTACTTAGCAGTGATCTCAACAGGATGTTTTCTCAAGTGGGTGCAAAATTCTCATTTTCACTGTTTAGACCAAAATTGGTCAAAATATGCCAATTTTTCATGATCTTGTCATTTTCAAGTGGGTGCAAATGGATTTTCAGGTGGGTGCAAGCCTATTTTCAAAATCTCAAGTGGGTGCTGCGCCCACTTGATTTAATACTGGGCAGATCACTGCTTAGCATTGTAGAATTTTGAAATACAGCCATCTTAGCCATGTGTATTCAACAGAAACAGCATAACTGTGAATATTTCTCAAGCTTCCCTACTGGCTTTAATCAACCAATGTGGAAGAAACTTCATTTGTTTTATAACAATACAATGTCTCACCAAGGCCTAAAATATGGAAGCTAGTAAAATATTTTTCAGTGGCTAACTTGAGTGTGGGGTTCATTCACGCTTGTCAATCTGTGAATGATTTATCTAGATTTAAATCATGCTTCTTAATTGGCTTAATAGGTTACACGCTAGTAAACATTTCACATATGTGTGACATGTTTTGTCAACAGTTGCCTAATTTGTGACATGTTCACAGAATGTGTGATATGTTCAGTGAATGTGTGTTATGTTCACAGAATGTGTGTTATGTTCACAGAATGTGTGTTATGTTCAGTGAATTAGCTCATTGGTGACATGTTTAGTGAACAGGTGAATTATGGATGACAGTTTAGTAAACAGTCACAGAATGTGTGACATGTTCATTGGTGACAGGTTTAGTAAACAGTTACCAAATATATGACATGTTTAGTGAACAGGTGAAATATGGATGACATATTTAGGTGTAGAATTGTCTGAAGAGTATTATGCTGAGTAAATAGTTGCCTAATAATGATTCAACATTTGGTTTGAACTTTCAATGTGCCAGCTCTGCCTGTGTAAACTGTAAATTCTGCATTCTTGTGGGGGCTACTATCAAATTGTAATATATTCTCCAGATAGAGCCAATTGTACATAGAAAAACTAAACCACAAGAATAATGCAAATGATGTATAGTATGATCAAACTAGGGGGAAATGGGACAGACAAGAGGGTGGGGAGGGGGGCTTGTATTATAATTGTAATTTATGTCACACATAGAACATCCTATGCTTTATCCGTATTTATAGAAAATATGTGAATAGCTTTCGACTGGATTTTTATGAAACCTTTCAATGTATAAATTGCTAGCTGTAATAAACATCAAAACCTGTTTTTCCAATTTTCATATTTTTAAGAAAACGTGCAAGTGGATTAGGTCAGTGAGTCCTGCAAAGTCAATATAACATTTGTCTTTGCATATACAACTCCTCAATTTTCTTTTCCAAGTGCCGCAATGGGGGATCATCTATCCCAGAATGCATTACTGATACAGGCTATTGTATTGAGATATCTGGAATTGATGAAGCTCCCCTGATGTACTTTGCAAAATTGACTGAGAGGGTGTATATGATTAAATAATATTCACTACTCATTGTTTTAACTCCAAGCATAGCACTTTAAGCTAAATACAGATATATTTCTTACATAGTGTATCGATATCCATCAAATGTCTAAAATATTTTAATCTTTCTTTAAGGAACCGCAATCTGTCTTCTCATGTTTGGGGTTCACTTTATTTTACATGAAATGTGTTAATTCCTGATTTGTTAATTTCATTTCTTTCAATGAATGAGTGGAGAAAGTATTTGTATTGTAGCCATGTTCTGAGTTATCTGTGAATATTTGTATCGTGTCAAACACAGAAATGTGCAGTGCAGTATGGGAGTGAGATTACATTGCAAGAGAGGTTGTTAAATCCCATGGTTCAACAGTGATGTACTCAATGATAACATTAATAATTGAATAAATCCTAACTTTACTTTGAGTAAAGGAATGGGTGTGAATGTTTATTTGTGTCATAAGCTTGCTAGGCCAAACCATTCAAATATTTGTTTCTTTGCTTAAAGGCTAATGGAAAATGTTTTATGATGTCCTTATTTATTATTATCTAATAATCATAAAATGTTAAATACAGCTCACTTTAAAGTAATTGTAGCATACTCTATTTGGTACTATTTCTACTTTGGCATTGTCACTGGGTTTTAAAGGAAATAAATGCAAACCTTTGCCACTATCCAATTTTTGATAACACGTATTTATCATGTTTTACTGTTTAGGTGCAATGTCAAAAATCTGTGAGGGTGATGTATGCTACATTGGCTTTGAAATGTTATATCACATTGGCTTAATTTTTTTTCAAAATTTCAATGCAAAACATTTTTAAATATAAAACGTAAATCTGGTGAGATTTGTGTGTTCTAAACCTTTATTTTCTAAACTGTCTTGTGTTTTTGGAATTCATATTTTAGTTGATCAATACAGGATGGGACTACATAAATGTCATATTTACCGCTTTGATGTTTTCAGTGATGGAGAAAATGCAGTGCAACTTTGTTAATTTATAAAGGGTATATCATTGCATGAAAAAAAAACATTGGAGAAAATAATGTAATAAACACATAGAAATGAATAAACTATAATATTGTATAAAAATATTTAAACATTTATTATTTTTTGTCACTTGTACATCATAACAAATAAAAATGTCACATTGAGTTTACACCCAGTTTAGTCCAGTTCATTCCTTCATTCCATTCCTTCATTCCATTCCATAGTTGTTGATATGAGGTCCACAAAAATCGTAGTTAACAAAGTCCATCTTTCAGAACTTTTAACATAAACTTGTATCGAAGAGTCGAAGAATATATGAGGTACTTCAAAAGCGGTGTGTGTGTTTGCAATTTGCTAGTCAGGTAACTTTATGGTAACTAAGATCAATTTAACCTCTTGACTCCCTGAAGTGACGAGATTTGTCACCTCAGAAATGACCTTGAAACCCAGAGGGACGAGAAAATGTGTCGCAAAAATCTTCCCTAAAATTGCTCTTATTTGAACAATTTACACAAAAATGTGTAGAAATGATCTCTGCCATCTAATTTTACTAAGTTGAGCATCTAAAGTTGTATAAGTAAAATGTCAAAAGGTGGCAAAAATGAAAAATATAGAATAGAAATATCACCCAAATTAAATTATGTATATTCAAAAGAGGACATTTAAATCTAAAATATGTAAAAATATCAAAATTGTTCGAAGGAGGCGGTGCAGTAGACTGATACAATAAAAAACCAAGTCTCGGTTTGGAGAATGAAGTTCATCAGCCTACCGTCTACTGCACTTATATTTTTTTAATGAAAAATATAGAAATAACACCCAAATTAAAAAATTATGGATATTCAGAAGATATTACTAACAATTATGCATAATAATATCATTTCATCATGATCATGGACTATTCAAAGGAACTGAAGTACTGGAGTATGTGAAAGGTTGAAAAACCCTGTCATAACTTGTATATTTTCAGTAGTATCACATCAGCTGCTGTACTTGTTACACCTAGGATTTAGTCCAGATCATTTTTTAACCAGAACAACGGCAACGCCAAAGCGTAGCAAATCCCATCGAACAGAAATGGCTGGCATTTTTACAAACGAAGTATATAGCAAATATCATAAAACAACACACCAGAAAGGCCACCATTTTCAAAATGGTTGCTCACTAGCCAAATTGTCATCAGAAGAAATAATATGCTTTTAAGTAGCCACCTATAAAATTTTTGAAAAATCGCACACATGTACTTGTAAAATAACACACATAAAAATGGTGGCCATTTTTCAAAATGGCCGACTACTCCCCAAAGTTTTATTAGACAATGTGCCATGCTTAGAGTATTCACATATCAAATATGAACAAAATCGCTCCACTACTTTTCGAGTTATAGTAAAAAATGTAAGAATGACAGCCGTTTTTTAAAATGGCCGCCCACTATCCGAAGTGTCATGAGACAGTGTGCAAGGCTCATGAGTATTCACATATCAAATATGAACAAAATCGCTTCACTACTTTTCAAGTTATAGTAAAAAACATAAAAATGGTGGCCATTTTTCAAAATGGCCACCTACCACCCAAAGTGTCATTAGACAGTGTGCCATGCTTATAGTATTCACATGTAAAATATGAAACATACCAAATATGAAAAAATCGCTGAACTACTTTTCAACTTATAGTAAAATACGTTAAAATGGGGCCATTTTTCAAAATGGCCACCTTCTACCAAAAGTGTCATTAGACAGTGTGCCATGCTTTTAGTATTCACATACCAAATATAAACAAAATCACTCCACTACTTTTCGAGTTATAGTAAAATACGTTAAAATGCTGGCCATTTTTCAAAATGGCCACCTTCTACCAAAAGGGTCATTCGACAGTGTGCCATGCTTATAGTATTCACATACCAAATATGAACAAAATCGCATTACTATTTTTCGAGTTATAGTAAAATACGTTAAAATGGCGGCCATTTTTCAAATTTTTTTTCAAAATGGCCGCCTTCTACCAAAAGTGTCATAGGACAGTGTGCCATGCTTATAGTATTCACATACCAAATATGAACAAAATCGCTCCACTACTTTTCGAGTTACATGTATAGTAAAATACGTTAAAATGGCGGCAATTTTCCAAAATGGCCACCTTCTACCAAAAGTGTCTTTAGACAGTGTGCAATGTTTATAGTATTCACATACCAAATATGAACAAAATCGCTCCACTACTTTTCGAGTTACAGCAAAAATCGTAAAATAACGAGTAAAGGCCGCCATTTTTCAAGATGGCTGCCATGTGCTTTTTTAATATCTACATTTGTAGCTTTATTAATGTCCTTTATAATTATTTTACATTTAAAATATATTGCTATTACAGTTTTACATATTGCACCTAAATTACTGTAAAATCGGCACTAAAATGGCCACCATTTTGAAATGAGCGGCCATTTTGAAAATCGGCTTGTGAGCAGAACTTCTACCCCCATAAGGTATATGTGTACAAAATATGAACAAAATCGGGCCAACCGTATTTGAGTTATTGCCCGGACGGACGGACGTACGTACGGACGGACGGACGGAGGCATTCCCTATATCCCTCCGAACTTCGTTCGATGGGATAATTAAATACTAAGTCTTGTGAAAACTGGCACATTCATACAAAGCTACTCCATTTAACTATTCTTGAAGAATATCTGCCAATGGTACGCCACATATGACTGAATGAGTATGTTACTCAAATTTATGTGGTTCACATATATCCAGCCAAGATTTCATCAGATAATCATCCATGGCTGGGCTGACAACAATCACTATTGAAGAATGATTGGTAATCCAACCATTCATATTGATCCAACTGCTACTATTCAATAGCATTTGCCCATATATGGTCATCAGATTATCTGTATCAGAATCATCTGTCCAATCATCCATGTTGGATCAAATAGCTATCTTCCATAAGCTGTTATTCAGGACCGTTTGCCCATAAATGGTCCACTTGCTAAGAGAAGGTTACGTCTTGTGAAATGAAGATCTAACACAGGCGAGTTCTTTGTCTTCTGGGAACCAATCAACAGCTTGGTGTCCTCACCAGTGCTGAAGTTATAAGAAACATGTAAATATGTAAGTATAGTCTTGATCAGATTACTAGTTCAGTGTTGTTTTATTTTCAAATTAAAAGTCATGCTTTCCTTGTTACAATGGATGTATGCTCACAAAAATGAAGTCTTATCGTTTTTCCATAGCACTCAGGGACTTAAGTCAGAGTATAACCATGTATAACTATGTTCTAAGGGATAGACTCAATGTCTAATACCCCTCCTAAAAGAAGACTGGCTAGTTTCATCAATAAACAAATGAATTAGTTTGACGTACATGTTTGCTACAGTAGCAGTCCCAGGGGCAGTGTCCGAGTCTTGCTCTTCAAACACCTTAGCGACATCCCATAATAACACTTGGTCATCAATGCCACCTATAAATACAGAGAAACAACAATGTTCATTCCACTCTTTTCATATGAACATGTACATGTGCTTCATTCCATGCTTATTCAATTCTTGCATTTTTAATATTTTCTCAAAAGGCTGAGTCAGAATAGTGTATTTTAACGGTACTACAAATACTTTTACTGAATTATAAATCTTAAAATTAACTCTCAGCAGAGTAAATCATTTCAGTTCTTAATTTGACATCAATCTATAATTTGTAAATCTGTAATTTATTAGAAATCAATGATCAGGTTAGTAGCCAGGGGGAAGGGGAGGGGGTTTGGGCAAACCCCAAAAATCGTGCAGTTTTTCATCATATTGATCACACTTTGAGTAATTTTGGGACAAAATTTCTCAAAGATCCCCCTTGATTCTATGAGAAACTGACCCCCTGGCAAATGCTAGCTATGGCCCTGAATGATGGATTTACCTGATGCTAATACAGCCCCCTCTCTACTGAAACACAGTGAATATACAGTGTTTGTGTGGCCCTGACCCTGAATGATGGATTTACCTGATGCTAATACAGCCCCCTCTCTACTGAAACACAGTGAATATACAGTGTTTGTGTGGCCCTGACCCTGAATGATGGATTTACCTGATGCTAATACAGCCCCCTCTCTACTGAAACACAGTGAATATACAGTGTTTGTGTGGCCCTGACCCTGAATGATGGATTTACCTGATGCTAATACAGCCCCCTCTCTACTGAAACACAGTGAATATACAGTGTTTGTGTGGCCCTGACCCTGAATGATGGATTTACCTGATGCTAATACAGCCCCCTCCCTACTGAAACACAGTGAATATACAGTGTTTGTGTGGCCCTGACCCTGAATGATGGATTTACCTGATGCTAATACAGCCCCCTCCCTACTGAAACAGAGTGAATATACAGTGTTTGTGTGGCCCTGACCCTGAATGATGGATTTACCTGATGCTAATACAGCCCCCTCTCTACTGAAACACAGTGAATATACAGTGTTTGTGTGGCCCTGACCCTGAATGATGGATTTACCTGATGCTAATACAGCCCCCTCTCTACTGAAACACAGTGAATATACAGTGTTTGTGTGGCCCTGACCCTGAATGATGGATTTACCTGATGCTAATACAGCCCCCTCTCTACTGAAACACAGTGAATATACAGTGTTTGTGTGGCCCTGACCCTGAATGATGGATTTACCTGATGCTAATACAGCCCCCTCCCTACTGAAACACAGTGAATATACAGTGTTTGTGTGGCCCTGACCCTGAATGATGGATTTATCTGATGCTAATACAGCCCCCTCTCTACTGAAACACAGTGAATATACAGTGTTTGTGTGGCCCTGACCCTGAATGATGGATTTACCTGATGCTAATACAGCCCCCTCTCTACTGAAACACAGTGAATATACAGTGTTTGTGTGGCCCTGACCCTGAATGATGGATTTACCTGATGCTAATACAGTCCCCTCTCTACTGAAACACAGTGAATATACAGTGTTTGTGTGGCCCTGACCCTGAATGATGGATTTACCTGATGCTAATACAGCCCCCTCCCTACTGAAACACAGTGAATATACAGTGTTTGTGTGGCCCTGACCCTGAATGATGGATTTACCTGATGCTAATACAGCCCCCTCCCTACTGAAACACAGTGAATATACAGTGTTTGTGTGGACCTGACCCTGAATGATGGATTTACCTGATGCTAATACAGCCCCCTCTCTACTGAAACACAGTGAATATACAGTGTTTGTGTGGCCCTGACCCTGAATGATGGATTTACCTGATGCTAATACAGCCCCCTCTCTACTGAAACACAGTGAATATACAGTGTTTGTGTGGACCTGACCCTGAATGATGGATTTACCTGATGCTAATACAGCCCCCTCTCTACTGAAACACAGTGAATATACAGTGTTTGTGTGGCCCCTCAGTTGTCCAATCTGGTTCCCATTGGCCAAGTCCCACAACAGAACAGTCTTATCTGCCCCTGGATAGTAGGATTGGTTATTTAATTTTCAGATACACTCCTCTTCATAAGTTTGGAAACTGGAAGTTTTCATTGGAGAGAATATTAAAGCCAATCAAAATCTTAGTTTTGTTCCTAATTACAAGTTTAGAAATTCTTGTAAAAAGTCACTGAATTTTTTTAATTGGCAAACAAAAGGCTTTAATAAGTGAACAAAAGTGAGACTTCCAGTTGCCAAACTTATGGAGAGGAGTGTGAGATTGACATTCTACAGCAATATTTACAATTGTTAACTATCTACTTACTTGCAAGATTAACTCATTTAAGACTGATATTTTAAATATAAAGAAGACAATTTGAAGCATCATTTGGCATATACAGTTATGATGATAATGATGATTCTTTTGGTACTTACAATATACTTCAAAAATGTTTTTGGCTACTGTTTACACAGTTTACCTGCTGATGCAAGATATCTGCCATCTGGTGAGAATCTGAGACACTGAATTGCACCTTTATGACCTGACATCTG
Source organism: Owenia fusiformis (assembly GCA_903813345.2). NCBI lineage: Eukaryota > Metazoa > Annelida > Polychaeta > Sabellida > Oweniidae > Owenia > Owenia fusiformis. Next base: position 38,696,747 of record CAIIXF020000007.1, read on the forward strand.
GCGGACACATTTGCCATTCAACATGTCGTAAAGTCGCACAAGTCTGTCACTACAGCCTGTCGCTACATAGTTACTGTTGGGATGGAACTGTACACACTGAAAAAGCAATGAAATGTCACGATTTTAAAAGTATAATCAAATGTAGCAAAATCGCATCTATCAATAATGGATACATGCTTTTATGCTATTACCATGAAGTTTGTGTCTAAAGAATACTAGTTTCAACATTTTCCTACTTGTCAAATCTTAAACATTGTTTTTATGTGAGGACAATAGATTGGATTCTTGGGTCTTGATGACCTTTTGACTCGTTAATATACATTATTCCACAGGAATTGAAAATTCAAAAAAGTTCTGAGGCTATTCTGTCACAACATCAAATACAGTTTTACCTAATTTCTAGATTTGTCATTATAAATATCATGATGTAGAAGACCAATAATATGTCTAAAACAAATTAGAATCATCCTTTAATGTTGTCACATTTTCAAATGAAATATGCAAGCAATTAAAATGCAACAAAAAAGTTTTCATTTTCATATCGCAATACAGATTTTTAATATACATGCATGTATAATGAACTTACATCAACATCTGATAGATGACCAGCAAATATCCTTAATGGCTGATAATGGTCTGTAGACCAGATTCTAGCTGTTCTATCATGCCCTCCAGACACGAAATAATGGCCATGGGGACTAAACTGTACACTCCATACTGGATAGTTGTGACCTTTGTATACCACTAGATTAGTCCATGTTTTTAAACTCCAAAGACGAACTGGAAGATAAAGGTTATCATCATAGAATAATGTGCTAGGGGCTAATCACATATAATAGCTTGTGTGCCATGTTCCAAAACTCCAAAGATGGAAGATAAAGGTTATCATCATAGAATAATGTGCTAGGGGCTAATCACATATAATAGCTTGTGTGCCATGTTCCAAAACTCCAAAGATGGAAGATAAAGGTTATCATCATAGAATAATGTGCTAGGGGCTAATCACATATAATAGCTTGTGTGCCATGTTCCAAAACTCCAAAGATGGAAGATAAAGGTTATCATCATATAGAATAATGTACTAGGGACTAATCACATATAATAGCTTGTGTGCCATGCTCCAAAACTCCAAAGACGAACTGGAAGATAAAGGTTATCATCATAGAATAATGTGCTAGGGGCTAATCACATATAATAGCTTGTGTGCCATGTTCCAAAACTCCAAAGATGGAAGATAAAGGTTATCATCATAGAATAATGTGCTAGGGGCTAATCACATATAATAGCTTGTGTGCCATGTTCCAAAACTCCAAAGATGGAAGATAAAGGTTATCATCATAGAATAATGTGCTAGGGGCTAATCACATATAATAGCTTGTGTGCCATGTTCCAAAACTCCAAAGATGGAAGATAAAGGTTATCATCATAGAATAATGTGCTAGGGACTAATCACAAATAATAGCTTGTGTGCCATGTTCCAAAACTCCAAAGATGGAAGATAAAGGTTATCATCATAGAATAATGTGCTAGGGACTAATCACATATAATAGCTTGTGTGCCATGCTCCAAAACTCCAAAGATGGAAGATAAAGGTTATCATCATAGAATAATGTGCTAGGGGCTAATCACATATAATAGCTTGTGTGCCATGTTCCAAAACTCCAAAGATGGAAGATAAAGGTTATCATCATAGAATAATGTGCTAGGGGCTAATCACATATAATAGCTTGTGTGCCATGCTCCAAAACTCCAAAGATGGAAGATAAAGGTTATCATCATAGAATAATGTGCTAGGGGCTAATCACATATAATAGCTTGTGTGCCATGTTCCAAAACTCCAAAGATGGAAGATAAAGGTTATCATCATAGAATAATGTGCTAGGGGCTAATCACATATAATAGCTTGTGTGCCATGTTCCAAAACTCCAAAGATGGAAGATAAAGGTTATCATCATAGAATAATGTGCTAGGGGCTAATCACATATAATAGCTTGTGTGCCATGTTCCAAAACTCCAAAGATGGAAGATAAAGGTTATCATCATATAGAATAATGTGCTAGGGGCTAATCACATATAATAGCTTGTGTGCCATGTTCCAAAACTCCAAAGATGGAAGATAAAGGTTATCATCATATAGAATAATGTGCTAGGGACTAATCACATATAATAGCTTGTGTGCCATGTTCCAAAACTCCAAAGATGGAAGATAAAGGTTATCATCATATAGAATAATGTGCTAGGGGCTAATCACATATAATAGCTTGTGTGCCATGTTCCAAAACTCCAAAGATGGAAGATAAAGGTTATCATCATAGAATAATGTGCTAGGGGCTAATCACATATAATAGCTTGTGTGCCATGTTCCAAAACTCCAAAGATGGAAGATAAAGGTTATCATCATATAGAATAATGTGCTAGGGGCTAATCACATATAATAGCTTGTGTGCCATGTTCCAAAACTCCAAAGATGGAAGATAAAGGTTATCATCATATAGAATAATGTGCTAGGGGCTAATCACATATAATAGCTTGTGTGCCATGTTCCAAAACTCCAAAGATGGAAGATAAAGGTTATCATCATAGAATAATGTGCTAGGGGCTAATCACATATAATAGCTTGTGTGCCATGTTCCAAAACTCCAAAGATGGAAGATAAAGGTTATCATCATAGAATAATGTGCTAGGGGCTAATCACATATAATAGCTTGTGTGCCATGTTCCAAAACTCCAAAGATGGAAGATAAAGGTTATAATCATAGAATAATGTGCTAGGGGCTAATCACATATAATAGCTTGTGTGCCATGTTCCAAAACTCCAAAGATGGAAGATAAAGGTTATCATCATAGAATAATGTGCTAGGGGCTAATCACATATAATAGCTTGTGTGCCATGTTCCAAAACTCCAAAGATGGAAGATAAAGGTTATCATCATAGAATAATGTGCTAGGGGCTAATCACATATAATAGCTTGTGTGCCATGTTCCAAAACTCCAAAGATGGAAGATAAAGGTTATCATCATAGAATAATGTGCTAGGGGCTAATCACATATAATAGCTTGTGTGCCATGTTCCAAAACTCCAAAGATGGAAGATAAAGGTTATAATCATAGAATAATGTGCTAGGGGCTAATCACATATAATAGCTTGTGTGCCATGTTCCAAAACTCCAAAGATGGAAGATAAAGGTTATCATCATAGAATAATGTGCTAGGGGCTAATCACATATAAAAGCTTGTGTGCCATGTTCCAAAACTCCAAAGATGGAAGATAAAGGTTATAATCATAGAATAATGTGCTAGGGGCTAATCACATATAATAGCTTGTGTGCCATGTTCCAAAACTCCAAAGATGGAAGATAAAGGTTATCATCATATAGAATAATGTGCTAGGGGCTAATCACATATAATAGCTTGTGTGCCATGTTCCAAAACTCCAAAGATGGAAGATAAAGGTTATCATCATAGAATAATGTGCTAGGGGCTAATCACATATAATAGCTTGTGTGCCATGTTCCAAAACTCCAAAGATGGAAGATAAAGGTTATCATCATAGAATAATGTGCTAGGGGCTAATCACATATAATAGCTTGTGTGCCATGTTCCAAAACTCCAAAGATGGAAGATAAAGGTTATCATCATAGAATAATGTGCTAGGGGCTAATCACATATAATAGCTTGTGTGCCATGTTCCAAAACTCCAAAGATGGAAGATAAAGGTTATCATCATAGAATAATGTGCTAGGGGCTAATCACATATAATAGCTTGTGTGCCATGCATTTATTCTCAACAATGCATGTACGAGAATAAAATAATTGCAGTCTCAATTATGATTTAAGAGTTTTTTAATGCTGTGTCAAATTGAAACTGCAATCCAATAAAACATTACACGTTTAGATCATAATGCCTACAATATCAGGGTGTGTAAGTTTCATTCAGTTCTTGCCAATTTAGCCATGGCCATAACCGACAGAAATAATAGTAATAACCTCATTTCAGCAGGCAACATAGTGAAATCTTGGCCTATTGGCTGACACTATGTTGCCCTTTGAAATGAGGTTATTGTTTTATTGCCACAAGCAGAGTATGACATCATTAACCTTGCCAATAATACAATAGTTTCATAGGTTGTCCAAAAGGGTCAGAATTTTTTAACAGTCTCTTGCAATGATTTAGCAAATGAATGTATGCATGATGGAAGAAAAGCTCATAAATACATGTACAGCTGTAAATATCACTGTATATATCACATTATTAATGTCCTATAAAAAATTTTTACAACTGAAACATATTGCTATTACAATTTTACATGTTGCACCTAAATTACAGTAAAATCGGCACTAAAATGGCCCCTATTTTTAAATGAGCAGCCATTTTAAAATTGGCTTTCAAGCAGAACTTCTATCCCCATTGGGTATATGTGTACAAAATATGAACAACAAAAATGGGCCAACGGTATCTGAGTGATTTCCCGGATGGACGGACATACGTACTAGGGGTGTGAATTTTTAATCGATCATCGATTAATTGATCGACACAAGTTTAATCGATTAAGATTCTTAATACTCAATTAACTGATTCTAAAAAAGATAATCTTCAATATCCTGCCGTGATTAAACTTATTTGATTTCACTGACTGATTGAGACCTAATATGTCAGGTTGACATGCCAAGCTTAAAACTCAAACTGCCAAACACACTAATTCCCGTAAACCTGACGCTTACCTTTGTTGTTTTTGTGTTTTACTGATGGGCTTGAGCAAGCTATTGGTAGCACTTTTAGTCCCATAGAAGTGGATTTTCAAACTTGCTAGAAGAAAACATTTTCCTGAATCATAATTTTACTTAATGTCTTACCTTTCATTTTTTATTGACCCAGAGATAACTTTTTGCATCGATATTGAAAAAAATCAGGATGATATTACAAGCCCCAACTTTGGCTCTTCGGAAAGGACACACACATAATTGCAATTATAAATCATTACAAAGTCCTTAATAATGTTTGATTATATATGAGACAATCATGATAGTATATATGTGTACCATATGACGAAACTACACTTGTCCAAAGCTCTTCGGAAAGTACATTTTTTAGTGTATTGCTAAATACTGTTTAACAGATTGAATTTGAGGGAGCAATTTTTGGAGATTGTACATTTGTTTCTATTCAGGTATTCATGTTTTCGAGATTTACCACTGATTACATCATTAACTGTGATTTTTCATAGGTAAATATATGGGCGATAATATGGCAAAACATCATTAAAGTCATCACTTTAAGGTTATCATGAATGTACTTGTAGTTTTTTAGTTGCTGGGCTGGGGACATGTAGGCCTATGAAACAGCATTATGCACAGAAACGACTCAATTGTTGGTGGTAATTGTCAGTGAATTGAACCTATTATCACAGGAAAAATAGTGATGAAGATACAATTTTATATTTGCGGCATTCTTCATTTGCAATTTTACACTTGAGTGTTTTAAAGGGTTTTACAGTACTGTTCAAATCAAGATTCAATGTAATATTTGTAAACATTGTGCTAATGCCTTTATACATCAGTAGAAAAGTTAGTTATAGACATCCAATACAGCATTCCTAATCAGAGACTGAATTGCTCTTCGGAAAGGACACATTTACTTTTGTAGTTCCTGTTTAAGTCTTAGTTACTTCAGTAAAGATATTTTATGTATAAAAGTTCATCAGAAAATATATTCCGGTGTGTTTCTCTTCAATATTGTTGGTAAATGCACTGTTTTGACAGAGTTAGTCTTTTCCGAAGAGCTCTTCGGAAAGGACTTTTTTCTTGTGTCGGAATTTTGAAATTGATTTTACAGGTATATATGACAGATCAAAGCTATTTATTTGTTTTGAATATTCAAGAAACTAAATGCATTTTGTTTTAAAATAGTTTTTAGGGTATCATTACTTCAGTCTTAAAATACACATGCTCTTCGGAAAAGACATTTGCGTGTCGGAAAATCAGTTAGTTATTTTGAGAGCCAATATCTCAGGAACCACTACATCCTTTTCTATAATTTTTTTAGTGACAGAATTTTAACATTCCGTACTTTTGATATCATCTTAAAAAAACTGTAAGCAAAGATTGGAAAATATGTTGAAAAATTCAGTCTTTTTTAACATAAAATTTACAACGAAATGTTACAAATGTTATAAAAACTATTATGGACACACTTGTTGCATATCATTTTAAAGCAAATTCCTTAATCTTTCCAATGCAGCCAAATTACTTTAACTTACTCTATTCAAGTATATGTTTGAAGTATGTATGTAAAGGTAGATTTTTTCTTGGGAATTTGTTACATAGAGAATAAGGCATATTTTGATACATGAAAATTTATAAAAAAAATTATCATTCATCTTTCAAAAAAATGATATCTTCCTCAGACATATAGTGGGTATACCTAATTAAAAAGACTGATTTCCCATCTGTATCTTAAGCCTTGCATTTTTTCTGGGTGCCAATATGAAAGTGCTACCAATAGCTTGCTCAAGCCCTGATACATCTTATTTATATATATATATATATTCAATAGAGGTATGCAATCAAATCAAACGAATGAATTATCGCCTACTACTAATTTAAAGAATTAGAAAATTGTAGGGAAATTATCTCCATCATTTATATAAGAATGATTAATCGATGATTAATCGATTAAAATATTTTTTTGATCGATTAAGTGATTTATCAACAGTGCACACCTCTAATACGTACGTAGGGACGAACGAGGCGTTCTCTATATCCCTCCAAACTTCGTTCAATTGGATAATAAACAAGCCCAGAGTGACCCACCAAACACTTACTTGTTCCATCCTCTGAGCCTGATATAAGATAATGTTTGTCAGGAGAGAAGCTGGTTGAATAAACTGGCCCAGAGTGACCCACCAAAAGACTTACTTGTTCCATCCTCTGAGCCTGATATAAGATAATGTTTGTCAGGAGAGAAGCTGGTTGAATAAACTGGCCCAGAGTGACCCACCAAAAGACTTACTTGTTCCATCCTCTGAGCCTGATATAAGATAATGTTTGTCAGGAGAGAAGCTGGTTGAATAAACTGGCCCAGAGTGACCCACCAAAAGACTTACTTGTTCCATCCTCTGAGCCTGATATAAGATAATGTTTGTCAGGAGAGAAGCTGGTTGAATAAACTGGCCCAGAGTGACCCACCAAAAGACTTACTTGTTCCATCCTCTGAGCCTGATATAAGATAATGTTTGTCAGGAGAGAAGCTGGTTGAATAAACTGGCCAAGAGTGACCCACCAAAAGACTTACTTGTTCCATCCTCTGAGCCTGATATAAGATAATGTTTGTCAGGAGAGAAGCTGGTTGAATAAACTGGCCCAGAGTGACCCACCAAAAGACGCGATTCGGAGGCTGATCGATCATCCATCATCCTCTCTAGAACATCATCTGGAAATAGAAAACAAATAAATGAGACATTATTTAAACATAAACAAAATAATGGTACGTGATTGCTGCTCCAAATTGTTATCAATTTATTTCAGAGACTCCCCACATAGGCGGGGGGCCGGAAATTTGAATGGTTTATGGTCCCAGGGGTTGGTTGAGTTCTTTGTCCTGGAAGTATTGAGAGGCAGATATGCATGATTGCTGTACTAAGTCGCCGATTTAGTATGTTAATGTAATATACATGTACATACTAAAGGGGTTAACTTGTTCAACTTACCTTTCAAATAACATGAGTTAATAACATCATGTATGTACTTGGGCATTGATAAGTATAAAACAACAAGTATAGAAAGGTTACTACAACATTTATCATATAACATGATGTAATTTGTCTGCGGCAAGGAAGAAAAGACCTTATAAAAGCTGTCCTTTTTAAACATCATGGCAGTGATACCTGTGGTTGACTTTAATGATTATGGCCTCCATATTGATGCTGAGCACAGCCCAACTGATGAACAACTACAAGAGCTTGCAGAGGATGTGTATAAGGCATTCTCTGGGGTGGGCTTTATGTATATCAAGAATCATGGCATATCAGCTGATTTGGTGAGAAATGTTAACTACATGTACATGTGCAGTTATATCAAACCATTCACTGGCTAATTAATATAACAAGAACTTGCAGAGGATGTGTATAAGGCACTGACTGGGGTGGGCTTTATGTATATCAAGAATCATGGCATACCAGCTGATTTGGTGAGAAATGTTAACTACATGTACATCTGCAGTTATATCAAACCATTCACTGCCTAATTAATATAACAAGAGCTTGCAGAGGATGTGTATAAGGCACTGACTGGGGTGGGCTTTATGTATATCAAGAATCATGGCATACCAGCTGATTTGGTGAGAGATGTTAACTACATGTACATGTGCAGTTATATCAAACCATTCACTGCCTAATTAATATAACAAGAGCTTGCAGAGGATGTGTATAAGGCACTGACTGGGGTGGGCTTTAGGTATATCAAGAATCATGGCATACCAGCTAATTTGGTGAGAAATGTTATATGTTAGCTGATGTCATATGCATGTATTTGTCATTGCATTAATTCAACTGCCACGATGTGCTTTTTTCAATCTAAAAGAATTTTGTTTCAGATCAAAAGAATGGAGAGTATTGCGAAGGAGTTCTTTAACTTACCAAAGGAAGAAAAAGAAAGTTTTGCTTTACTGCAGATCTCAAACATGGATATACAGGGATTGGAGGACAAAAGTGTGTATTTGTGTTTTGTTAAAGTTCCAAGATTTTTTCTTGCATGTTTTTGTATTTATCAATAATATAACACAAACACAATTCAGATTGATGTGGAGGACCTTTGATTGGGAAACATTATTGGCCCCATCGACATATTAACTGATGACAAGAGATTTTCATACAAAGTGGTCTATGAATCTTTTCTTCATAATGTGATTCTTCAACCTAAATTTCTGAAAGCTGCTGTAACTGCTAGCAATTAAAAATTTCTCATTACTCGTTTCAGGTTAGGTGAATCCTTTGATGTAAAAGAAACTTATGATTTTGAATATTGGCTCCCTCCAGTAAGTATGTAAAAGAGATTCCAAATTTGACACATATGTTTGGCCATCAACTCTTCTCAATTCATCATACATTATAACTGAAATTTAGACAGTTTTCAACACCATTGTACAGGTCAAAGCTGAGAATATAATGCCAATTGCAAGCAATTAATCACACTCATTCATTACAACATATGAAAAAACAATGAACTATAATATTCCAATTGAAAAGAACAGAAATATTGATGAATTTACAAAAAGAATAAATAATTCAATTGCACAAATGCGCTATTTTATTCAGAAATGGCCCAAGAATGTGACTGGTTTTGATGAAGGATTTACAGAAATATTCAAAGAATTTTCCAATTTGCTTAAGCGAGTACTGGGGGTGATGGCATTATCATTACAACAGGTAGATAACAAGGCAATGACATGCAAAATGTCACAGCCTACCATTTGTTACAGATGCCAAACACTGAACACCATCAATAAAAAATGAGTTGGAGACTATAACATACATCTACAGGGGGTAAGAAAAATATTTAGGATATCCTCAAAATAAAAGCAGCTCTATAGATGACTGATACACAACTTATATTGTAGTCTTACCCAATGTTATCAAGGTGTGATATGTGAAACTTGTTTTTTAATTTCAAAAAGTGGTTTTTGAAGGACTTTTTGAATTCATTAAACTTAAAGCATAATATATTCTTCCTTTTAACCCAGTGTCACAATCGACATCGGTTTAATTTTGAAGTTAAGCATATTTAGAAAAGATTAACAAATAAAAATAATTTTCAATTTTTTCAAAAAGTTTTTGCCACCTGAATAAGTCATAATGACATCACTTAGGTTCCAAAATATTTTTGATATGCTTAAACATTGAAGTTGCACATTAGATATGGCATTTTATTACTGAAATAGTGTGTCCTTTGTTCAATCGTTGCACTGGTGTTAAAAAATAATCTTTTTTGAAATGTATGGTTGAATATTTGATGATTAAAATATTTCAACTTTTTTGAAAAATGGTGGGAAATTTGAATATTTGAGAAATACTTTTTCAATTTTTTTTCTTCAAAAATCTCTAAAATAACTTTTAAAAGTCATGATAATTAGTAAATTAAGTAAATGAATGATAAAAACATATTTTCAAACTTTACACGGGGACTTTTAAGGGCAGGGTCAAATAATTGACATCCATATGTCGATGATAGTACTTTCGCAAGGGGTGAATGGTTTTTTCTTAAAAGTAATTTTGTATACCTTAAAAATTTGCCCTACACCATTTCATTGGTATATTCTCAATATTTTATATTAAAAAAATGTTTATTTATAAATAAAAGCTTTACAACAGATTAAAAAGACATTTTTATCAAATCCACTAAGGTTATCTTGCCATAAAAGTTGTTTGTATGTTACTAGTATTTTCTGAAGGAGATGGTTTTGACTTTTTGCCTCTGTTATATGTAAACATCAAGTGTCTTGGTGGAAAGTCATGATAATGCAATTATATGTATATGTACAGAGTAACACAGCATAGAAATATCCATGACTGGGAACAAATCTTGGTGGGGTTTGTTATAGAAAGTAGTTAGAATCTTTAATTTCAAAACAAACAGATTTAACCTTGCCAAAATAATATCTTATTCTGAGGAACACATTGTTGGGCTCTGAGATGGAAGGTTAGACAAAGATAAGGTTCTATAATTAAAAAAAGTTGGAAATATAAGATTGGAGTTGAAATAATAAATAAAGAAAAGACAAAAACAACTTTGTTTTGTGTTCAAGGAGTTTGAGTTTAAAAATACTTCTAGGTGAAAATGGACAGAATTATAACAAAAACTTCATCCAACAATTGTTATTTTTCTGTAAAGGAGAGAACTCTCTTCACCAAGCTCCATAACACTTTAACAAAGAAGACGAGGACACAGGTGAGAATATTAAACTATCCAAAGATGCCAGAAGATTTTACAAAGACTGAGAATCAAATGCGCCTAGGGGAACATACAGACTGGGGCACTGTCACCTTCATTGCACAAGATAATATGGGTGGCTTGCAAGTAAGTGCAAAGTATTTGAAAACATAACTACTTGACATTTTACTCTATCAAGCCACAAAGATGGTTGCATCGTAGTTCTGATTTTATGTTTAGGTGAAATCACGCTCTGGAGACTGGATTGATGTCACACCTAAAGATGGTTGTATCATAGTTCTGATTACATGTTTAGGTGAAATCACGCTCTGGAGACTGGATTGATGTCACACCTAAAGATGGTTGTATTATAGTTCTGATTTTATGTTTAGGTGAAATCACGCTCTGGAGACTGGATTGATTACACACCTAAAGATGGTTGTATCATAGTTCTGATTACATGTTTAGGTAAAATCACGCTCTGGAGACTGGATTGATGTCACACCTAAAGATGGTGGTATGATAGTTCTGATTACATGTTTAGGTGAAATCACGCTCTGGAGACTGGATTGATGTCACACCTAAAGATGGTTGTATTATAGTTCTGATTACATGTTTAGGTGAAATCACGCTCTGGAGACTGGATTGATGTCACACCTAAAGATGGTTGTATTATAGTTCTGATTACATGTTTAGGTGAAATCACGCTCTGGAGACTGGATTGATGTCACACATAAAGATGGTGGTATTATAGTTCTGATTACATGTTTAGGTGAAATCACGCTCTGGAGACTAAATTGATGTCACACCTAAAGATGGTTGTATCATAGTTCTGATTACATGTTTAGGTGAAATCACGCTCTGGAGACTGGATTGATGTCACACCTAAAGATGGTTGCATCATAGTTCTGATTACATGTTTAGGTGAAATCACGCTCTGGAGATTGGATTGATGTCACACCAAAAGATGGTTGTATTATAGTTATGATTACATGTTTAGGTGAAATCACGCTCTGGAGACTGGATTGATGTCACACCTAAAGATGGTGGTATTATAGTTCTGATTACATGTTTAGGTGAAATCACGCTCTGGAGACTGGATTGATGTCACACCTAAAGATGGTTGTATAATAGTTCTGATTACATGTTTAGGTGAAATCACGCTCTGGAGACTGGATTGATGTCACACCTAAAGATGGTTGTATCATAGTTCTGATTACATGTTTAGGTGAAATCACGCTCTGGAGACTGGATTGATGTCACACCTAAAGATGGTTGTATTATAGTTCTGATTGCGGAACTCATGCAGAGATGGACTTCAGACAAATTCCAAGCTAATGTGAGACATTGTTAAGGACGTGGTGGACTAAATAAAGCAAATTTTTAATTTTTGTAAAATGTATTTTAAATGAAAGATCTTTCAATTTCCTACAAAATAAGACCAAAAAAACAATATGCTTCCGACTTAGTTTTTTCGTTACAGGCCTTGCAAAAGTACCTCCAAAACACCTTATTTCGCACATTTTTATGGGCAAAAATGTGCTTCCCATGTTATTTCAATGGGGATTTTACTGTTAACAGCACTGTTTTTACATTAATAATTCTTAACTTTCAAAATTTTTAAATTTTCCTAAATTTTAACAAGTTTTAGAGAATATCAAGTAGATTCAGATAAAAGAATAAAAAAATGGGGTCACTGTCTTTGTTTTTATGCTAGAATCATTCTCATGGAACCTATTTTAAGGTATTTTTCTCACTTTTAATACATTTTAGGTGTTTTGCCAACACAGAGACTGAAGCATCATATTACTTGTGAACCTCATCTCACCGACATTTAATAAAAAATATTCCGATTGATGTCTTCTTAGATTGTCACAGTTTATATTCACATGATACTTGCATTGCAGAAATCACTATAGCCTACATGTACATCTGAAATATGGTTGCTATGGCAACGGGAACTCGAATCTCTTATGGCCCATTTTTATGTGTATTCATTTTTAGTATAGTACATAAATTATGTTATGTCATGGATAAAATGTCGAGGTTTTACCTTTAATACCAGTGAAAGAGCAAGTTGATTATGGCAGAGGCAAAGTCATTAGATGCAGAACTGTCAAACTTCTTTTGTTTCCATGGTAACATGTTAAATATGTGAAGAACTTTTGTCAAGAGCTCTAATTGCTGGTTAATATTTGTGAATGGAGCTTTAGACCGTATCTGTAATCATGTATCATCACAAAACAGCTCTATTAACTTGCCCAGGGACATTTTATCCAAGATAAAATTACTTTCAATGGTTGCCATGGAAACAGTTTGTTTATTGTCTCTTGAAAATAAGATGTTGCATCTTTTATATAAGATCTTTTTACTACTTCCATTGCAAATAATGTAATACTTCTAGGAGAAATGAAAGAATCCCCTCGCCTAATCAAGGAGCCCCTATTTATTTTACGTGCACTGAAATGATAACCAGTTCATTGTTACCATTGCAACTAGTTTGTTAATGAATATTGTTTCAATACAGTCTAGACATAATATAATTGATTACACTTTTTGGAATATACTTTTATTGCAAAACTTATTCTGTAAAATACCCATATAAACATAGGCAATCATTAAATACAGATATATCGATAAACAGTGATATTGACAGTCATCATATGCAGTGATATCAACAAAAAATATGTAGTTATATTGACAATCACTATGTACAGTTATATTGACAATCATTACTTACAGTTATATTGACAATCATTATGTTCAGTGATATAGACAACCACTATGCAGTTATATTGCCAACCATTGTGTATAGTTATATTGACAATCATTATGTTCAGCAATATAGACAATCACTATTTTCAGTTAAATTGACCAACTTTACTTACAGTTATATTGACAATTATTCTGTACAGTTATATTGGCAATCATTATGTTAAGTGATATAGACAACCTCTATGTACAGTAATATTGACAATTATTCTGAACAGTTATATTGAGAATCACTATGTACAGTAATATAGACAATCACTATGTGCATTATGTTGACAATCATAACATTCAGTTATCTTGACAACCATAATGTTCAGTGATATACATGTAGATAACCTCTATGTAGAGTTATATTGACAATCATTACATTCAGTTGTATTGACAATCATTCTGTGCAGTTATATTGACAATCATTATGTTCAGTGATATAGACAACCACTTTTGTACATTTATATTGACAATCATTACTTACAGTTATATTGACAATTATTCTGTACAGTTATATTGACAATCACTATATACAGTAATATTGACAATCTTTATTAACAGTTATATTGGCAATCATTCTGTATAGTTATATTGACAAGGATTGTGTTCAGTGACAATCACTATGTTAAGTAATATTGACAATCATTACTTACATTTACATTGGCAATCATTCTGTACAGTTATATTGACAACCATTTACCATTGTACTCAGTGATATTGACCTGTTAAAAATCACTATTTACAGTAACAATATTGACAATCATTACTTACACTTACATTGACAATCATTCTGGACAGTTATAGTGACAACCATTGTGTTCAGTGACAATCTCTATGTTCAGTAATATTGATAATCATTACTTACATTTACATTGGCAATCATTATGTACAGTTGTATTGACAACCATTGTGCTCAGTGATATTGACAATCACTATGTACAGTAACACTATTGACAATCATTACTTACACTTACATTGACAATCATTCTGGACAGTTATATTGATAACCATTTTACAAATACAAATACAAATAACCATTTTGTTCAGAGATATTGACAATCACTATTTGTTGAAATATCGACAATCATAATCTACACTAATGTTGACAATTGCTGTGTTCGGTGATATTGGAGTCCACGTTTGGAGGTTTCTATTAGACTAAGACTTGAATGTCTCCGACAATGTTACTATTCTAACCTCTTCAATCTCCTAAAGCATTATGAAGATGAAATCTGGAAATCAAAAACTCCATATCATGTTTATAATGTACATGTAAATTCAGAATCCCATAATAATAGCTTTATTGATGTGTATAGAAAATTTTACTGTGGATGATTACTTGTCAAGTTGAAAGCCCATGCTAGAGGGTTTTTCAAGCTCCATGTTTGTTCAAGCTTCATGTTTGTTCAAGCTTTATGTTCCCTGCATTTCTAAATTCCAAGGATATTACATTTTATCATATCATTGTTAGAAATTCCTACAGGCTGCGGGCAATACTTTTTGCAAAAATCATTAAAAGATGTAAACAGGTATTGCCCTCCATAGAATGAAATATTTGGTTATAGCGCATATTTAATTGGCAATTCTATAAATTATAGTTGCTCAAGATTGTAGAAGTATATTGTATTATTGTTACATTTTATTTTCGTAATGCATCGTATCACAGACAAAACAACTTTTAATAACTTACTTGCATTTGCATTTCACAAATGTGATGTGATCTGCCATGACAAGTGACTAATGCCAATGATGTACTTGTATTCTTCAATAGGAGAGAACTGGGGACTGATAAACATTGTCATGGAGAGAGAGTTTCATTGCAATCAAAATAGTTGAGGTCAGGTGCATTCTCCTCATCCGATTATTTTGGATACATTGATCTGACCCAGCTGTACTGCTACTGTACATCCGTTAGTGGTATGTGTACATGTGCATCTTCATCTTGAAGGAGGGTCATGATTTACTACAAAATCAATAACATATCACTGTACATGTAGATTTACCATTACAATTATATATTTCGAAAATAAATGAAAGCACTTGCACGTGGCCAATTAGACAGGGAATTCAGCATGTTTAGCTGAGGAAGAAAAAACAGTCAAAAATAAAATATTCAACTTTCTGAACTAGGCCTAAAGCTATGGAAAAAGACACTGTATCGACGCATTGTGCAGCGATTATGAAAGAACTTACCTTGTTTGAGATATATGAAGTGTAATTTCATCTTGAGAATGTAGAAGCTTTTGAATGAGAGCCAAAAACCGATCAGATTTTGATTTATTTTTTAGTTAACTTTTTGTTCCTCTAGTTTGAAGAGTTTTGACAAATCTAGGTCATGGCAAGAAATCGACTAATTTTGACTCAATAAACTTATAAAATGGCTTGTAAAATATCATAACATAAGTAAATAAATAAGTTAGATAAAAGAGTTCAAATAAATCGGGTGTAGCTTGAAACTAAGAGAAAGAAAAAAGAAATTTATGTGCTTTTTGTAGATCTAACCAGGAAGTAAAGTTTACCGGTGGCATTTCAAGCTAACTAGGAGCGATTGCATTTGTTACATACCTTCTGTACAGCTTCTAGCGGGCACTTCTGACTTTATTCTTGGTCCTCTTGTCCATTAGGCGCCCATTCAACGCCCTCCCGTTCGCGAATTTTCACATTAGACTGGGATAAATTTTGGCTGAATTTTGTTTTTTACTTTCACTTCCGTAATGGGGAATATCGATTTTACGACTTCATCAAGAGGAGATTGAGATGTTTGAGCCATGTAATATTGCAAAGAGGAGTCCATGACATTTAATATACACAAAACACAACGTATTACCCATACAGATGTTTTTATTGAGCACATTTATTGACAACGGGCACCATAGTTTTACGACATTGCCATAAAGTAGTTCTCGTATCATAACAATAACACGATGACGTCACGCTAGATTTGATTTAGTCCACCACGTCCTTAAATAGCAAAAATACAAGTTTAAGTTATGGCTACATGAGTTATTGCAAAGATATTGTATATCCCAAAATAAGCCAAAAGATCAGGGTCATCATAAATTGACATTATTACGACAGGGAGAAAAACATACCTTTCTCCATCATCCTACATATTTTGTAAAACTGGGAATTGTTTGAATAAGCATTTGTAATTTTTATGTTTATTCCAGCCACACAGGGTGGTGAAGCTGCCATGTGAATCAGAGAGCATTAAAGGAGGAGAAAAGTCTAGATTCAGTATGATCTACTTTGGAAACCCTGATTGGGATGCAGTTATTAACAGCATTGATGACTCCAAATATGAACCCATTAAAGCAAATGACCACTTAGATGAACTTTGGAATGAATCATTTGGAAAATATTGAGATAAACCAAAATAAGAACACACATTTGTATAAACTACAGGAACAATCATATAACAAAACTGTAGATAAATATTAATTAGACTAAAAACATCATTATATGGTATGCTCATCAGAGCATTGTTTACACTTCTGCATATCAGTCCTTAATAAAATAAAACACAAAAAAACTCTGTAACATTAAATTATGATTCATAAGCACAGTATAAAAAGGCATAGTTGACTTCATATGTTAAGTCCTTTTGAGTATTGAATGGCACTGTTTGAGTCTACTGTACCATATTTCACTGTACCCTTAGTTTTATTGTAGCCAAAATGATACCATAGCAGTGTAGTGCAGAGATAAGTTGTATAAAGTGAAGATTGCAACTTTCAATTCAATAAAGTAAAACCCATCAATTAAACTTTAATATTGTGTGAATTTATTTTCATATTTAGTGTAATCTCACTGAATTGAAAGTCTAATTTTTGTGGATATCTGCATCTTTTAATCATCAAAGACTAAAATTTTCTTTCATTTGATGACAGAATGGAATCCTGTATTGATTTTTAAATTTTTTGACGAAAGGGGAAATATCCCCATTGGAAAAATGTTAAGGAAATCTTTCAAAGTTCATTATATCTTTTTAAGTTTAATCACAACCTGCATGCCAACAAAACCGTTGCACGCTAATTGAGTGTTATATTAATCTTATTAGCAAGATTAATTAACTGACTCTTGCCATAGTAATAGTATTCTTTCCAAACCAAAACCTCTACTGCCATCTATTTATCCATGTATCTGAGTTATCAAATATTACATTTTTTACAAAAAATGGTAGTCATTTTGAAATACAGTGGACACATTGAAATTTTTTCTTGAGTACCCTTCCTATGTCCCCAAGCATCAGCATACCAAATTTTAATGCAATCTCTCAACTGGTATTTGAGTTATCAAAGATAAGATTTGTTACAAAAAAATGGTGGCCATTTTGAAATTAAGTGCCATCTTGAAAGATATTTTTTACAAAAAATGATGGCCATTTTGAATTGAGCAGGCACATTGAAAATTGTTCTCGAGCAGAGGTCTTTCACCCATAAGCATAAGTGTATAAACAATTGGATGGACAACTTAATAGACTGCTTCCCTACAAACTTTGTTCAGTGGGATGATCACATTAGCATGGTGAGAGTTTCATTTCAAATATCTATTATCGAAAAACAATGTTCTAAAGTAGATACACTTAACCCAGAGATTTATGTTATGTTGTGTTTTGTTTACTACAAAAGTTTTAACCCTTAATGAACTTTTTATCAAAAGCAAATTTAAATGTTCTATTGGCAAGGTCAAATAGACATAAAACAGCTGTTTACTTTCAAAAGTTAAGGTTATTAATACTTAACTTATAAATGTATATGCATTCTAAGGAATATGGCAGAAACTCCTATAGTTGACTTCAAGGATTATGGCCTCCATATTGATGCTGAGCACAGCCCAACTGATGAACAACTACAAGAGCTTGCAGAGGATGTGTATAAGGCACTCTCTGGGGTGGGCTTTATGTATATCAAGAATCATGGCATACCAGCTGATTTGGTGAGAAACGTTAACTACATGTACATGTGCAGTTATATCAAACCATTCACTGCCTAATTAATATAACAAAAGCTTGCAGAGGATGTGTATAAGGCACTGACTGGAGTGGGATTTATGTATATCAAGAATCATGGCATATCAGCTGATTTGGTGAGAAACGTTAACTACATGCACATGTGCAGTTATATCAAACCATTCACTGCCTAATTAATATAACAAAAGCTTGCAGAGGATGTGTATAAGGCACTCACTGGGGTGGGCTTTATGTATATCAAGAATCATGGCATACCAGCTGATTTGGTAAGACTGTTAACTACATGTACATCTGCAGTTATATCAAACCATTCACTGCCTAATTAATATAACAAGAGCTTACAGAGGATGTGTATAAGGCACTGACTGGGGTGGGCTTTATGTATATCAAGAATCATGGCATATCAGCTGATTTGGTGAGAGAGGCTAGCTGCATGTATGCCAAATCTATTTATTCATTTGGTAAATATTGAACAATGTACATCCTACATAATCATTTCCCTTTCTGAGCTACCACATGCATACAGTAAAACCTGTCAAATCCAAACGCTCTGGGACAAGCATAAAGTGTTCAGATAAGCACATGTTCACATTTCAAAGTTTTATAAACATGTATGTCAACGGGACATGACAAAATTGGAAATGAGAAAAAAAGTTCACATTTAGAGGTGTTTCGTTATACATGTACAGGTTTCACTGTATCTCGTATAATGATAATTTTATGCAATGCATTCCAGTTCAAGAGAATGGAGAATATTGCAAGGGAATTTTTCAGCTTACCAAGGGAAGAGAAGGAGAAATGTGGCTTCACAGAAGATGGGAAATATGGCTATTCTGGTGTTGCAGAACAAAAGTATGATGTTTTTAAAAAACACCCACTCATAGATTTTTTAATAGTTAGGGACGTAATATATGTTCTAACCCAGAGATTTACAAACTGAATTAAGAAATCCCAAATTTAATGTTTGAACATCTGAAATAAGGATGAGTGATTTATTGGTATCATATCTGAGCTATTAGAGAGGTTAAGCAACACTACTTTTTACAATGTAAACCTAGAACGGGAAGGCGCACACAGTTTTTTCGCAGGATGTAATGTCATATTGTTCTACTTTTTTCCCAGTTTACGTACATCCAAACATGAAAAATCAAAGTCTAGGTAAGTCGTTCCATAAAGGATTTTTCGTACTTTATCAAGTTCGATTGAGATAAATATGATATAGGTCGAATGCATAAATATGTTTGACACAAATCTGTGTATATATCGAGATCATTTGTTTCCAATCTAATCAAATATAACTTGAATATTGAGCCACCTATTTCAAATGTAAAATCTGATCAGATTACATGCATGGCAATAGCCCACATGTCAACTCATCTTAATTCTACTATACATATTGTGACACTATAGTAATAAAACTACGAATGCTTTAAAGAATTTCAGATATTATTGCGTCCTGTAAGATTCAAGATGTCATAGAACACTGCCAGGCTGTAAAACATCTCCTTTGTTAACACTTTCATCAATTTGTCAATAGAGTAATATTTTTACACTTTTAAAGTAGAAAATAAAACGAAAGGCCACTAAGAAAAAGAAAAAAATCATTTTGAGGTTTGCGTTTACGTTACGTCTGAAGTGCTCGGCTTAAAGCACTTTTGTTCATAGTACATAAATGGGAACGTTAAGGTTTAAACTTGCCATTCACGTCATAAAAAATCATCTTGCTTAACCTCTCTATTGCAACATTTGAACACATGATCACTACTACAGACTACTACATCTAAAACTTTATTTAATGATGGATATCTCTTTTTGACAAGAAATACAGTTCAACAGTTTTCATTCTGCCTCCATTAAATCAGCCATTTGCAACAGTCCTCTTACCAAACTTGGTATTTTCACAACACCTCTATTCATTTAGCCATTTTAGTCGTCTCACCAAACTTGGTATTTTCACACCGCCTCCATTCATTTAGCCATTTTAGTTGTCTCACCAAACTTTGTATTTTCACACCACTTCCATTCATTCAGCCATTTGCAACAGTCATCTCACCAACTTTGGTATTTTCACAACACCTCCATTCATTTAGCCATTTTAGTCGTCTCACCAAACTTGGTATTTTCACACCGCCTCCATTCATTTAGCCATTTTAGTTGTCTCACCAAACTTTGTATTTTCACACCACTTCCATTCATTCAGCCATTCGCAAGAGTAGTCTTACCAAACTTGGTATTTTCACAACACCTCTATTCATTTAGCCATTCGCAACAGTCGTCTTACCAAACTTGGTATTTTCACAACATCTCTATTCATTTAGCCATTCGTAATAGTTGTCTTACCAAACTTGGTATTTTCACAACACCTCTATTCATTCAGCCATTCGCAACAGTCATCTCACCAAACTTGGTATTTTCACACCACTTCCATTCATTCAGCCATTCGCAACAGTGGTCTTACCAAACTTGGTATTTTCACAACACCTCTATTCATTCAGCCATTTGCAACAGTCGTCTTACCAAACTTGGTATTTTCACAACATCTCTATTCATTCAGCCATTTGCAACAGTCATCTCACCAAACTTGGTATTTTCACAACACCTCCATTAAATCAGCCATTCGCAACAGTCATCTCACCAAACTTGGTATTTTCAGGTTGGGTGGATCAGTTGATGTAAAAGAACTTTATGATTATGAATACTGGCTCCCTCCTGTGAGTACCTCAGTTATTAATAATCTTTAGGTTGATGTGACTTCTTTCCTTTAAATACATATCTTTAATTACATTGGATCTACTACTCTTGGAATCTCCAACCTAAGTTTGTAATTTCTTTAATTGTTTGACATTGAAATTCAAATTTATGCAAGTAACTGAAGTATTACTAGTATATACCCCAAGGTATACTCATACTGTAAAATATAACAAATAATTTACTTAACAGAAATGGCCTGAAAATGTAAATGGTTTCAAAGAAGTCTTTACAGAAATGTTCAGAGAATTCACCAAATTGTTTGTGAGAGTGCTTGAGGTGATGGCATTATCATTAAATCAGGTTTGTACAAAAAAGTAAATGTATTAAGTCATACTATAAAATGATTTAGGTTTTCTATGTTGTTTTTGATAAGGTTGATGTCACAATAAAGTAACTTATTAACCACATCAACTGTATCCAAAAAATAAGTTTCTATAAAAATGTTTTAGTGAAAAGTTAGAACACCTAAGACACAACATGTGAAAGCACTTTGACAGAAAGGTTATAATTATCAGCAGTATGACAAAGAAAAATTGCTTCTGCCCACCAAACAATTTTGAAAACATACAATATGAAGTGTATGCTCATAATATTCTTATTTCCATGCGTCTAAAGGAGAGAACCTTCTTTACAAAACTCCATAATATTCATACCAAGAAGTCAAAGACCCAGCTTAGGATATTAAACTATCCAAAAATGCCAGAAGATTTTAAAAAGACTGAGAATCAAATGCGCTTAGGAGAACACACAGATTGGGGTACAGTCACCTTCATTGCACAGGATAGTGTAGGCGGGTTTCAGGTGAGTCAGTAGTTTCATGGAAATGAGTGCTTTTGGAGATACAGAGTTAAACATATGACTTGCCTAATTTCATGTACATGTATATAGGTTTGAGAACTTTAGGCATAGAGTTAAGTGTTATCTTCATGTTAACCATATTTTCATGTTTAGGTGAATTCACGCTCTGGAGGCTGGATTGATGTCACACCTAAAGATGGTTGTTTTATAGTTCTGATTACATGTTTAGGTGAAATCACGCTCTGGATGCTGGATTGATGTCATACCAAAAGACGGTTGTGTTATTGTTCTGATCGCGGACCTAATGCAGCGATGGACTTCAGACAAGTTTCAGGCAAATGTGAGACATTATTTCAATCTCTGAGTCAAGGACAGACGATAAGGTGTATTCAAAGTGATTTATTTTTTTATTTGGGAGCACCTTAAACAAACCGTGGAATCATTTTGTATTATCATTTGTGTTATTATTTCCATCACATTGAATTTCGCAATGGGTTCATAGGAACTTGTGACAAAGTTTGATTTTTAGTTCATAGATGTTTGAAACTTAGGTCATAATAATCTTGAATACTCTACAAATTGCTTACAAATACAGAAATCTTAGAATAAATACTTCTGTTATGCTGATATCATCATAAGGGCAGAATGTTTTGGGAACTTGCAGCTTTGTTTACTGTAGACATTGAAGATGCATCATTTCTTGGCATGTGGATATAAACAATTTTCGAATAAGACATCATAATGTAAAACAAGAAGAAATTGTTCACTTCCATTTAATTTTTGTGAAATTAACTGAGGCTTCTAAGATGGAAAATGTTATTAATTTAGTAATTTATCAATATTACCTTGAACTCAATGACACAATCTTAAACTTCTATGGATGTTGCAGAATGCTAAAGTTAAACTTAGATAAAGATAACTTGCATTCAATTGAACATGTTTTATAGTAAGGACTGATGGTAGATTTGACAGGTAAATCACATAGCCAATGGCAAGAAGTGGTTCCAAGAAAGGGGGAAGTCTAGTCTATTGAGTGACAGTATAACTTTGAATGAAGCCAAGAAGCTATCATATTCAATTAATGATGTTTTGTCTAGCTTCCATAGATTCATAAACATATTGGTATATGATGTCATTTTTGTAAAACAATAGGATATGATAAATTGATGGGTGATGATTAGTGGTCGGACTCGCCTGAAAATCTCCACTCGAGTGGGCCATGAAAAACCACGATTATATTCGCGATTTGACTTAGTTGAGTTACTTCCGGTTTCAGTTTCCCAAGTAGCGGCAGAATTCATCAATTTGATCAAGTCTTTCAAGTGCCTCTATACTTTTTATTGTCTAAATCATATTGCACATCCCGATAGATCGTTAAGGTTCACCCCTAGTTCCCTATAGATAGTAAAACTTACCGGATAAATAGTGAAAACAAACTTCGTCAATCCAGAAAGTTCCAGGATGCACCGCGGTAGACAAATTTCAAAATTCCCGGCTGTTGGATATTCCCAGAATGCATCAAACCGGAAATGAAACTTTTGCAAACTGGAAATGAAACTTTTGCATAAAAATAACGAATGCAGAATAAAATCCAAGTATGTTTGTCTTCCACACATGGCATTAAATAGAAAATAAGTTGTATTCTATACAGATTAAGCAGAACATTACAACTATAAGCATTGAAATTGCGAATAGGAGAGACGAATCGCGAGTCAAGGTAAGGTGAAAACGAGTGAAAAATATTTTTTTGGTAAAAATTTAAAATCGTGAGTTCAAGTTTTCAACTCGATCAATTGAATTTAAGGACAAATGCGAGTAAAACTCGAGTGCACGAGTCAGTCTTCCAACCACTAGTGATGATGGACAAATTGACCAAAAACCAGTATTTTGTAAGTGAAATATACATTTTGATGTATGAAAAACATTGTAATGTAATTGTATAAGGAATTTGCTAACTTTTATTGTTTAAAATATTATAAAACATGTATTTTAAAGAGATAATGACTAAAATGGTTTAAATGAGTAGGGTAAAAAGTTCATGAGAATTGTCTGAACCGAGGTTCTGGGATTCAGTTATTAATCATACCTGTCTCAAAAGTTTCAACAAAAACTGAAATAAATGGGAACTTTTCAACTTTTTAGAAAATAATGTGGGCAGAAATTTGGCATGTTGATAATTAATCTTCATATAATTTTTCACACTTCTTTCCGGCCAATTCTTGTTAATGGGTTTTTAGGGATTTCATTGGATAAGACCCCTTATTTTGGCGGCGACAACATAAAAAAAAATTGGGTATAAAAGGGGCAATTTTGTCTGAAATCCTCGGAACCTCGTTGCGTGAACTCGGGACAAACTAAAAACTGTAAGTAGCCGATTGAAATGATATTTTTGGACTTTAACTTTTCTTGAATAAATTAATATTTTAAACTATATTTGTTTTCATGTTTTGTAAAAGATAGAGAGACTCAACTACGCCACAAACTCTCTTGAAAAATATTACAATAAACTGTATCCAAATATTCCAAAGATTGAACTCTGTTTAATAATGTTAATATTCTGATCTTTTCCAGCCACACAGAGTGGTGAAGCTGCCATGTGAACCAGAAGACATGGAAGGGGGAGAAAAGTCTAGATTCAGTATGATCTACTTTGGGAATCCTGATTATGATGCAATGATTAGCAGTATTGGTGACTCAAAATATGAACCTATTAATGCTGGAGACCATTTTGAGAATCTTTTAACCAAAACATTTGGTTACTAAAACCAATCATATTGATACTAAGACTAATAACCATGTAGATTATAGGGAACCATTTCATATTATTTCATAATTGTGGTCCAGAATTAATATGACATATGCTAAACAACTAGAAATTGACAGCTCCACGGAGTAGCTAATCCCAACGAACACTATATTCATGAATCTGTATATGTCACAATGTAATATTTACCAACTACCCTTGATTAAATTGGCAGATATTAAAAGACATCCATTCATGGGCGTAGCGCCCGGTACACCTAGTACTCACAGGCGTACCAGATGATTGCAAATACGCTCCAAATACAACCAAAAATCCAAAATTTTCCTAGGGGGAGAACCCCCAGACCCGCCTGAACTCTCGTTTTTTGCATTGTTCAAATAGCTAGCGTACTACTCATAAAAATAGCGCTTTGCCCATGACATTAGAGATTTATTATCAATATTTGAGTATAACATAGCCATACTTTGAAGAGGTCAGAAAATTATTGTGAAACCCCACATAAGGTGGCCATTTTGAATTTTACGAGATCCGATTCAGAAAAATGATACAATATATGCTATCTGCTCCTTTAATTTGAGTATAATAAAGCTATACTTCAGAAAGATCTCAATATTAACAAAAATTCCTGTTTTCCCAATTTAGCATACAGAGTCCATGGGGGGTCAGGTTGAAAACATGGAATGTATGTGAAATGAATATATGTCGTGAAAACACTACCAAATTTTCAATGATCAGTAATATTTATTGTTACTTTGTTTGAAAATGAAACTTAGATTTTTGCGAAATGTTCCTGCCATTTTTAAAGCGACAGCCATCTTGGGATTTTTTGCATAGAACTATTCACCAGTCTTTCCACTAAATATGAAGAAAATCCTTCTACTATAGTACTCGAGTTATCTTCCGGACAGACGGACGGATGACTGATGGACGGACAGACAGAGAGCTTCACTATATCCCTACAGAACTTTGTTCATTTGGATAATGAATCATAAAATAGGCCTACCTGCTTCGATGTCTATTATACTGAGATCTGTTGGTCCCTTTACTGTACGAAGTCTATTTGGAGTGAGGCTCCATATGCGTATAGAAGAGTTAGAAAAACCTGCAGCTATTAGAGATGAATCTTCTGTGAACTCAATACACGTCACCCTACAACATTAGGAAGTGGGTTATACAATATGAAAAGCTTAAACACAGTCACAACATCAGTTCTATTAGATTTACATTTGCATTGGATGATTTACCTACTGGATTATCTCACTAATTATTTGAGGTCTCTCGGGCATTTTTCTTAACATATTTTACTGCACATATTTTTACCCCCAAATTTTTTGAATAGTAAGTATGTAGCTTCAATTTACTCATCCTGGTTCTAACTTACTCATGGTATCCATTGAGGAATGTATAGAAACATATAGAAGGTTGAGTAGTTGGTCCTAACTTACTCATGGTATCCATTGAGGAATGTATAGAAACATATAGAAGGTTGAGTAGTTGGTCCTACCTTACTCGTGGTATCCATTGAGGAATGTATAGAAACATATAGAAGGTTGAGTAGTTGGTCCTAACTTACTCGTGGTATCCATTGAGGAATGTATAGAAACATATAGAAGGTTGAGTAGTTGGTCCTACCTTACTCGTGGTATCCATTGAGGAATGTATAGAAACATATAGAAGGTTGAGTAGTTGGTCCTAACTTACTCGTGGTATCCATTGAGGAATGTATAGAAACATATAGAAGGTTGAGTAGTTGGTCCTAACTTACTCATGGTATCCATTGAGGAATGTATAGAAACATATAGAAGGTTGAGTAGTTGGTCCTAACTTACTCTTGGTATCCATTGAGGAATGTATAGAAACATATAGAAGGTTGAGTAGTTGGTCCTAACTTACTCGTGGTATCCATTGAGGAATGTATAGAAACATATAGAAGGTTGAGTAGTTGGTCCTAACTTACTCATGGTATCCATTGAGGAATGTATAGAAACATATAGAAGGTTGAGTAGTTGGTCCTAACTTACTCATGGTATCCATTAAGGAATGTATAGAAACATATAGAAGGTTGAGTAGTTGGTCCTAACTTACTCATGGTATCCATTGAGGAATGTATAGAAACATATAGAAGGTTGAGTATTTGGTCCTAACTTACTCATGGTATCCATTGAGGAATGTATAGAAACATATAGAAGGTTGAGTAGTTGGTCCTAACTTCACTCTCTTCATACTTTCTCTGTAGAAGTTAATCCGATCAATCTTGTCAACATCTTTCCTAGAATGTCAAAGTAAAAATGGTATTTTTGTGAACCAACAGTACAAAACATATAATTTTAGCAAATTTTTACTTTAAATACAGCTTTTAAGATATGGTGCCATATCAAATGGTTAACAGAATTTTCAAAATGAGGCTGACAGAAACAATGTAAGTACACTAAAACACCTAATCTAAACACCTCTCAACACCTTTTCAATACTTTTTCTTGGTCCCAAATTTGTTATCTCTCATTGACATTATTTATTAAACCTTGAAATGTGAGCCCCCACTGTTCAGATTGGTTTTACTTTAAGTGTATAATGTTGTGAAGGCAGTAAAAATTAGATATACTTCCCACCAACTTATAGTAGCATTTACAGAAAAATAAGACAGCACAATATGTAATTGGGACTTACATTTCCGGAAGGGGGATCCTGTTATTACTAGGAGCATTTGGGTCACTCTTTGACTTTTTCATCAACAATGGATCCTTCTTCGATTTCTTTTTCTGGAATATATACAAAACAAACATGAATAGCAAAGTCCCTCTAAAATCATCAGTTTAAGACATGAATAGCAATTTGTCCCTCTAAAATCATCAATTTAACCTTTAGCATGCTGCCGGCGAGTGTATCCGCCCGTGCTTTACTATCCCAAGTGACTGCCGGCGGATCCATCCACCCGATTTCAAACTTTTAAAAACTTTACTTTTTCGCGCCATTCTTATTATCCTATTAGATTGCAGGATTTATTCAATGCCTTACATGACTTCCTGTTGACCTAGAATGGCGATCTTTTGAAAAATATTTCCCAATTCAACAATTTAAACAGAGTTTTAGTCGTTTTTAGTGAACAAATCACACAAAATGGCGGCCAAATACGATCACAACAAAAATGTGGAGGAAATGGATTGCGATTTTGAGCTCTTAAGGCTCTTGGAAACCGATAATGGTCATTGAAAATAGAAACTAAAATATTTTCTGAACTGAAAAGTTGAACATTCGATCGCTGGAAATTCAGTGTTGGATTCTGAACAGACGTTGAATCTTCCCAGGGGCGAAGAGTACTTACAGTATTTTTATGCCCAGTCATGTTTATTTACGAAAAAAATTCATGAGAATTTTTTTTCATGAGCCAGGCCAGTGTATCTTTCTTTTGTGAAAATTTTATTCAGATTCATTCAGCAGTTATTGAGATATTAATTTTTTAGTCCAGGCATATCATTCTTTGCACTCTTTGAAAAATAAGCCAGTCGTGTGGGATATATTTGCTGAAATAAGGCAGCATGCTAAAGGTTAAGGCATGAATAGCAATTCGTCCCTCTAAAATCATCAGTTTTAGACATGAATAGCAATTTGTCCCTCTAAAATCATCAGTTTTAGGCATGAATAATGCAAGGTTTATGATAAATATCATACCTAAAATAGAGAAGTTATGATTGAAAAAACAAAGTACATGTACAGGTAGAATTCCCAAAAAATCAGGTCTCCTGAAACATCCTGAAAATTTGAGTAAAATATAAAGTATAAGTAAAATGAAACTGAAACAAGATAAGATCAATTTTTTGGGTTTGTTTTTTTATTATGAATTTATATCAGTAAATGTTACATTGGGTAGTTAAGTTATTCTCAAAGAAGCATCTTCAAGTGCTAATCGCCATATAAAAAAGTTCATGGGTCATATATTCTCTTCTGATGGGTATTCTGTTGAACCAGACAAAATCTCTGCTATAATAATGAAAATGCCTCAGCCCCAGAATAAGACTGATATAGACTGAATGGGACCAAAAATCTCTGACATTCTTAAGCCGATAGGTCAACTTATGAAAAAGGATGTAGACTTCAATAAAGGAGTTAAGCCTAGCTAAATAGTTGAAAATACTCTATAAACAGCCAATAGATGTCTAGCCCATTTTCAGGAAAAGAATCTTAGGGTAGAAAGCAACTTACTTTTTCACCCATTGGAATACATGTAAAATTGACAAAGTTCAAATCATAATTTCTCAAATCCCAGCCCATCGAATCCTCGCATCCATTCAGATCATGTAGTCCTATTCAAAAACTTCCCGTTCGGTTATATGGTGAAAAAAATATTCCACGAACAAAAAAAGATTTTGCTACATTTATAAGCGAGCATTGATTTCTGGATCTGTAAAAAGCACGTAGGACCTGATTACCCCATTGATTTACTGAGACCGCCAAAAATATAATTCAATTTTTTGGTTCCAAATTATAATCTGTCAGCGGTCCCTTACACTCCTACTAGCTATTACCAAACATTAATTGTCAATACATGTACACATATACGTGCCATACATCTACAAAGTAGCAAACTAGTGTTTTGAGTACTACTTTTCCTATACCATGAACAAAACAAATCTCAAGTAGGTTGTATTGACCCTATTAGTGTCATGGTTGACTGAATATGCATTTTGTTCAATATGAATTTTAAAGTTTGGGGTTTTATGAAGTGATATGTACATTTTTGCTCAAACCCCCTCAGCACTTTTGATTTTATAGGGTTCTCTTGACCCCTTGGGTTATTATATTTTGTGACAATTTATTCCAATCTAAATGTAGTTATTTTTGTCATTAAAATAACTTTAGAGAATTAGAGAAACGTTCAGGAAAAGTTGCGCTATCCACAAGACTTCTTGTCACTGCACTTATAAATGTAGCAAAATAGGCAAAATAATTCAGCCTTGAGCATGCAAAATTTGATTTTTTGGACAAATTTTGGGTTATTTTGGGGGATTTTTGCCCATAACGATACTAATCTACTTAAAACAACTGTTTAAAGTTGCACAAATTGCACAAGTGATTTATATTCTCTCATGAGTATGACTATTTGCTACTTTACTAAACTGAAAATCATTGGTTTTTCATTTTTCATGAAGTTCTGATAGCTAGTTCAAGTAGCATTGTCTTTTGTGCAGGTTTACTGAATACGTCCCTTTAAAATTGGGTCTTTTTGGGTTTAAAGGGTCAAAATGTTGGAACTTTGCACACTGTGGAACATTTGGGGTATGTTTCCTTTAATTTGGCAAGAACTGCATCAAATTACTTGATAAAAGAGCAGAAATGTATTAATTTAGGCTGAAAAGTACTGTTTTCAATGAAAAAACGAAAATTGCTGACTCAGCAAAATTTATATCGTCGTCTCCAGAATTTTAGGGGTTAATTTGCAAAACTGTAAATGGTTCCATAGAAAGATATGCGAAATATGGCTAAATTCGACATATTTCTCTAAATTCACTGATAAATGTGGTTGATATTAGGTAGAAAGCAACTTACTTTTTCACCCAATGGAATACATGTAAAATTGACAAAGTTCAAATCATAATTTCTCAAATCCCAGCCCATCGAATCCTCGCATCCATTCAGATCATGTAGTCCTATTCAAAAACTTCTCGTTCGGTTATATGGTGAAAAAAATATCCTACGAACGAAAAAAGATTTTGCTACATTTATAAGCGAGCATTGATTTCTGGATCTGTAAAAAGCACGTAGGACCTGATTACCCCATTGATTTACTGAGACCGCCAAAAAAATAAATCAATTTTTTGGTTCCAAATTATAATCTGTCAGCGGTCCCTGACACTCCTACTAGCTATTACCAAACATTAATTGTCAATACATGTACACATATATGTGCCATACATCTACAAAGTAGCAAACTAGTGTTTTAAGTACTACTTTTCCTATACCATGAACAAAACAAATCTCAAGTAGGTTGTATTGACCCTAGGCCTAAAGCAGTTCCCCATTGAACCAACATCACATATTTTATACTATGATTTTAACATCATAATGCTACCATTTCTGTTTCCTCATTCATCCAGAAAATCATCCAGAAGATCTTTAGCTAAGATCTTATATTTCATTGGTATGAAGTTTTTTAGTCTTCTAAAACAACATAAATAATGGAAAATAAAGATGAATATTGGCTATTTTGTTTAAAATATTTGGCTTGATGTTGGTCAGCTTAAATCACCAAAATGACCTGGGGTCAATAAGTCTATATAGCCACCAGTAAGATACTGCTTGTTTTAAGTGCAGCTTGTTTTAAGTACTATTGTCCACATACTGATACAGGATAAAAGGTTAAGTTAGCTAGATAGTTAGAGATCATTCAGATATTTGATGCAGGATTTGAGAGTTTACATTCAGACATAGTTTTCTAACTAATCCAAAATAATTTATTTGCAGACTCAGAAACTGATCCAATGTGCCAACTTACACTTATATTTGACATCATTGAAAATGTTTCTAAAGTTTTTTCTCCAGACATTTTTATTAATGAATACTACAAAATGTAATTATAGATGTTAGATATCTTGTACTTTCAGAAGAAATACTAAGACGAAAGTAGATTAACTAATTCACATGTAATGTATGGCCCTGTAGTGACCCTTGACCAATAAGTCATTTTCCGTTAAATAACAGTTGGAAAAGATATATCTTTGATGTCTTTAAATAGATAACAATCTTATCATCAGCTTTTCAAAAGATGAAAGATCTTGCAACTAAAACTCCTATTCTTAGGTAATATGATTGTTCTAAAGAATAAGTCATTCAATGTGAGGCTACTGGATTAGACGCAGTGCCAATTGCATAAATCTCAACCAATATTGATACTCTCTCTAGAGCATACTTAACTGACACTGAAAATGTTGACATTCAAGATCAATTATCCAGTAAATCAGTACCCTGCGTGCAGAGTCTAGTTAAACTACACTCTGCCTAGTAGAGACCATATTACAGTTTAGTAGCCCTGCCCCCACGATGGGTACCGGTGACAGTTTGAGTAATAAATCACTTCTGACCTACGCGCTGACCTTTCTTCCACCATTCAGCGAGCTTGAAGAAACACACGCCAAATGCGTTCTAATTAAATATGCTCATGTCATTGGTCAATTCCGGGTCAACGATGACATCAGAAGGAATGACCATATATAGAACGTCGGTCAAATTTGGCCGACGAACACTGATTGGCGCGGTGAGTTCACAGGTTTATTTTAGTTTGAAAGAGTGAAGACGAAGCTCTCTTTTAAGAAGTGAAGTCAAACGAATGCAAAGGGTAGTAAATCAGGTATCTTATTTTGCAATCACTGATCATAGACTAAATGAAATCAAGAGTCATACTGACAAAGACGAAACTCTACAAATTCTTAAAGCCACTATACTTGATGGGTGGCCAGAATTTAAAAAGGACCTGAATAATTCCCAAATTCATCCTTATTTCAACTTTAGGGACAAACTTGTTGTCCAAGATGGTCTGATTTTTGAGGAAAATCGTGTTGTTATTCCTTTGACTCAAAGACAGATCATAAAACAACAAGGTACAGGGTGAACAATATCGTACCAAAAATATAGCAGTGTAGGCTTGTTGACCCAGTAAGCAAGATGGCTTCCAAAAAGTTCTAGAACTTCTTTCCATGTAACCTGTATAAAAATTTGATCAGTTCAGTGGTTTTCCTGGAATCACGATGACAAGATTATTCAAAAACTTCGAATATATAAGCGACCGGCGATTACTAGAGTGCTGCTAACTCGATAAACGGCTGGCGCTGGCTAGAATTGTCTATGGTTCTAGCCAGGATAAAGATACCAGTTCTTCAACTCGACAATGGGAAGAACTGCTCTACCTTAATGACTAATATGTCATGATATGACATCTAAAAGAGTCAATAAAAGATATATATATAAGCACAAGTGCCATTGGAAAGGTTGACTAAAAACTTTAAAGAAACCCAACAAGAAAAGCAAACTCTGTGTCAATCTGTCATAAGAAAAGTAGACCCTATATATCCCAAAACCATGATCTAATATGAAAAGAAACAATGTCTAATATCCCCCTCCCCCCTCCAATCGAGAACCAATATCACAATCCAGGACCAGAACACCAAGGGACATTTCATTCATACTGAAGTCATTACAATACATGTTGGAGAAAAATTGAAACCAGAACAACGGCAACGCCAAAGCGTAGCGAATCCCATCGAACATTTTTCAAAAGGGGCACCTTCTACCAAAAGTGTCATTAGACAGTGTGCCATGCTTATAATATTCACATATCAAATATGAACAAAATCGCTCTACTACTTTTTGAGTTATAGTAAAATACGTTAAAATGGAGGCCATTTTGAAAAATGGCCGCCTTCTACCAAAAGTCTCATTGGACAGTGTGCCATGCTTATACGGATTCACGTACCAAATATGAACAAAATCGCTCCACTACTTTTTGAGTTATAGTAAAATAAGTTAAAATGGCAGCCATTTTTCAAAATGTCCGCCATTTTTCAAAATGGCCGCCTTCTACCAAAAGTGTCATTAGACAGTGTGCCATGCTTACAGTATTCACATACCGAATATGAACAAAATCGCTCCACTACTTTTCGAGTTATAGTAAAATACATTAAAATGGCGGACATTTTGAAAAATGACCGCCCTCTACCAAAAGTGTCATTAGACAGTGTGCCATGCTTATACGTATTAACATACCAAATATGAACAAAATCGCTCCACTACTTTTCGAGTTTTAGTAAAATAAGTTAAAATGGCGGCCATTTTTCAAAATGTCCGCCATTTTTCAAAATGGCCGCCTTCTACCAAAAGTGTCATTAGACAGTGTGCCATGCTTATAGTATTCACATACCAAATATGAACAAAATCGCTCAACTACTTTTCGAGTTACAGCAAAAATCTTAAAATAACGAGTAAAGGCCGCCATTTTTCAAGATGGCTGCCATGTGCCTTTTTAATATCTACACTTCTAGCTTTATTTATGTCCTATATAATTTTTTTTACATTTAAAACATATTGCTATTACAGTTTTACATATTGCACCTAAATTACTGTAAAATCGGCACTAAAATGGCCGCCATTTTTAAATGAGCGGCCATTTTGAAAATCGGCTTTCGAGCAGAACTTCTACCCCCATAGGGTATATGTGTACAAAATATGAATAAAATCGGGCCAACGGTATTTGAGTTATTGCCCGGACGGACGTACGTACGGACGGACGGACGTACGTACGGACGGACGTATGTACGGACGGACGGACGGAGGCGTTCCCTATATCCCTCCGAACTTCGTTCGATGGGATAAAAATTGATATCCAATACTCATAACATCGAAAATAAAAAGATTCAGCATTCAGTAATGAAAATGGCCACCAGAAAGCAAAATGGCCATTGAAAAGTTAATCAGCTCTAGAACTTCTTACCATGTAACATGTGTAAAAAGTTGAAGTAATTTTGAAATGCGGTATGTATATACTCAAATTATAAATGTATATACTCAAATTATAAATGTTGAAAATTTCAGATCTATCATAATATCAGAGGAGACATCCCGGAAATTTGAATACTATATAGTATTAAACCACACTTAGGTAGCAACACAATAGAATGAACCATATTTTATTTTTAAGAATGCCCAGCTATAAAAAAGGGAAGTGCATTATTTTTTTTTTTATTGTTTTTAAAGAATGTACACACCAGTGTCCACTAAAGCTTAATTAATTATACCCTATTCACTTTTTCAATAGTTGAATAGTAAACACAAAAGAGATCAAACTTTAAACTGTGCATGCCCTGTTGCATACTGTGCACTGAAGCTGACCTAATTACACCCACTCACTTCTCAATACACTTACCTCATAGTCAATACAAAACAAATTGGTTTTTCCTAAAATTGGATTATGTACAATTAACCTTACAAAGGAGTCTGAGTACCCATTGTGTGGTTTAAGTTAGATAAACAATTCGTCTTGGGTCTTAGGCTACGCCCCTTGGCCATTACTTTTCCTAATCCCCAAGACTGATTGTTTATCCGTTACTTAATAAGAAAGACGAGGCTTTGCAGACAGGATTTTGGGACTGAAAATCCAAATTGGCCCAGTTGATGGACATCTATATCAAACCTAAATCTGAGCAATGATAAAAATATAATTAAATGAATAAATAAAATCAATTCAGAGTATTTAAGGCCGTGGGTGGCAATAATATAAAAGTCAACAGAAAAGTAATATAAATAAAATACGATAAAAACAAATCTATTTCAATTCTTCAAAAATCATGTTCTGTACAGTCTATGTATAAGCAACAACTGAGGCTGGGCCAACACCCAAACTCAAGTGAGTGAATGTTTTCCATATATGGCAGTTACACAATACAAAACAACATTGAAAATACAACATGAAAAGCTAAAAACTGGTTTGAAACAAAAGATAGCAGGTAAGGCATGGCAAACAAGAGGATTAAAACATTTGGCACTGATACAATAGTAACCTAGGGACCTGTTAAAATGAGAATAAGTGAAATATATAGGACTGATCAATATAAAAAGTGAGAAATATGAAAGTATGAAAATGGCCATGTTACATTAACAAAAATATACCAAAAAATGCATCTAATCTTTGGCATACACCTAACAGTCCAGTCACTACATGGAGTTAAGAGATGCCATTAAAGGTGCAATATGGAATACAGGGGACATTCAGGGATTTTTCTACCTTTCGAGCTATCAGCTCATCATTTGCTTCACCATCTTTTCCTTCAGACCCATTTTCTTAAAATGTATAGATATGTCCACATATATCACTATTTATACTTGAAAATTAAGTTTGAAATGGAGAATTGAAAAAGTGGACGTCAACTTTTTCAATTTTTGAATTTCTTGCTTCAGAACACCTGGTGGAGATAATTTGAACTAACAAAATAGTTCGTTCAGTGCACCAAATAACAAAACAAACAAGGCTCTGAGATTTGAAAGAGTTATGCACTTTTCATTTTATTTTTGTATCGATAGATAGGTGCTTAAAATAGATATTTACTTAGTATTTTCGAGTCGAGAAAACTCTGATTATGTGAGTATTTTAATGAAACCCTTTCTAGTAGAAAGCATAGTAATCATTTGAAGATGAATATGAAGCATTTAGAGTTGAATCTATCGCAAAATTTGAAATAAAAGTGATTTTGGTTTGGCGCGTTTGTTCTTCCGTGTCAAGCGCCCTCTGTTGAGTAATTTTTCGCAGAATATTTATCTGTGCATGCGTGGTGGGAAATTCAAAATAATGGCGGAGATGAAGAAGCCGGAAGATAAAGATGATTTTCTCTTTTGTCAATAATTTAGAATTATCAATCTTAATACTTATGACCTATTATCCAATGATGTTATATAAAGTGTTTAAAAACACGATTGAGTAGGAACTTTTATTTTAACCACTCAAAATGTTGTTCAACGCGTTGGTTAGTGGTGCAGGGTGACATCCTGGGGGGAACATGGGCCAACCAGGGGTTAAACTGCATCATTGACTAACATAGATGATTGTTATAGAGATTAGACACATTGAACCTGAATACCAATAATAGCAAACTCTCCCTTCAAATGACTCCCTTTTTCTTTTTCTTTTGTACCTTTTCTATTTCCAATAAACATTTATTAAAACTATTGTGTAATTTAATACACTTATTTTAAGTGTCATTGCATTTTCATTATTTTTCCATAAAAACTGTATGTAAATGTAAAAATTGACTAAACTGAAATATATATTATTATTATATTATTAAATAAGGTATGTGTACAAATTCTGGTTGCATAATTAAAAAATACGAATACATATATTTATGAATGTCATAGCGTGTTCAAATCTTTCTTTTTATGACAGATCCATGATCGTTGGATAGAACTTGACGCTATTTATTCAACCTTTAAAGCACTCACTCAGGCATTTGATTCATTAAAAGGTTTGGCTTGCTTTTCAAAGGTTTGGCTTGCTTTTCAATTCAATTCAATTTCAATTCAATTCAGCTTTATTTCCTTACATGTAGTGGTATTTACAAATTTCTACTTGACACCCTAGTGGATGTATATGGTATAAAGACCTGTGTTTAATTATTTTAAAACTTTTAATTACTATATCACTAATTAAATGCCTAATGTAAAGCTCAATTCACTAGTCTACTATCTCAGTAAAACCTAAAAAATAAGAAATCAAAAGACAATCGTGCAATAATATATGGAAAATTGTATTTAAATTGTACATGAATGACAATTGTATATTTCATATTATTTAGTTTTGTGTGCAGTAAGCCTCTTGTAATTTGAGGAGTTAAACCCTTTTGTAAACACAGTTGACTGAACAAACACACATGAATCACATACTCCCTGGCAGGGCTAGTTTTCAACACTGCATGAGATTTGGCATGAGTCAGTGAATATAAGGAGTGCCATAAGTGTATTTCATAAGTTTAAGGTGTGTTGGCAAAATACTCATAGCAATTTAAACGTTGAACTGTACAGATCAATGAATTTATGATTTCAATGTGCTTTTAATATCAATGAGCTTTTTTGATTCAGCTGACTCTGTACACTAAAAAATCAAATTAAAAATAGTAGGTGATGAGCTTTGGATTTAACAAAATGTTGCTAGTCCTGGCAATAATGCTAGTGCAGTTTATGAGTGGCACTGCTCAAGAGGAGTCACTCATTACTATCCCAGCCGGACCAATTAGAGGAACTTTGAACTCGCTTGAAGAATTCAAAGAATATATACCGCAACTTCAAGGCAAAGATCTGGAGTTCAGGACGTATCTCGGAATCCCATATGCCGATCCTCCCGTTGGGGATCTGAGATTCCGACCTCCACGAGCATTGACGACAACATGGAATGAGACACGGAACGCAACACAATATGGCAAAGTCTGTATTCAGGATTCTACAACATATCAGACACGAGGGGGCTCTGTTGACAACATATCAGAGGACTGTTTGACCTTGAACATATGGGCACCTGGTAATGGGTCAAACTCTCAACCAAAGGCTGTAATGGTTTGGATACATGGGGGAGGGTAAGTACATCTTAAGGTCAGGGTGCATGATGGGAAATTTTCTGCATTCCTCAAAGGAGTTATTCATGTTTGAAAAATAACATGTGACTCAATTGAGGAATGCAGAAAATTTCCCAACATGCACCCTGTCCTTAATCTCAAACAATTTGTTCAATTCAAACCTTTCTCCATAAACCTTCCTACAAAATTCTACTAATTCAAATGAGATTCAAACATTTCTCCATAAAAACCTGTCTCCAAAATTCTACTTATTCAAATGAGATTCAAATCTTTCTCAAGGACATGAGTGGTCTATAAACCATTGTATTGTACAAATCTGGAGAGTATTTGAACAATGACAATGTAAATTCTCATGTGGATATTGGTAATACACAACCAAACTAACAATGACTAAGAAATTAATATTTGTTCAACAAACTATGGTTCTCTTGAACTTCTAGTTCAACAAGTTAAACCCAATACCACGGCTTTTATTTATTAATCTGAATGTTATTGTTGCCGTGATTGGGTTTAACTTCCGTGCCATAGTTTTATTTGTTGCAAATTCTCACTATCAGTTATAAATTAAACGCGCATAAAATTCTATGCGCTTCCATAGGCCACTATTAAATATTTTGCATCAAGGGCCGAATAGGCACGGACGTTAAACCTAGGGCGGGCCACAAGATATGTCAGATAAGAAATAAGGCCCAGACTAGGTTTAACTTGTTGAACTATTGAACTTCATGCTAAGATTAACCAGCATATAACTTTTAGCACTCAACGAATTTTCTAATCTAAATATAAAATTGCTTTTTTGCACAATATATAACTAACAAGCACAATAATTTTTAGGTAGAATTTTTGAGTTCAACTGCCAGCTCACAGATTAATCTACTATTTTAGGGGCAACTCATTTAAATATGGATAGTACCTGCTACTATTCCATTTATATTTAAATAAGTTGGCCATAAAATAGTATAAATAAGTAAGTTGAACTGTCAGCCATCAGTTAAATGTGGATGCTACATTATTAATAATATTAAGAGTTGTGTATCTCATGATAATGTTAAAAAGTCTGATTTTTTTAGCTCATCTTCAGGGCTATGTCAGGGAGAAAATCTCTCCCCTTTGCTCTATGCTTTGTTTATAAATGATGTAGAAGCCTTTTTACTTGACAATAGTTGTGAACCTATTCCACTTATGGATGACGCACATCAAGGTATTCAAAATGTAGTTTTGGATGGAATTAAACTGGAAAATGTGTCTGTTTTAAAATATCTTGGAGTTATTATTGATCATAAGGGTGGATTCAATCAAAATATTAAAATGTATATAGCCAGGCAGAAAAGGCCATGTTTGCTATACTTAGCCAGGGTAATAGATATTCGTTACCAATTAAGACACAATTACATCTTTTTGATACGCTTGTTGCCCCCATTTTGTTATAAGGGGCTGAGGTATGGGGCTTTATCAACAATACAAAAATAGAAAAATTACATTTAAAGTTTTTAAAGTATATCCTTAAAGTCAAAGCATCAACACCAACCTTTATGGTTTATGGTGAGTTAGGGAGAATGCCATTAAGGGTAAAATTTGATTTATGTATATCAAAAAATTGGTATAGATTAAGCTCTAACAATGAAAAAATGCTCTCAGCAAAGATGTACAAAATATATAGAAGTTATTTTGATAAAAATCTTGTGAAGTCTGACTGGCTGGATTATGTCAAGAAGTCATTAGATAATCTTGGTATGACAAACATTTGGTTAAATCCTAGTAGTTCGCATTTTTCAAAATTTGTTAAAATGGTAAAATTAAGGCTAGAAGACCAGTTCAGGGAATCGTGGGAAAATGATGTAAGTAATAGTAACATAGGTTTTAATTATAGAATTTTTAAAACAGAATTCAAGTTTGAAGACTTCTTATTTTCACTGCCTCAAAAATATAGAGTCATTTTATCAAAATACAGAATGTCCAACACAAAATTACCTATTGAGAGGGGTAGGTATAGAAATGTAGAAAGAAATAGAAGATTTTGTGAACTATGTAATAACAATTCATTAGGAGATGAATTTCATTTTATATTAGAATGTAAGTCTGTTAAAAGCATTAGAAAACAATACTTACCCCAATATTTTTGTAAAAACATTAGTACTTTTAAATATGCCAAGCTGTTACAATCTGATAGTAAAGTCTTGTTAGCATTATGTAAGTTTCTAAATGAGGCTGGGAAGCAATTGTAAATATGTTTGTTATGAAATACTTAATTGTTAAATACTTATTTACTGTATGTACTTTTGCCTAATACCCTTTATTTGGGTGATGGTATAATAAATAAAATTGAAAAAAAAAATATTCTGGTTCAAGAAAATCATATTTCTGGAAAAAGAATCCAGCTGGTTGAATCTAACATAATTAAATGTTAAAATGTGTCATGAAAATGCAGTTAACCAATGCTTACAAAGAATTTTTGATTCATGGTCTAAAATGTATTTCATGAATTGAGATGTAAATTCAACTGTGACTGCTAAATGGAAGAATGATCAATAAACACCTCAATAAAGGCATTCAACTCTTGTGTGCACTTGAGAGTGAAATACTTTAATACAGAAATTCATTTCTATTCAGTTAAGGCCATGTCTGGAATTTTGCTGCAACCCTTAATAGAGTCAAATGTTATTTTTCAATAACCTCTATTGAGGGTTGCAGCAAAATTCCGAACATGCACCCTGGCCTTAAAAATATAAAGAACCCAGGGGTAGAGTAATACAGCTGTGTTTATGATAAGACTTATCATTATGACATGTATAAAACAGCTAAATAAAAGAGATGTTGTTCAAAAGCTTTGGTAACCTCCCTGCATCTTGGAGATATACAGACAATACAGTTCGAGAACCTTTGAAAAATTAAATTACATTCTCCATTTTTAGCATGATTTGTGATTTGGGTTATTGGTTATTTGTTGTAGGTACCAAGAGGGGAGCACTGACAAAGTATATGATGGCACAGCACTAACTGTGATGGGAGATGTAATAATTGTGTCTATGAACTACAGATTGAATGTCTTTGGATTTCTCAGCACAGGAGATAGTGTAGTCCCAGGTAAAAGATTAATACTATCTGATATTAGGTAATATAATTAAAAGGGATTAAACATTGTTTCTATTTAGTTTTCAATTATTAAAGATAGACAAGTCATTAATGTGCAAAATGTCCCTATCTGCCATTTGTTACAGACCTTGACTGCCAAATGCCAACTACCGAACAATGTCCACAAAAAGTGTGCGTATATGGTTGATTATTTCAAGCAACCACATTATTTGAAATACTGTGTTCTGGCTGGCTGGAACATGACACACCTTGCCTAGCTACGTATCAATACACATTATTGCAATTTTGATTTTCAATTTTCCATGCTTCATAAACCAATGGTTCCAGGAAACATGGGTTTGCTTGACCAGAAGCTGGCGCTCCATTGGGTGAAGGAGAACATAGCACTGTTTGGAGGAGATCCAGAAAGGATAACAATATTTGGAGAATCTGCAGGATCAGCTAGTGTTACAACACAGGCCTTTTCCCCACAAAATAAGGGCCTTTTCCAGTAAGTTATACTTGTTACAACACAGGCTTTCCTCGCAAAACAAGGGCCTTTTCCAGTAAGTAATACTTGTTACAACACAGGCCTTTTCCCCACAGAACAAGGGTCTTTTCCAGTAAGTTATACATGTTAAAACACAGGCCTTTCCCCACAAAATAAGGGCTGTTTCCAGTAAGTAATACTTGTTACAACACAGGCCTTTTCCCCACAAAATAAGGGCCGTTTCCAGTAAGTACACAGGCTTTTTTCCCACAAAATAAGGGCATTTTCCAGTAAGTAATGCTTGTAACAATATAGGCCTTTTCCCCACAGAATAAGAGCCTTTTCCAGTAAGTAATACTTGTTACAACACAGGCCTTTTCCCCACAAAATAAGGGCCTTTTCCAGTAAGTAATATTTGTTACAACACAGGCCTTTTCCCCACAAAATAAGGGCCTTTTCCAGTAAGTAATACATGTTACAACACAGGCCTTTTCCCCACAGAACAAGGGCCTTTTCCAGTAAGTAATATGTCTTCTAACCTTCTAAGCCTTTTCCCCACAAAAAAGGCTTTTTCCAGTAAGTAT
The DNA here is from genome assembly GCA_903813345.2 of Owenia fusiformis. Taxonomy (NCBI): domain Eukaryota; kingdom Metazoa; phylum Annelida; class Polychaeta; order Sabellida; family Oweniidae; genus Owenia; species Owenia fusiformis. Next base: position 38,738,967 of record CAIIXF020000007.1, read on the forward strand.
TATTTGAACAAGTTAAAAAATATATCAAAATCACCATTTCTAGTATCTCGATATCACACTAAAAAACTCATCCGCATGTCTTTCAGAATAAAAACCTTATCAAATCCCAACCAGTCAATAACCTCTATAGTCTATATGCATATCTGTCTTCAGGCGTGTTATTGCACAGAGTGGTTCTCTTCTTGCATCATGGGCCTTTAACATGGAGGACAATGTACCATCAATTAAGGGTATGGGACAACAACTAGGCTGCAGTAATGAAAGTATGGCTGACCTAGTGGAGTGTCTACGTGGAGTAGATGTCACTGAGCTGTATATTGCATGTAAGATTATATATTAAACAGACCATCAGAATGAAATGAGTATAATTGAATAGAATGTTATAACCAAAATGACAACAAATGTAAACTCATATCATATTCTGCTTTATTATTCTTGATCAAATATTAGAAATGTATTGAAAGACCTAAACAATCGTATCTACTATTATAACCTCATGAATGCATGAAGACACAATTCACAATTTGTCTAGTTGGCCGAGAGGGCTTAAGCGCTAGCACGTTCAAACTAGGCGATTGGGTGCCATAACCATGAGGTTGCTAGCACGTTCAAACTAGGCGATTGGGTGACGTAACCACAAGGTTGCGAGTTGGAGACGCGTGTGCTCCTTGTGTTTATTCATTAATGAATAGTATATGTTTGGGGAATGTCTAGGATGGGAATCCTTTTATTTACATCTTAATGTGCTTTTTTCAGCTCTGTATTATATGCAAAGGGCCATGGGTGCAAGATGGTCCCCTGTGGTGGATGGGGAGTTCATCACAGAGCCCCCTGTGAAACTGGATGAAGCCACTGGGCCAGGGTATGAGATGTTGACCAGTGTGGACCTTATGATGGGGATCAACAGTCATGAAGGATATTTGCTTATTGGGGCTGATCCCAGAATCTCCTCTGGGAACCAATCAAGTGCTGTAGCATTCGTGGAGGAGCTGATGCAGACAACGAGTAACTATTACGGGGGAGATTTATCAAATGATATGTATGAGGCCATCTGGTATGCTTACTTTGGACTAAAGGCCATAGATGATATGAGTGCGGATGAACTATTTGAGAGAGTGGTTCAAGCAGGAACAGATGAACAGTTCTTGCTTCCGTTTGACCATCTAACACATGCCTATGGTCAGAATTGCTTTCTGTACCACTTGACCCATGCTCCTAGCTATAAAGCAGGGACTGTGCCATCCTGGATGACTGGTGCTGACCATGCAGATGACTTGCAGTATCTGTTCTTCTCCCCTATCATGCCATTTACACCCAATGGCACTGAACTGGAGAAGAATATCTCGGAAAATATGATCACCTACTGGACAAACTTCGCAAAGACTGGGTGAGTATTTTTTTAAAAAGACACTAAGAGTTCAAATCAGTTTCAATCTTAAAGAACAAGAAAGTTGGAAATTAATATTTCATATTTCATAAGTAAGATTTCCAGGTTGTCTTTTATGTAAAAGTATTTCTTATTTCCAGTTTCCTATATCAAAACATTTGATTTGGATAAATCTTTGATATATACATGTATAAGTTAGAATTGGAAAACCTAGAATTGGAAATAAAGATTTTTAAGATATTAATCACAAAATGTCCCATTGATTTTCCTCTCAATTTATTTAAGTGATTTCTCTTGTCTCATTGCAGAGATCCCAACGAGCCAGAAAACCCAATTTTGTCAACATATTGGTCGGCATCTACCAGCGAGTCCAGTCATTACATAGAATTTGGAGACACCATCCAAGCCAAAGATGGCTCTATTAAACGAGAACGTTCAAAATTCTGGAATGATTATATTGGTAAACTGCTGACCAATGCACAATGTTCTCTCAATTCAGTTGAGAATGGAGACAAGGAAGAGGAATGTGTGAAACCTGGTACAACTAATGTTGGAATTGCAGTTGAAGCTGCAAAGGCTTTGGTACTAGGAATGGCGTTCCTTGGTACATTTTGGTACTAGGAATGGTGTTCCTTGGTACATTTTGGTACTAGGAATGGCATTCCTTGGTACATTTTGGTACTAGGAATGGCTTTCCTTGGTACATTTTGGTACTAGGAATGGCGTTCCTTGGTACATTTTGGTACTAGGAATGGCTTTCCTTGGTACATTTTGGTACTAGGAATGGCTTTCCTTGGTACATTGTGGCACTAGGAATGGCTTTCCTTGGTACATTTTGGTACTAGGAATGGCGTTCCTTGGTACATTTTGGTACTAGGAATGGCGTTCCTTGGTACATTTTGGTACTAGGAATGGCGTTCCTTGGTACATTTTGGTACTAGAGATGGTTTTCCTCAGTATACTTCAAGAAGCTAGAGTAGAAACCTATATATAATTGTGAGACAAATAAGTGATACTATTATGCTAAATCACTGTAAAACACATGTTTGATATTACTGTATTACTATTATACACTCCATGCTATGCTAAATCACTGTAAAACACATGTTTGATATTACTGTATTACTATTATACACTCCATGCTATGCTAAATCACGGTAAAACACACATTTGATATTACTGTATTACTATTATACACTCCATGCTATGCTAAATCACTGTAAAACACATGTTTGATATTACTGCATTACTATTATACACTCTGTGATAGCTACATGTATCATGGGATATCTCTATGATGACCTACTGACAATTAGTTCTCAGTATAGTATATAACAAGGGATGCATTTACTGTTTTTTCATATTTCTTATGTCTATTTTTCCCTATTCATGGATTTTATATTTTACAAGATGAAATAAAATTATCACATTTTGAAGTTGTAATTTCACCAGTTTTAATGTTCAAAATCTTTAATTTAGAACTCAACTTTATCAATGTAACAACAAAGTAAAGTTCATATTCCCGCTTTGTTGAATACCTGTAGCTTAACCTCTCTATTATTTCATGGTCTATGAGGCTTTACTAAATAGCATCATATAATGGTTTGCCTTGGGGTTTTTGAATCCTTTTACATCATACAAACATGAGATGTGGTATATGTTTTGAATACCACTCTCTATATTTTTGATAGTTATACAATATGAAATAGTCATGGATTTTGGATTTACACCCCCCCCCCCTCTTTCATGAACATGCATGGAATAAAGTAAAAAAAACTCCAATGTATATTTGTACATGCATGAGCATGAGATAAATGTATGGGTTTTAAGTAAATAAACCTCCAATGTAATGGGGTATATCCTGAGGGAAATATAAATATCTTATTGAGGGACCGAGGTAAGATATAATATTTTCCGAAAGATATACCCCATATTCAAAACTGAGTATCACATAACTTATTTGACGAGTGAAGTTGAAGTTGACAGTTTTGCCATGCATGAGCAATATGATAAATGTATGGGTTTTAAGTAAATAAACCTCCAATGTAGATTTGAGATAAATGTATATGTTGTAAAAAGACTTTTCAAAGGTAAAACCTTGAGAACCGAGACACATGACTGTATGAGTGTTGAATAATCTCTCATTTTCATATAGCGCAGTCAGATGTCCAGAAATGAGCCCTTCATAGTTCGACTTTTTCAGGAAAGCAACAAACTTGGCACAGTTGTAGAAACACTTGATCTGAGTGGAAAATGATTTCGGGGCAAGTGATCCGGAGTGGTCTTCATGGATTTTTTAGTCTCTGACCCCAACCCCTATCAGGCGGGGAGGGGGTACATTATAAAAAATAAATAAAAATGGTTGTGAAGTAAATTTTTTTAAATGACTTCATTTGGTGATTGCTCTGAGCCTTGAAATTGAGACAAACTAATTGTAGATGTGGTGTTAAGTGTGGAAAATGCATTTTGACCCAATTATCTAGCGTGAATTCATCTTTTAAAGGGTCAAATATGGGACATCAAGTACTGTATTTCAAGAATGTGATGTCTGATCATCTTGGAAAAATTCATACTAATAGGGGTATAAGTGTTCATCACAAATATAGAATATGGCTTGGGTAGCTCATGTATTTTTTGAAATAAAAATTATCGAAATTTGAATTTCTAAGCCCTTGCGGCCTAGGGGTAACCTTATTCTACCTTAATAATTTTTAAGATATGCAATGTATGGGTCTCATATGAGCTCAAAATGGTGCATTGAGTCTTGTTTTGTCATATTATTCCTAATTGGATAGAAAAATGATTGGAACTTTTCAAAAAAAATAAAATTTCATTATCGCTTCTGAAGGGCCAGGGGTAACCATATTTTACCTTAATAACTTTCAAGGTTTGTAATATATGTATCCCAAATTAGCTCAAGATGATGCATATAGTTCTGTTTAATCATAATACCTCCAATAAGATGTAGAAAATGATTGGATATTTCTTAAAATTTGAAATTTTCATTTTAGCTTATGATGGCCTGGGGGGGGGGGGCTTATTTAACCTTGAACTTTTCTTAATTATGAGACGTATGCATCTCAAATGAGTTTAGAATTGTGTCATATACTCTTGTTTTGTCATATTATTCCTTAGGAGATGTAAAAAATAATGGAAATTTGAAAAATGACATTTTTAGCTTTTGACAGGTCAGGGGTGATTTTATCATATATTACCATAATATAGAAGCAAAGGATGGAGTGAGTTTAGCAGCCCCGTCCCCATGACCGATGCCATTGGCAGCTTGGGTCTTAAAGCATTTATGACCCAAGCTGCAATAAACCATGCTGACCTATTCTCAACCAATCAGCGAGCTTGAAGGAACAAGTGGTAAATGCGTGCACATTAATGATGCGATTTCGTCAGAGAAAATGACCATATAGAAAGCCGTCCTTATTTCGACAACAAACTCTGATTAGCACAGTGAGTTCAGAGATTCATTGAAAACTGATAGAGTGAAGACGAAGCTCTCTTTTGAGAAGGAAAGTCGAATGAATGCAAAGGGTAGTAAGTCCAGTCACCTTAGCCTGATGGGGGGGGGGGGTTAATAGGTGAGCTGCTTCTGTCAACGATTCTGTCAGTGAATAATGACAGTCAATGATTGGGCACAAGAATGCCAAATGTTATCACAATAATTTTCAAGATAAAATGATCTCAAAATGGGGAAAATAGTCTGTTTTTACTTTATTCCTACTGAGATAATGATTAACAACAATTAGAAAATTCAGTGACACATTTAAATCTCAATCCATTTATTCCATTTTTCCATAGCAGTAGAATACAGATGTAACATCACATCCAATGATTGTATGAGAAATGGGGAGGATTAAACTTTGGTCATGGGCAGGTAGATATTGATATGTTTTCTCCCTTACCATATGCTATCCAAATTGACTTTTTCAGTTTTTAACATCACATATATGCCAGGATAACCACATCAGAATTAAATGTAAGGAGTATTATTCTTTCTCTTGAAGGCCATGATTGAAGCAGTCTAACTGAAAATATTGAGAAATATCCTTTAATCTGCTTCTTCTTATAAGAGCAAGGGTGATGGCAGAACCTCACTGTTGGGCTAAAACATTGCATTGCCTCCTTAATTTATGTGGTCACTATCTTCTTTCCATTCATTTCAAGGGTTTCAGTTTCCTCCTTAGACTGTCCTTGTTCCAGTTCCACAAGTCTCTCTAGTGCTGTTTTAAAGGTGCAACAATTAGTGCAAAGGGGCCATTCAACGATCATGGACCAGTGTCAAAATATATTCAAGTTTTGATATTTCATCAAGACTAACATATATGTTTATTTCTTTCCAAAGAAACCCCCTGGATGAACATTATTTCAGCTGATTCCTCTTGAAATGTTTTGGATCTTAAAAACCTATAAGTGGGACTCCCTTTATAGAAGCTTTGAACTGAATTTACACTTCTTAATGCTGAAATTGATAGTTTATCCATACATTTTAAGAAAATAGGTATGCCAAAGCCAAATATTGCCCTGATAGCTCAGAAAAAGTAACAAAATTGAATCTTCTACAGACCTTGTTGCCCCTTTAAGCTAGTGTCCTTGTAAACATCCCAGCTGACATCAAGGCAATGAACTATTTGCAGACTTTTACGTGGGTAATATCATATTTGCATAATCACCAAATTTTCTTTATATTTCACTGTTAGCATGTTTAACTATACATGCCCTGTCTATTATTTCGGCATCTACTATGTAGCTTAGTCATTCAACTTTGATGATAATGAGCATAGATACAAACAGCACAAAACTGGAACAGTGAGGAAAGTATATCCTACTAATTTTCTTCTGTGGAATTGGCAAGATTTCCTAAGATGGTTGGAACAAGAGGGAGCTGTTTTCCTTCCAGGCATCAAAACCGAAACCCTGGAGGAAGATGGCAAGAAGATAGTGACCTCACAATGAAGTAATGCAATATCTTAGCCCGATAGTGAAGTATCTGCCATCGCCATTCGCTCATATGAAGAAGCATGCCAAAGACTGCTTCTGTCATGACCTAATAAGAATCATAGTCAATACAGTTGATTTTGATGTGGTTTAAACTGGCAGTAACTTGTGCTGAAAAATTTCAATTTGGATTGCATATGGCCTATAGTGAGGGGAAATTCCTCCAGTATGTACGACCTGCCTTAGATATTTCAAGGCCACTTGGCCTTACCATTTTTCATACAATCGCTAGATGCATTCTGCTACTATTAAATCAACTGATTTGCAGGAATAGAAGGTGTACCCAGAGGTTACGCAAGTGTTCTTATGCTTTAAATCTTTTTTGATACCCTAAAATTAGAAGACTAGAGTCCTTATTCATTCTGATGCATTCTTACCCACAGTTTCTATCACCACATGAATGTGGCTGGACTACTCCCACTGCTGATACTGAGGCCACAACATAAAATGTAGGTCATGGGGTAGATACCTGTGTCAAGAGAACAGATGCAAATGTTTGAAAGCAGATCTGATTGGCTCTGGACTTATCAAACATTTTCATATCTTAGAAAATGTTCTATAAAACTAGATAGTATTGCCATTGGTACTAAAAAGGAATAAATGGCTGTTGAGATTCATTTTTTTATAATTGTTAATCATTATTGTATATCTCAGTAGCAATAATATGACAAAACTATAGACTATATTCACTATTTTGAGCTCATTTGAGTAGACAATATGATATATCTTTGTTTAAATTTTTAAGGTAAAATCAGGTCATTCCTGACCTATCATAAACTACACTACCAATCTCAAACTGCATCAAACAGCATGGTTTCATAAACAGCGCTGTAAAAACAGTACTGAACACAGCTGTTTTCTAAAACAGTACTGAGCTGTAAAAACAGTACTGTACTATGCTGTCCAAAACAGATGGTGTTAGAATAGCATTGTACATTGCTATATAGTGCAGTACTCTGACTGCACTGTTACTGTTTACAGCGCTGCAAGAAGATGTTGCGGATTGGGGGTGTAATATGAAAATGTCATTTTCTTATAATTTCCAATCATTTTTTCACTCCTTGGGAATGATATGATAAAACAGGACTAAATATACCATCTTAAGCTCATTTGAGGTGACTATGTCTCATATTTAGAAAATTATTAAGGTAAAATAAGGTTACCCCAGGGCCATCAAGAGCTTAAGTGAAAATTTTGATTTTTTAGATATATCCGATCATTTTCTACATCTTATTGGAGGTATAATGATTAAACAGAACTATATGCAACATCTTGAGCTAATTTGAGATGCATATATTACATATCTGGGAAATTATTAGGGTAAAATATGGTTACCCCTGGCCCTTTAGAACCGAAAATGAAAATTTGATTTTTTTTTAATTTCCAATAATTTTTTTACATTTAATTAGGAATAATATGACAAAACAATACTTAATGCAACAATTAGAATTCATATGAGGCCCAAACATTGCGTATCTTAAAAATTATTAAGGTAAAATAAGGTCACCCCTAGGCCGCAAGGGCTTAAATATCCATATTTCGATAATTTATTTCTCAAAAATTACATGAGCTACACAAGCCATATATCATATGAGTGATTAACACCTATATCTCTATTAGTATGAATTTTTTCAGGATGATCAGACATCACATTCTTGAAATACAGTACTTGATGTCCCATATTTGACCCTTTGAAAGGTGAATTCACGCTAGATAATTGGGTTAAAATGTATTTTCCTACCTAAACACCACTTCTAAAATAGGTTTTTCTCAATTTCAAGGCTCAAAGCAATCACCAAATGAAGTCATTTAAAGAAATATTCTTTACAACTATTTTTATTTATTTTATTATAATGTACCCCCTCCCCGCCTGATAGGGGTGGGGGTCAGAGGCTTACAATCCATGAAGACCACCCCGAATCACTTGCCCCGAAATCATTTTTCATTCAGATCATATGTTTCTACAACTGTGCCAAGTTTGTTGCTTTCCTGAAAAAGTCGAACTACCAAAGGGACATCTGACTGCGCTAATAGGAGACCGAGCCACCACACACTCTGTATGGCTCGCTTGCGACACTTTGATATGCCTTGGTGACCTTCGTGAAGGTGACCAAGTATGTCCTGTCTCATAGAACTTGGTATAACAATTCTTGATCCACGCATTAAGATATCATTTTGAACTGTGAGTTCTTCATGAATTGTCCAATAAGCTTTCAATGCTGAAGGTAAATGATTTTTCTCGGGCCAACCATGCATGACATATTCTAAAATTTGTGAACACAATGGATCTAGAGATTGTTCCCTTTTAATATCTAACAAGCGGTTTTCAGTGACAGGTAAATCCATTACTCCGGCTATCATTGCATAACACTCACTTGAAAGATCTTTATCAGATTTCTCACCGGCACCTGGAAGGGGTGCTCTACTCAACGTGTCGGCTAAAACTAGATTCTTGCCTGGAACGTGTGAAATGATATATCGATATCTGAATAAACTTAGATGGAAACGTTGTATACGAGCTGGAAGTTCATTCACGCTCTTAGTTCCGAGAAGACTAACTAAAGGCTAATATGATCAGTTTCGATATGAAAGGACCTTATACACCCTCCATTGGGATCTCCCCATGAGAAAAAAATAATTCATCTGATTTTTCAAAATAAAAATACTGCTTTTATTATTACATTTATATGTACACTAGTATCTTTTTGACCTATATTCAGCACTGTATTGATGAATGGGCCACTTATTAGGGCCAATATTCAATCATACAGGGTGTTCCAAAAATAACAGGACTGGTGCTGGCATTTTGTCAATTCTGCACCAAGTGTCTTCAAATTTTCACAAATTGTACTTTGAAGTATTGTTAGTAAAATTGTAAAGTTTCAGAAAAAATGATAATATGTGGGTAGAGTTATGGTTACTATAGTAACATGACATCACAATACCCGGGGCAACTTTTTCATGAAAATGTGATATCTAACATTTTTGTGTTACTGAAGAAAGTATCTAATTCACCTATTATAATACAACATTTCTTGTTTGTTTTATTATTTGCTTTGTTGTAATGGTATTGCTATACAACTAAGATTCAAGTATGATTATATAATGATATAATATTCATTCAATTTCCTGGGATATCAGTCTGTATAACGGTCTGCACAATTCACGGTTGAGTTCTTGAAAAGTCATCCACTTTGATGACATGTCTCCCAGCAAGTCAGCTTTAAAGACCACTGCAGCTATAGAGGAGCTAGGTCTTGAGGTGACCATGCACCATACTCTTCTGATCATGCAATATCTAACTTTTCACTTATATGGAGAATGGAATGCTATTCGGCGTGGTAAGACCTTTAAAGATAAGAATGACCTTCTCCAAGTTGTCTAATCGACCCTGAGTGACATGTCTTCAAATGGGTTCACTCATGTATTTGAGACATGGATACAGAGTGCTACAGACCAAAGAGGAGCCTACTTTTCAAAGTAGAGAATACATAAGAATATCAAATTATATAAAGCAAATGTAATTCCCACCAGTTGTTGCATTTCAACTTTGATATGGGATGTACAAAACATTAAAAGTCTCTGTAAGAGTCTCCGTAACTTTCTGAGTGGAATGTTGCCCCGGGTATTGTGATGTCATGTTACCATAGCAACCATAACTCTACCTGAGTTTCATAATTTTTGTCGAAACTTTGGAATCCTAGTTACAATACATGAAAGTACATCATGTAAAATTTTGAAGACGATTGGTGCATATTTAACAAAATACCAGCACCAGTCCTGTTACTTTTGGAACACCCTGTAAAGTGTACAGGGGTCCAGATGCCAAACCAGGAAGTGTTTTTGTGTCTGTCAAAATCCATTTGCATCCTACACATCCCTACATCTTATCCAAATATGTTATTACATAATGAAACATAACAGTATAATCTTTGGATTTACAAAGTTGTATGGGATTTCATAAGTGTAAAAGTTCCTTTTGAAGCATTTTCCTATAGCCATTTTGTAGGAAAAAAATGATGAAAAAAATGTCTAAGCCTTTAATTTGAAGTATGACCTGAATCGATTGCAAACTTTATATTTGCACATCTGATGTGATATACCATTTGTGTCATATTGTGAAATTATTTAATTTGCAATCGATTCAGGTCATAGTGTATTTTAGGTATTTTTGTGAAAATCAATAGAAACCAATGGCCTCCACTGGAATCTGATGATATCCACATGTTAAGTCAATGGAGCACATCCAATGGCAAGTCAATACACCCTTGCTGAACTTAATGACCTCAACCTCAGCCCATGTGGGTCCAAACGCTTAAATATTTTCCACAGTATTATGTGACATTGTATTCTTTATGTTACACCTAAAATGATTCATTTTGTTCATGGGGAGATCATAATGGCGGGTGCACTAGATCCTTTAATTCCGACCACTGATAGTCTGAGAACTTATCACATCCCCATGTTACTCCTACGCTTCTTTGTCTATTTGAGGATATCTCCTCTCTTCACTTCTGAGAGAACTCGATGCATAAGATACAGGTTTCCAGTCGCATTGGGAATTTTCGCGCTGGTAAATCGCTGCGCCCAGACCATGCTTTGAGACATCTGCACTTACTGTAGTTTCATGATTTGGATCATAATGTTTCAACACAGTATTTGAGCAGAGTTCCTTTTTGATACTATCGAATGCATTTTGCTGAGAATCCCATGTAAACACGTAGTCAGAGGAAGTCAAATCTCGCAGTGGTTTCGAAAGTTTGGCTAAGTTAGACGTAAACTTACCTGAATGATGAACCATGCCATAAAAATCTATGTACGTCTGTAGGTGCACTCATTTCTGATATTGCGCAAACTTTTTCAGGATCAGGAGAGACACCTTTTTCTGAGACTAGAGTCCCAAGGAATTTTACACTCTTTTTAATAGTCCATTTAGGTAACTGTATCTAATAGGAAGAGCAAATTCGATTTGCAGTGAACAGAAGGACAAAGTATAAGAAACGTCAAATGATAAATTAGCATTAGAAAGATGCGGTTACCCTAAATGGACTATGTTATGGTTATGTTGTGGGAGGTTTTGGATATGGGGTATATCCTGAGGGAAATATAGATATCTTATTGAGGGACCGAGGTAAGATATAATATTTCCCGAAAGATATACCCCATATTCAAAACTGAGTATCACATAACTTATTTGACGAGTGAAGTTGAAGTTGACAGTTTTGCCATAGCGAAATATTTTAACAAATTGACCGTTTCTACACTGAACAAAAACATTTTCCATGGAATGTTGGAGCGCAAGATATATAAATGGCCTGCTCCTCCAAGATATCAATAGACTATATCACGCTGTTATGTACCTGAAACCTCACTTGACATAAATAAATATAACTTAACTTGACCATTTACTTAAAGGGGCAACAAGGCCTGTAGAGAGAAATTTAGGAACATTTTAACTTTTTCTGAGCTATCAAGGCAACGTCATTTGGCTTGACATCCTCTTTGACATACCTATTTTCTTAAAATGTATGGATAGACTATCAAGTTCAGCATTAAAAAGTGTAAATTCAGTTCAAAGTTTCAAAAAGGGGAAATCCACTTTTGTATTTTTAAGATCCCCCATTTTTCAAGAGGAATATCAGCTGAAATAATGTTTAATGTTTATCTAGGGGGTTTCTTTGCAGATAATAAAAATAGATGTTAGTCTTGATGAAATATCCAAACTTAAATATACATATGTATATAATATATGTATTTTGAAGCTGGTCCATGATCGTTGAATGGCCCCTCTGCACTAATTGTTGCACCTTTAAATAACTAACAATATAAATATTTTCACAACATGAATTCGGTAAACCCTTTTGCAAACACAGTTGACTGAACAAACACACTAGCATGAATATAAGGAGCGTCATTACTGTACTTCATAAGTTGGCCAAATACTAAAAGCATTTTAGCATTTAAAAACAAAATGTTGCTAGTACTGGGGGTAATGCTAGTACAGTTTATGGGTGTCACCACTCAAGAGGAGTCACTCATTACTATCCCAGCTGGACCAATTAGAGGCACTTTGAACTCGCTTGAAGTATTTAAATATATACCGCAACTCCAAGGCAAAGATCTACAGTTCAGGATGTTTCTCGGAATCCCATATGCCGATCCTCCCATTGGGGATCTGAGATTCCGACCTCCACGAGCATTGACGACAACATGGAATGAGACACAGAATGCGACAGAGTATGGCAAAGTCTGTATTCAGGATCCTACAACATATCAGACACAAGGGGGCTCTGTTGACAACATGTCAGAGGACTGTTTGACCTTGAACATATGGGCACCTGGTAATGGGTCAAACTCTCAACCAAAGGCTGTAATGGTTTGGATACATGGGGGAGGGTAAGTACACCTTAATCTCAAACAATTTGTTCAATTCAAACCTTTCTCCATAAACCTTCCTACAAAATTCTACTAATTCAAATGAGATTCAAATCTTTCTCCATATAAACCTTCCTGCAAAATTCTACTAATTCAAATGAGATTCAAACATTTCTCCATATAAACCTGTCTCAAAAATTGTACTAATTCAAATGAGATTCAAACATTTCTCCATAAACCTGTCTCCATAATTCTACTAATTCAAATGAGATTCAAATCTTTCTCCATATAAACCTTCCTGCAAAATTCTACTAATTCAAATGAGATTCAAATCTTTCTCCATATAAACCTTCCTGCAAAATTCTACTAATTCAAATGAGATTCAAACATTTCTCCATATAAACCTGTCTCCAAAATTGTACTAATTCAAATGAGATTCAATTCAATTGAATTGAATTGAATTCAAACATTTCTCCATAAACCTGTCTCCATAATTCTACTAATTCAAATGAGATTCAAATCTTTCTACATATAAACCTTCCTGCAAAATTCTACTAATTCAAATGAGATTCAAACATTTCTCCATATAAACCTGTCTTCAAAATTGTACTAATTCAAATGAGATTCAAACATTTCTCCATAAACCTGTCTCCATAATTCTACTAATTCAAATGAGATTCAAATCTTTCTCCATATAAACCTTCCTGCAAAATTCTACTAATTCAAATGAGATTCAAACAGTTCTCCATATAAACCTGTCTCCAAAATTGTACTAATTCAAATGAGATTCAAACATTTCTCCATAAACCTGTCTCCATAATTCTACTAATTCAAATGAGATTCAAATCTTTCTCCATATAAACCTTCCTGCAAAATTCTACTAATTCAAATGAGATTCAAACATTTCTCCATATAAACCTGTCTCCAAAATTGTACTAATTCAAATGAGATTCAAACATTTCTCCATAAACCTGTCTCCATAATTCTACTTATTCAAATGAGATTCAAATCTTTCTCCATATAAACCTTCCTGCAAAATTCTACTAATTCAAATGAGATTCAAACATTTCTCCATATAAACCTGTCTCAAAAATTGTACTAATTCAAATGAGATTCAAACATTTCTCCATAAACCTGTCTCCATAATTCTACTAATTCAAATGAGATTCAATCTTTCTCAAGGACATGAGTGGTCTATAAAACAGAGAACCAATGAAATGTTACAATTTTCTCATATCCCAATCAATGGTTCCATATACATATGGTACATATGTTCTCACTATTGTACAAATCTGGAAATGACATGTAAATTCTCATGTGGATATTGGTAATACACAACCAAACAAACAATGACTAAGAAATTAATATTTGTTCAACAAACTAAGACTTAGAGGGGGTGTTCTCTTGAACTTCATGCTAAGATTAACCAGCATATAACTTTTACCACTCAACGGATTTTCTAATCTAAAAATAAAATTGCTTATTTGCACAATATATAACTAACAAGCACAATAATTTTTATGAAGCATTTTGAGTTCAACTGCCAGCTGGCAGATTAATCTACTATTTTAGGGGCAACTCATTTAAATATGGATAGTACCTGCTACTATTCCATTTATATTTAAATAAGTTGGCCATAAAATAGTATAAATAAGTAAGTTGAACTGTCAGCCATCAGTTGAATGTGGATGCTACCTTATTCTAAATATTCTGGTTCAGGAAAATCATATTTCTGGAAGAAGAATCCAGCTGGTTGAATCGAACATAATTAAATGTTAACATGTGTCATGAAAATGCAGTTAGCCAATGCTTACAAAGAATTTGTGATTCATGGTCTAAAATGCATTTCATAAAGTGAGATGTAATTTCAACTGTGACTGCTAAAAGGAAAAATGATTTGTCCACAAATGATCAATAACACCACAATAAAAGCATTCAACTCTACACTGTGTAGTGTGCACTAGAGTGAAATACTCTATACAGATATTCATTAGTGAAATACTCTAATACAAAAATTCATAAGTGAAATACTCTATTACAGAAATTATTAGTGAAATACTCTAATACAGGAATTCATTAGTGAAATACTCTAAACAGAAATTCATTAGTGAAATACTCTAATACAGAAATTATTAGTGAAATACTCTATTACAGAAATAATTAGTGAAATACTCTAATACGGGAATTCATTAGTGAAATACTCTAAACAGAAATTCATTAGTGAAATACTCTATACAGAAATCCATTAGTGAAATACTCTAAACAGAAATTCATTAGTGAAATACTCTTAACAGAAATTCATTAGTGAAATACTCTAAACAGAAATTCATTAGTGAAATACTCTAATACAGAAATTCATTAGTGAAATACTCTAATACAGAAAGTATTAGTGAAATACTCGTAACAGAAATTCATTAGTGAAATACTCTAATACAGAAAGTATTAGTGAAATACTCTAAACCAGAAATTCATTAGTGAAATACTCTAAACAGAAATCCATTAGTGAAATACTCTAAACAGAAATTCATTAGTGAAATACTCTAATACAGAAATTCATTAGTGAAATACTCTAATACAGAAATTCATTAGTGAAATACTCTAATACAGAAATTCATTAGTGAAATACTCTAAACAGAAATTCATTAGTGAAATACTCTTATACAGAAATCCATTAGTGAAATACTCTAATACAGAAAGTATTAGTGAAATACTCTAAACAGAAATTCATTAGTGAAATACTCTATACAGAAATTCATTAGTGAAATACTCTAATACAGAAATTCATTAGTAAAATACTCTAATACAGAAATTCATAAGTGAATACTCTAAACAGAAATTCATTAGTGAAATACTCTTATACAGAAATCCATTAGTGAAATACTCTAATACAGAAAGTATTAGTGAAATACTCTAATACAGAAATTCATTAGTGAAATACTCTAAACAGAAATTCATTAGTGAAATACTCGTTACAGAAATTCATTAGTGAAATACTTTTATATTGGAATTAATTTCTATTCAGTTAGGGGTAGAGTAATACAGCTGTGTTTATGATAAGACTTATCATTATGACATGTTTAAAACAGCTAAATAAAAGAGATGTTGTTCAAAAGCTTTGGTAACCTCCCTGCATCTTGGGGATATACAGACAATACAGTTCTAGATGCTTCTACCTTTGAAAAATTAAATTACATTCTCCATTTTTAGCATGATTTGTGATAGGACTTTGGTTATTGGTTATTTGTTGTAGGTACCAAGTGGGGAGCACTGACAAAGTATATGATGGCACAGCACTAACTGTGATGGGAGATGTAATATTTGTGTCTATGAACTACAGATTGAATGTGTTTGGATTTCTCAGCACAGGAGATAGTGTAGTCCCAGGTAAAAGATTAATGCTATCTGATATTAGGTAATATAATTACAATAGATTAAACAACATTTCTATTTAGTTTTCAATCATTAAATATAGACAAGTCATTAATGTGCAAAATGTCCCCATCTGCCATTTGTTACAGACCCTGACTGCCAAATGCCAACTGCCGATCACTGTCCACAAAAAGTGTGCGTATATGGTTGATTATTTCAAGCAACAACATTATATGAAATACTTTGTTCTGACTGGCTAGAACATGACACACCTTGCCTATCAATACGTGTATATCAATACACAGTATTGCAATTTTGATTTTCAATTTTCCATGCTTCAAAAAGTTCCAATGGTTCCAGGAAACATGGGTTTGCTTGACCAGAAGCTGGCGCTCCATTGGGTGAAGGAGAACATAGCACTGTTTGGAGGAGATCCAGAAAGGATAACAATATTTGGAGAATCTGCAGGAGCAACCAGTGTTACAACACAGGCCTTTTCCCCACAAAAAGGCCTTTTCCAGTAAGTTATAAATGCTACAACACAGGCTTTTTCCCCACAAAAAGGCCTTTTCCAGTAAGTTATACATGCTACAACACAGGCTTTTTCCCACAAAAAGACCTTTTCCAGTAAGTTATACATGCTACAAAATAGGCATTTTCTCCACAAAAAGGCCTTTTCCAGTAAGTTATACATGCTCGGCTAGCTAGCTACAACACAGGCTTTTTCCCAACAAAAAAGGCCTTTCCAGTAAGTTATACATGCTACAAAATAGGCCTTTTCTCCACAAAATAAGAACCTTTTTCAGTAAGTATTAGTTGAACAAGTTTAAAAAATATATATCAAAATCACCATTTCTAGCATTCCAAAATCACATAAAAAATTGATCTGTATATGGTCCTTAAATCAGGACACTATATCATTGATGTCTCAGAATAAAATGATTAATCCAAATCAGTAAATAACCTCTATATGCATATCTGTTTTCAGGCGTGTAATTGCACAGAGTGGGTCACTCCTTGCATCATGGGCCTTTAACATGGAGGACAATGTACCATCAATTAAGGGTATGGGACAACAACTAGGCTGCAGTAATGAACGTATGGCTGACCTAGTGGAGTGCCTACGTGGAGTAGATGTCACTGAGCTGTATACTGCATGTAAGATTATATATTAAACAGACCATCAAAATGAATGTAATTTAAGGAAGCAGGGGACCATTGGCATCACTTTTGATCTAAAAGTGGGATTTCTTTCAAATTTTCAGGGAATGTTGTGGTCCATGATAACACTTCACTGATGAAATATGACATGACTTTACCGTCTCATTTTTGAGATCTGTGACCTTGACCTTTTTGACCCTTTATCTCCATTTTTCAATCAGATTTCGAAACAAACAACAAACAAAAAGGTCAAGGTCACAGATCTCAAAAATGAGACGCTGAAGTCATGTCATATTTCATCAGTGAAGTGTTATCATGGACCACAACATTCCCTGAAAATTTGAAAGAAATCCCACTTTTAGATCAAAAGTGATGCCAATGGTCCCCTGCTTCCTTAATAGAATGTAATTAGAAAAATTACACTATTCTTGATCAAATATTACAGATGTGTTAAAAGACCTAAGCAATTGTATCTGCTATTATAACCACATGAATGCATGAAGACAGAAAAGGCTGTCATGTATCTTTATCACAATTTGTCTAGTTAATGAAAAGTATATGTTTGGGGAATGGCTAGGTTGGAAATACTTTTATTTACATCTTGTGCTTTATTCAGCTCTGAATTATATGGAAACTGCCATGGGTGCAAGATGGTCCCCTGTGGTGGATGGGGAGTTCATCACAGAGCCCCCTGGGAAACTGGATGAAGCCACAGGGCCAGGGTATGAGATGTTGACCAGTGTGGACCTTATGATGGGAATCAACAGTCATGAAGGATATATGATTTTAGGGACAGATCCCAGAATCTCCTCTGGTAACCAATCAAGTGCTGTAGCATTCGTGGAGGAGCTGATGCAGACAATGAGTAACTATTACGGGGGAGATTTATCAAATGATATGTATGATGCCATCTGGTACACTTACTTTGGACTAAAGGCCATAGATGATATGAGTGCAGATGAACTTTTTGAGAAAGTGGTTCATTTAGGAACAGATGAAGCGTTTCTGCTTCCACTTGACCATTTAACACATGCCTATGGTCAGAATTGCTTCCTGTACCACTTGACCCATGCTCCTAGCTATAAAGCAGGGACTGTGCCATCCTGGATGACTGGTGCTGACCATGCAGATGACTTGCAGTATCTGTTCTTCTCCCCTATCATGCAAGATCTGTCTCCATTTATCCCAAAAGGCACTGAACTAGAGAAGAATATCTCGGAAAATATGATCACCTACTGGACAAACTTTGCAAAGACAGGGTAAGTATTTAGAAAGACGCTGAGAGTTCAAATCAGTTTAAATTTTTTAAAGAACTAGAAAGTTCAATATTGATATTTTGATAAATAACCTACGACTGGAAATAAAGACTTTTAAAATATTGATCAGGAAATGTCCCACTAATTTTCCTCTCAATTTATTTAAGTGATTTCTCTTGTCTCATTGCAGAGATCCCAATGAGCCAGAAAGCCCAATTTTGTCAACATATTGGCCAGCAAGTACCAGCGAGTCCAGTCACTATATAGAATTTGGAGACACCATCCAAGCCAAAGATGGCTCTATTAAACGAGAACGTTCAGAATTCTGGTTTGATTATATTGGTAAACTGCTGACCAATGCACAATGTTCTCTTAATTCAGTTGAGAATGGAGACAAGGAAGAGGAATGTGTGAAACCTGGTACAACTAATGGTGGAATTGCAGTTGAAGCTGTAAAGGCTTTGTTACTAGGAATGGCGTTCCTTTGTATAGTTTGGTACTAGATATGACATACCTCAGTATACTTCAAGAATCTAGAATCCTATGTAATATTGTGAGTCAAATAAGTGATACTACTACGGTAAAACCTGTGTATAGTGAACACTTTTTTGCCAAGAAAAAATCAACACTGTTGGCAGGTGTTCACTACAGCCATGATTTGATATCACAGCATTTTTCTACCTACCCATGACACTCTAACGGTAAATTTTTGTTTTGTTGTAGTGTCATATCAACTGACTTATTTTAGACTGACTGTCATCTGAATGGTTCAACCTTTTATTGTCAAAATTTAATCTCTTTATAATTCTTTTTTGTGTTATAATAATTCTAAATGTGAAATCCTTGACACATATGAATATATAAGTGCAAATGCCAAAGGGAAGAGTGACTAAAAACTTTAAAGAAACCCAACAAGAAAAGCAAACTGTAAGTGTAAATCTGTCATAAGAAAAGTAGACCCTATATATCCCAAAACCATGATCTAACCTGAAAAGAAACAGTATCTAACATCCCCCTCCCCCTCCACTCGAGAACCAATATCACAATCCAGGACCAGAACACCAAGGGACATTTCATTCATACTGAAGTCATTACAATACATGTTGAAGAAAAATTGAAAAAATTGATAGCCAATACTCAGAACATTAAAAATATTGATTTTGATGTTCAGCAAATGTAAGGTGATTCCATCCTCTTTATAGTATAGTTTCTAAATCCCCGGGTAGTATCGCAAAATCTCGCGAAATCCCGTTTTCGAAAATCTCGGGCCAGAAAATCTCGGACGCCATTACTTTTCATATACACGCAAAACAATTTCTCCATCATAATCACAAATACGCAAATATCTACGATGAATCGGCAGGAAAATTTCCTGTCTTGGAAAGTTGAAGATCTCAAGCGTTGGTTGGGCGAGCGGAAAGTGACGTGTAGTGGATCCAACAAGCCTGAGTTGGTGAGGATTGCCGAGGCAGTTTCCAAGCTGGATCTTCCTCAAAATCCAGATCTGCAAAGTGCAGTTCCTGGAAACAGATCGTCAATAAGTCAGGATGCAAAGAAAGGTCACGTGACAAGCATTCCAAGTGTATTTTGTACCTCTTCTTGCAATATAGAAATCATCTATCGCCCTGATATTCCAAGATATGATTGATATCAAAGCCTTTTTCATCTGTTCATGCGATATATGTCGGCTGTAGCCATGTCTTAACGATCTATAATAGTTTTGTAAAGCTATTTTGATTTTCGGAAAAAAACGAAAAAACTAGTCGTACTTCATCCAGTTCGTTATGATTATTGCCTTGTTGCTTTGAGTCCACATTAAGATTTTCTAATACACTGTTACGTACTTTATAACCAGAATAAGTCTGTTTTTAATCTGATCCCTTGAATAAGTAATACTAATCGATTTTATGAGTCGAATTTTATTTCTCCATTTATTTCAATGGCGCCATATTGGATTGTGGCCCGATGTGATGCAAGCGCATTCTATCGGTCAAGTGAAGCACTAAACCCCCGGGGATTTAGAAACTATACTATTGTACATTATTTTTTACCAATGCTTTTAATTCATGAGACAAATTATGGTTTACCCAGTGTCATGTTGTGTTAAACTTTCAAGCACTTAAAAATTTTAGATTAATGATTTTAAATGTGGTCAATTATATACCTATGTAGGTGTCACGACCACGAATATGTAAAAATGTTATTATGTTTTAATGAAATAAATAAATAAAAAAAACATCAAAACTAGTCTCATAAAAGATTAGAAGAGTATTAGAAGAGTATTCAGTCTCAAAAGATGTGGGATACATAAAATCCAGTCTCGAAGTCCATAGGCAATTCAAAGTGTCAACATCTGTCAACAACAATTTTTGAGTCAGTTAAAAGGACTTTATTGAGTTCATTAATGGACATGATAGAGTCGGTTAACTGGTTAAGGGTGATCATTTTAATTTTAATCCAATCTGTTTTTCAAAATGATGGGGATGAGAAAAAGATTTAAGTGGGACTTAGCAGATCAAGGTATTTAGTTAATCAGATTATCTCGAAAACAATCAAAGTTAGACGAATATCCTGTCTTAAAAATAAAAAAGCTTATTAAGAATTATAATTAGTCACACATGTTTCAACAGAATTGGAGATCAGGATCTCAAATTGACCTTTTGATTATTATTTGGCAGCTAATATCAATATAAACTGCTTTACTCTAATAAGGTAGTTGCAGAAAATCCGCGAGAAATCTTATATCTGATTCAATGTTCACTAGAGCCAGGATAATTCAACTGATTTTGCCAAGATTTAATGTTCACTGTTCACAGTAGGAAGGTGTTCACTATAGGATTGTACTTTAATATGGGAGTCTTTTTATTGGCCTCGATGGACACTAGCATTTTCTTTGATGTTGTAATCTATTCAAAATGTTTAAGTGAACACAGTAAATCATCAAAAAAGAATGTCAGTGAACTGACAAGCATGCAACTAAAAATACATAGTCAGATATCCTGAACATTGGCTCCCACCTGAATCAGACATGAAAACAGTGGCTAGTGTAATAATAGAACCTACACTTGGAATATCCTTCTACTGCTGGGATTCATGGTGCCTGATTTCATGTCTCATGTGGTTGTTTAATACCTTATCAAATGGAAAAGTAGGATACATTTTGGAAAAAGGCGGACAAAGTAATCTAGTCATGGAACCAGACCAGTTACCTACAGTCACTGTAACACCTAAGAAAGAAAAAACATTTGAGCAAAAAATAATCCTCAAAAAAGAAAAAAGTAGAAACAAGGCAATAACATGACAAAATGTCCCCGCCTAGTTGCTCACAATATTATGAGTACAATATTAAGAGTTAAATCTTAGTCAGATTTGAATCTCTAAGAACTTGTCGATGATTCTTAAAAAATAAAGTGCCCTTAAGAAAAAAGCCATGGTAGCCATGATATTCCATGGTGCGTCCATGGTTTTCCATGGAAATTCATGGTTTTTCATGGTATTTTCCATGTAATTTCATGGACGTCCATGGTAATCTTCCATGGATATTTACCATGATCTTCCATGGTAATGAGTGTTTTGGTAATTGGTTTTTCATGGAATACCATGTTTTTACCATGATACTAAGTGACTTGGAGTTGTAAAATCAACAATTTTGGCAGTTTTTGTATTTACCAAAATCTTCCAAATTGAATCAATGTTTAAATGAATGAATCCAAGCTGGGTTGAGACTAATCATAGAGAGATGGATATGATGTCCCCGTCAATTTTTTGAGAAAGTCAACCCCCTTGGCAAAAGCTGGCTACGGGCCTGAAATACAACCATGCACCTTATTTTCATAATCTAGATATATGTTTAGTTCTATGATAAAGATATTTTCATAATCTAGACATGTTTACTTGGAGTTTTTAATCCTATTTGGTTTTATTTGATCAACAATGAGTTTTAGACTTGCACTATTAATTTTAACACTAATTTGAGAGTTGAGAAACCTAATTAACATAGAACAATGACAACCAAATATTTAAAAATTATGCAAATGATTATGACTTCTTTTTAAATAGATTACATAATTATAATAACCTTAGTACATAGACAAATAGATTTTTGATCACTTAGGCATTACATTTCAGTTTGCAGTCATAGGCTTGTGTTTAATCCCCCACCTTAATTTCATGTCAAAATTCTAAAAAGTATATGGATTTTTCAGACAATGTGCTCATAAAGGTTAAATGAGACTTCATTTGGAAAAGTCCAAACAAATAGTCATGGAAAACCATGGATTTTCCAAAAGATCAAAAGAATAACCATGGAAAACCATGGCTTTTGATTGCACTTTCCAAAACATCAAAGAAATATCCATGGAAAAGCATGGCTTTTGATTGCACTTTCCAAAACATCAAAGAAATAACCATGGAAAAGCATGGCTTTCGATTGCAATCAACCGACTTCCATGGCTTTTGATTGTAGTTTCCTCAACTTCAAAGAAAGAAACCATGGTTTTTCTTGCATTCTAAAATGTAAGACATGTAATTTAAGGAAAAGAGTTATTTATTTTTGAAACTATTTAATTTTAATTTTCATAACTGAATATTAAAGAAACAATAAGAAAACAAAACAGAGGTAGGGCTAGTTTGACTTAATCTTTCCAAAAGACCACAAGTGTTTGGCCTAAAAAATAAGGAATCTCCACTGCGTGAAATATGGGATTCCAACTCTTGACACGTCTAGAAACTGGTCTTTACACGCCGGGTTTCTAGACGTGCCAATTATTTACACCTCTTGACACGCGATGAATTCAACTCTTTACACCTCTTTGCACTTCTTGGCACACGCAGTGCAAAGACGTGTAAAGACCATGTCAAAAAGTCTTTACACGCCCTGTGACAATTAATGGAATCTCTTGACACGCTCTTGGCACACTGAACAACATAATTATGTGTAAATAAACAACTAACCTAATTACCAATAGCAATACATACAGTATTTTAACGATTGCAAGTATTTTGTCTGATACTTTTGATTGATACATTTTTTAATCATTCTTTCGCAGACTGTTTACCCTTTGCATTCGTTTGACTTCACTTCTTAAAAGAGAGCTTAACTTGACTCTTCACGCAGGGTACAGACTGTTTGGAACAAGTACATGTAGCAAATATTAAACAGACTATTTTGTATGTACGCTGACACATTGACTTATTTAAACATTTTGGCAATTTCATGCCGCCTTTTGAAAATATAAATCAGTTACAGGCAATGCTAATCGACGCATTGATCCTAAGTGAAGGAAATACATATCATGATAAGAAAAAGAAAGGCGTTTCAAGGATAAAACGTGCAATAAACTTTGAAAACACTGATACATCAGGCCTATTTATATATTTATTTTGTATTAGCTTAATATAAAGATAACCTTACTTTTCGATGAGTATTTGGATTTCGGAGTAATTTGTTTCAAGTTAAGTCAATACAAATTATCGCCGACTTAACTTGTGACCATACATATGATAAATGAGGGGCATTTTAATACACAATTGGGCAAAACAAGCATATTCAATCGAATGTACCATTCTCTCTGCTGTTCTTTCCCAGCCTATCCATAAACAGACAAGTACAAGTTCCCATAGTTTTCGCAACATCTAATTCTATGATCAATTGCTAGACACAGCAAATATACTAATTAATTGTCTGATTGTGATTCGGGAACGTAGGGTTTTTACATAAACAGGATACTTGGCTGTACATAGCCTGAGAACACCGGATTGACCCCCCCCCCCCCCCATCGACGCCTAGGCGCTGCTTATGTTTTAATAAGAAACATTCCCTTGTAAAGAATTATCGGGATATGAATTGATACAAGGTCAAGTATTCTGCCCCTTTTGTGTGATAAAAATATGTATTTAATTGGTGCTTTAACTTTTTGAACAAAGAAATGAAATAATCGCACTGAATGTCTCAACATAAATCAGTGATGCTTAATTAATAAATGACACTATTATGTCAGTCTACGCACCTCATGGACATGGACGGGGGGGGGGTGAGTTACCCATTCTAAAATGGTTAAATTTTGTATTAAAGAGTAATCAATAGGTCGTGAACTCCAATTGATAACCAACTGTAGCATACTACTTAATTTGTTTGACTATTAATATCAAAAAGGAGTGAATTTATGATATTCATAGAGGTACATTGTATTGGTATTATAATATAATAATGATATTGGGGACCATAAACCACTTTGTTTCACAAGTAGCTTTAGGATCGCGGTTTTATCTTCACATGTTGCCCTTTGTGCAATTCGAAAATGAAATATTTTAATCTATAATTTATATATCATTTGCAAAATAAATGTAATTAAGAGACATGGGGGAGGGGGGGGGGGGTTAACGGCCAGAATTTGGAATGAATTTGGGAATTTCAAGGATTGATTCACTTAATGTTGTTCACTGGAGTCGATACACACACCTGCATAACAATCGGAGACAAAACTGACTTTATCTGATATGATAACAAAAGATTAATAACTTAGTCTATGTTTTTGTTTTTATAATTGCGGAAGTGTACCAAAACCACCTTGATTACAGAAGATATCGTCTAGGCTTTAGATTTAATGAATAGATTTTTAGCCCTAGTCTCATTTAATAAAACAGGCTATTTGCGTATTTAATTAATATTTGTGACAAAATATTTCAGTTAGACTCAAAATCAAAACGAATTTCTCCATTATAGCCCCCCTTGCAACTGTCCCGAGTCTGCATCTGTTTTTCATGCTTCCGATCCATCTTTGGGATAGAGAGAATAGATGTAGATTTGTAATTTGGGGGGGGGGTGGCATTAAATGTGTTCTCATACAAACTAAAATAAACCCAAAAAAGCCATATCAAATGTCCAAACACAAGACCAATGCCATGTCAAACATCCAAATATAGAACCAATGCCATACCCCCGGGTACCAAATATCCAGAATATAAGACTAAGGCCATTCGAAATATTGAATGCCCCGAGAAGAAGGCAGATCTTTGAGTAAAATGATCATAAACAACCTCAAATGAAGGATATGTGTAACAACTAGACCAATGCCCCGGGACCAATGCCGTACCACAATTGAGGGGTAACATATTTTCCACACCGATTCTTATACCAGAAAATGGAAAAATCTGTCTTAAAATGTGGGTCCATTGGCTTGACATACCAAATGTGAGCTTGGTGCGGAAAGTCACTTTTATTTGCTAATTTCTCCAGCCCCCATGTTATTTCAATGGGAGTTTTTATCAAAAATTGATAAAAGTTTCGCTAATTTTGATAAATTTGTCTAAATCTGGAAAACAATTTGCTTTTATCAAAACTATTGGTAAAAAATTTTGGGTGGGAAGTCGATGTGAAGACAAAAGTGCACAAGTTAAATTAGCTGAAATTGATAAGTTTGATAATTATCAAAACTATTGCTTTTATCGCTAAAAGATTTTGGGTCTGGAGGTGATGTTCAGAGAAAATGGCACCAGGTAAATTAGCATTAGCTGATAATATCAGCTAAGAGTGATAAATTTGATAATTATTGAAACTATCGCTTTTATCGCTAAAATTTTTTGGGTCTGGCGCTTTTATCGCTAAAAATTTTTGGGTCTTGAGGTGATGTTCAGAGAAAATGGCACTAGGTAAATTAGCATTAGCTGATAATATCAGCTAAAAGTGATAAATTTGATAATTATCAAAACTATCACTTTTATAGCTAAAAAATTTGGGTCTGGAGCTTTTATTGCTAAAAAATTTTGGGTCTGGAGGTGATGTTCAGAGAAAATGGCACCAGGTAAATTAGCTATTATCAGCTAAAAGTGATAAATTTGATAATTATCAAAACTATCGTTTTTATCGCTAAATTTTTTTTCGGTCTGGCGCTTTTATCGCTAAAAAATTTTGGGTCTGGAGGTGATGTTCAGAGAAAATGGCACCAGGCAAATTAGCATTAGCTGATAATATCAGCTAAAAGTGATAAATTTGATAATTATCCAAACTATCGCTTTTATCGCTAAAAATTTTTGGGTCTGGAGCTTTCATCGCTAAAGAATTTTGGGTCTAGAGGTGATTTTCAGAGAAAATGGCACTAGGTGAATTAGCATTAGCTGATAATATCAGCTAAAAGTGATAAATTTGATAATTATCAAAACTATCGCTTTTATCGCTAAAAAAATGTTGGGTCTGGAGTCAATGTTACGAAGAAAAGGCCATAAGTGAAATTAGCATTAGCTGATATTATCAGCTAAAATTGATAATTATCAAATTTATCTGATATTATCAGCTAATGCTAACTTCATGTCTGCCATGTATCAAAATTATCAAATTTATCAATAATTGATATTTATCAAATTTATCCCTAATTGATAAAATTTATCGATAATTGATAATTATCAAATTTATCGCTAATTGATAAAAGTGAAAGGCACATATGAAATTAGCATTAGCTGATAATATCCGCTAAAATTGATAATTATCAAATTTATCGCTAATTGATAAAAATTATCGATAAATGATAGTTATCAAATTTATCGCTAATTGATAAAAGTGAAAGGCACATATGAAATTAGCATTAGCTGATATCAGCTAAAATTCATATTTATCAAATTTATCGCTAATTGATAAAAATTATCGATAAATGATAATTATCAAATTTATCGCTAATTGATAAAAATGAGTTTCCGCACCTAAATGCCAAATGTAAAAAAGGTACCCCATCTGAGCCGAGTGTGAACCCCCGGGGTGAATGGTGAACACACGGGGCAAGGAATTCTTCGATTTTGATTCAAGTAATTTTTTTTATAAAATTCATACTCATGTTAATAGCGGACGCCTTGGACAAATAATCTTTCAAATCATGCACTTTCCAAGTGATTTTGTAGCAAAATTGTGATAATATATGAACCCCTTGGAATTATTCAAAGACGGACCCCCGCCAGCCCATCCCCCATTCCTACCTATGCTAAACACTAAGATAAACATATAGAATGGTATCTTACACTTTTTTCTAAATGTTGATATCCAAAAAACATATCTTTTTGGTTTATCAACACATACCGCTCACAATATAACAAGTATACAGATTGTAACATAGATAAGCGAATTGGGGAAAATTACAATCCCTTTGATCAAATTATTATAAGATTTAATCTCCAGCTGAGGTGCAATCAAAATGTTGATACACATAATTAGCAGTCAGAAAGATGCTCTTACCACTGTAGTTTTCAATATTCCCTTTGTTGTAACATCTTATTTCAAAAGAATGGATATTGATGGTTGTATGGAAGTATTCATATCAAACATTCACATTATAGTTTACAGTGGAATTCCCTCAATAAATGCAACCAATATACTATTTAAGATTTCATATTGGACTTTCCGCATAATGATAAAATGTTGACGATATAGTTTTCGATAAAACCCCAGGGCCGTAGCCAGCTTTCAGTCGGGGGGAGGGGTGATGCAATTACCAAAATATTTTAGGTTTTCAGTCGGGGGGGGGGGGGGGGGGGGGGGTGCGATCGTGACATAAATGAGGCAAAAAATATTTGTTTTGAATTTTTACGAAAATGATGCAACTTCCTTCAAACCTGAGCTAGAAGCTTCAAACAAAAAATCAATCTAATGCTCTTTTCTTCCTCTACCTTATGGTACCTTTTATTGCTTGTAGGAGGGGGTACGAACCCACCGCTTCTCCTCGTTACGCTTACCCAATAACGTATTCCCAAGGAATCGACTTTATTAATTTATATGTGAAAAATGAGCTTGGATGTACAAATTGCATCGTATGCAAACCTTCCCCTGACCGACCCGGTCATGTTTATGTCTTTTGAATGATGTCTACCCCTTGATGCATGCATCCTTTAATAAGTGGTGTTAAGAATATTGGTGTAGGCCCTGGTGAAGGGATATGTCATAAAGATCTCACGTTATCGCGATATACATGTAGCCGCGTCCCCTTTGTCTTTATCCTTCCAAACGCAAACGGCGGATAAGAGGGGTACTTAGTGATTGATCTGATGCTTAATAAGCCACTTACAAGATACAGTTTTAAATATTGATATTGTGTAAAGTTTTAACACATAGGCGTAACCAGGGGGGGTGCGATTCGTGAATGATCGCACCCCCCCCCCTGCTTAACCAATAGAGAAGGAAGAAGAAAGGAGCTTTGAATGGCTTTCATTTGAAACTTCTAGTTCAATTTTGAAGGAATTTGCAATGTCTGGTTCACATTTGCTCAAATTCATCGTCCGGCCTCCGGCCGATTGAGTATTTTGTTTAAAATTGTTTTCATGTTTGAAAAAACACTCAATCGGCCGGCCCCCGGCCGATGAATCGGAGCAAATATGACCCAGGCATATGAGGGGCAACATTTTAGATATAGTATTGTTTGAAATCCTGGGAAAATGCACTCCCCCAATTTTGCAAATCTGGTCTGCGGTGCTAATGAACCCTCTAATTTGTTTTCGTTTACATGAGCAACTAACAGATATGCTTATTCTCATTCTGTCTCAGCTTGATTTTAATTAAATTTTACCCCTACCCTTCAAACGTCTTTGTCTCCCTCATTTTTGCAACCCTACATTCAGTTTCTTTTTAAACCAAATCAAGAAATATCCGTCCACATATCAGATATTAAACCAATAGTTGTTCATTATAAGAACAACCATATATTATATTTATAGATCATAAGCTATTTTTAATTTCAGCTATAAAATTAGCCCTCTCTCCCCTCCTCTATCTCTAGATACGCAGAGTTTTTAGACCGGCTAAGTACGTCTAAAAATTACTAGAAATTCCACAATTTATACAGTGATTTCATGTTTCTATTGAATCCCTTATTTTGAAGTCTAGCTAAATAATCGAGTTTGATTTTAAACGTTTTCGGGGATCCGGGCAGAACTCAGGATATAGTACTTGAGTACATTTGCATTCAAAATAATTCAAAATTCAAAATTGCAAATATCATGGAAGTTGATTGCAATTATGTTCGATGATCGTCAACATGAAAGAACAATATGTCTGAATAATTAGCTATTAAACATCTTTATCAAAACTTTCCTACACTTTTAAATGTTGATCTTGTCAAAGAGTACTCTCCATCTGAGATTCAGATGTAGATCGAAAATCAAATTGATTTCAAAGGTATTTATAGATGGTTTACATGAGGGGTTCTGTCCATCTGGAGATCTTTCATCCCAGCTCATATTTCATCTAATTGGGGTCATAAAACTTGTGTAACTGTGCCTGTTGCATCCTCGCTGGAAGAGTATCTTACAAGTATAAATGAAGTCCTTTGAAGAAGGATGTGCCTGTTGTTAAATACATGTACAATGCCTTACTACATTATGTAATGTATTGACATTAAGGTAGATGATTACATGATAACAATCACACTTATTGACATTCATAACTCTTCCCATCTAATATGCTCAGATCACAGAATATGCCTCATTATATCAGAGCATGTTTCAGGCGTTTCAGACCCATAGCCAGGATTTGCCAAGGGGTGGGTTACTTTTTTAAGAAATTCCAGGGGGAGTTTACTTTTGGCAATGTTAGTTCAAAAATGAGCAAAATAATTTAAAATGTGCTCAGTATGGGGTAAAAATGCAATTTTGGTCACGGAGGGGGGGGGGGGGGTCGCTAGAACCAATCTATCCCCCCTGTATTCGGGCCTGCATGTGCTATCTACATATTTGACAATTTGATTGACACGGTTCAAAGTGGACTTTGTTAATTATTCAAACTGTTTTAATATCTAGGAATATGCGTCCAAGTTAAAATCACTCGAAATCAGGGTAGATAAACCTAAGAAAAACACATTTCTTGTTTTCATTTGATCTTTAACATGATCCTGTAAAAATGTCAGATTTAGCAAAATACATAGGCGATCTCCATCTGCACACATCTACTCATTTCGACTAAGCTATTGCCTATACTTACACGCACACGCATACTTTTAAATTAATTTTATTTTGATAATGATTTAAAAAACACAAATTATTATTAACACGAAATTGAAATGATTGTTATATTCCAATCCTAGTAAAGTATAATTAAGCGTGACTATAGGGCATAACAACATGTGGCCGGTCTAATTATACTGTTTGTTTTGATAAGGCTGTGCAAAGAGATATCAAAACTCTTGACACGCTCTTTACACGGGAGGTCTTTGCACCTCTTGACACGTCTTGGAATCTCTAGATACGCGGAGTTCCTAGACTATCTTTGCACGTCTAGAAATTGCTTGGAATTTCACATTTGACGCAGTGCTCTGTCTCTGTATCTAGTCTTGGTCTACACAAAAGCCCTATACATATTTCCCTTTGAAATCGTGTGGCCTACTCCGTGCTGCATTGACTGCATTATCATATTTCTTTTTAGAAAAGTTACATAATTTTTACATATTTGTAAGGAAGCTGAGTTTAATATGTTCCTGCTAAACCTAAAATAACATGAAATGTCCACCCTTTTTTCTCACTGATAAGTCTCAGTCCAACTTGGATCTCTGTGTGTCCTGATAAAAACCATGACACGTCCATGAAAAAACAATTACCAAACCACTAATTACCATGGAAAATCATGATAAATATCCATGGAAGATTACCATGGGTGTCCATGAATTTCCAAGTCAGAATTGAATTTCTGAGAACATGTTGATGATTTTGAAAAAATGGTCAATTTGAAGCAAGATGAAAAAATACCTTTTTGACCTTGAAAATTTTATTGAAGGTCAAATCTTTTTTGACCTTGAGAATGACATTGAAGGTCAAATCTTCGGTCAGATTTGAACTGTTGAGAACTTGTAGATAGCTTTAGAAAAAAGGTCAATTTGAAGCAAGTTGAAAAATGGCCTTTTTGTGACCTTTAGAAGGTCATTGAAGGTCAAATCTCAAATGTTAGGTCAGATTTGAACTTCTGATAACTTGTAGATGATTTTGAAAAAAGGTTAATTTTAAAAAAAATGAAAAAAGACCTTTTTGGACCTTGAAAATGTCTTTGAAGGTCAAATCTTGCATAAAAAGTCAGATTTGAACTTCTGAAAACATGTAGATGATTTTAAACAGTATTTGTTAAGTTATTGGAAGTTGTAACGCCGATCACCAACAGCGAACCACCAACCGCCGTCAAAAAAGGCTTTTTTATAAAAAACAAGTGCGTGATACAGGGGTTGCCATTTTAGTAAAGGGTGTAAATACGTTTCTGTGCTTGATACAGGGTATATTTAATGGAAAAGGTTAAATTATGATGTTGAATTATTGGTGTCTATCATATATTTAAGAACTGCCATCTATATATGAATATAAAGTTTAAATAACTAACGTGAACAAAAGATTAATGAGATTCTGATTGTTTTGTTCTGAGAATGCTGCTGCCATCTTTGAATAAACTCTAAATTATCAATGATATAATTATAATCTATTGTGATAACGAACACCTCCCAATCTGAATGTTTTTAACTGCACGGTGGCATTTGGATTAGACAGGTTTTACTGTATGAGTAATACTAATACTGAAATTTAAAAAAATCTGAAGGCCTAGTCAATCTATTTTGGGAAATATTCTCAGCTATTTGAAATGAAGATCAACTTTGTAAGAAGTCTCTATAATTATTTTTTTAATTTATACAATAACATTATACTCAACTTTAGTTCAAATTCCAATGCTCTGGCCTTGGCTAATCAAAACAGTTCATTGCAATTGTTTCATCAATTATTATATTATTATATTAATATATCATAATTATTTCACATGCAAATACTGTACTGCCACTAATATTTGATGCTGTTATCTTTCACAATTTTGCAATTTTGAAATTTTGCGGATATAAATTTTCGCTAATTATAAATTTTTTATAATTTTGTATCTATTTCTTTCACCATCATATCATTTCTCAAAAAAATTTCCAGCTTATTTGATTAAATGTTTTTAAAACCAAGAAATATGAATGAAACAGTACCTTCTTACCTTTAATTATTGCTATACCATGTACTTAAAGCCTTTACATGACACCTATCAGCTATCACCTGCTTCAAAAGCATAGGTGAAACTAAACTATTGAAATCAAGTGCTCACTTTAAATTTTTTTTATATTTTCTGTTTGGGAAAATCTGTTAGTTATCAGCTGCATTTTTGTCAGTCAAGATTTCTCTTCATCAAACCAAATCAAATCCAAGGAATGTTTAGTCAAATATCCAGTTGTTCAGGAATCGAACTCAATTCAAAGAATGATTAGTTCCATAGTGTAAACATATACAACTTTGAACAATATTGGTATCAGCCATTATGTTACATTAAAAAAAACAGAATGTAAAACTGTAAAAGACTTTCATGTAAGCAGGAAATTTCTTGAAAGAATACTAAAGGTTTCGCAACAGAATTTAGACGGTCATATGTTGAATTGCAGAAATTTTCTGAAAATGTAAGGTATGTATGTTAGGCCAATGCATTATCTAAAGGAAAAGTACTCATACAGATGATAAAAAAAATTGGAGATTGAGACAGGGAAGGTGCAAAGACCCCATCAACATTTTTTTTCAAAAATGTTTTCCTGATTTTCAGTTCCTTCCATTTTTTTATAATGTTTTCACATTAATATGTTGCATTTGTAGACAAAGTTAACATACTAAAGAGAAAATATTTTCCTTTTAAGAGTTTATTTGTGTCTCCAAATGCAACATACTGATGCATAAAACATTTATAAAAATTGAGTAGAAGGGGAAATTTTAAATTCAACGAACATATAGGCCCACTGAGCATTTATTTTGCACAGGGCCTTTATTAGAAAGAACTCAAAATAAATGCCATTGGCTTTTATTAAGACTAAGAGGGAAATTGAAAACATTTTTCCAAGGGGACAGGCATTTATTAAGAGGGAAAATAGCTTTCCCAAGCCAGTGGGTGTTTATTTCGAGGCGTATTATCAATCGAAGAGTTGACACATGGCCTTCATATACTCATGCAATAGTATCTATCATCTCTGATTGCACACTTCTGTTTTACCTTTCAAGCATTCGATTTGGATTTTGGAATGTCATAAAGCTATGCGGTCAAAAGTAATCATAATACTTTTTAGTGAAAATGCATTTATATTTTTAAAATGCAGAATCTTGCGAATGCAAAATCCTCGAAATCCGATCACCTCCACATCTGAATGTTTTTTTTAACTGGTCATGGTGTTTTAACTGGTCATGGTGGCATTTGGATTAGACAGATATTACTGTATAAGTATTAGACAGATATTACTGTATAAGTATAATAGTATTACTGGAATTCCAAAAAATCATAATGCCTACAATGCTAGTAATATTAAGTGAAAATGCATTAATATTTTTTCAAAATCAAGAATCTTTCGGATGCAAAAACCTCGAAATCAGACGTTTAAATCTGAATGTTTTTAATTTGTAGCGGTGGCATTTGGATAAGACAGGTTTTACAGTATAAGTATAATAGACATTAATAGTATTACTGGAATTCAAAAAAATCATAAGGCCTATAGCAACAATCATGTGAACTTCAGGTCAAAATTCCAATGCTCCCTTGGCCAATCAAATCAGTTCATTGCATTTGTTTCATCAATGCTCTCAATATCATAATTATTCCACATGCAAATACTGTACTACCGGTTAATTTGCGAGTTTAAATTTCATGAATTTTGAGAAATACCAATTTTGCGGCCATTAAATTTTGCGGATATCAAAGGTTTAACTTCCATCATTCTCTGAATCCTCAAAATTAATTTATCTTATCTACAGTAATTACACCTACCCAATATCATATACTTTGGATAAGATTTACAATCTCTAGATCTTAGTCAATGGCATGTTGCACCTCAGCCTTTAATTGGCCATATTCGCGACTATTAATTTTCGTGATTTTTACACAATCGCGAAAAGCACGAAACTAAATTGCACGCGAAAAATATCGGGAGTACAGTACATTGAAACCATACACTCTTATATTTCATAAGAATTTGCAATCAAGCCTAACAAATCTATTGGCAAAATATTAGAAGGCCAGCAAAGGTACACATGCTAAAGTGATGAAACTTTAATGAATTTTAATTTTGCCTATACTGAGATGTGTTAAACTCTATTTGGGTTAGATTTATTCGGCTACACCCTCTACTTACAGCCTTAACATGCCCCCTATCGGCTATCACCCGCTTCAAAATCATAACAGGTTCCTTTATATCTTCCTTTATCTTCTGTTTAAGAAAAGCTGTTAGCTATCAGCTGTATTTTTGTCAATCAAGATTTCTCTTCATCTGTGAATTACCCAGCGAGAAACCAAAATGGCAATTTTGATGGAAAGACACAAAGTACCAGTCAAAATCTCTGAAGATTTCCGGGCAAACAATGGCAGCTCTCCCAGTTAGGTTTTAGACTGTCTTCTCATATTTTGTCAATTTTATTCAATTTCAAGTATTGTTTAGAGTTGTGCGTTCAACATATTCGAGAAGTCAATAGCTATAATAAATCTGCAGATTTTGCTCGCATTTATGTAAGCTTTTCTCTTTTGACGGATACTTTGTGTCTTTCCTTGAAATCATGACAGGTGTAACTGATCTACTGAAATCAACTTCAAGTGCTTACTACTATCTCCCAATGTGAGCTACATCAGTGCTTTTTGTTGAGAAAATATGTAAGTTATTAGCCGCTTTTTTGCCGATCAGGATTTAAATTCTCTTTATCTGTCATGTACCTAGCAAGATTCAGAGATTTTGACTTGTACGTCATGTCTTTCCGTCAAAACTTCCATTTTTGGTTTCTTGGTAAGGAGTAGCTTCTCAATGTATAATGAGAATTTGCTGTTCGGCACAGAAGCACCTTTTAATTTTTTTCGATTTTCGCAAGGAGGACACTAACACAATTTTGAAGCGGTTGATAGGGGGCTCTAAAGGCTGTTCTAACAGATCAGTCACAGCCTCTGAAAGAGCTAGATCTAAGGCTCTAGCTTTAGGCTAGTCTAAGTCCTATAGATCTAGTAGTCTAGGCCTAGAGTCATAGCCCAGGCATAGGCCCGTAAAAATGTAAAGAAATAAAGCTTACAGCATGTTCTATTTAAGTGAATTTGACTCATGTTATACATGTTCTGGGCCTATGCCTAGTATAGTCCAGCAGGACGAAGAAGATAGAATGTAAAAATCAAATTGAAAATCAAAATAATCGAACGAAAAAAAATTGAAAAAGTTGAAAATTCGATTTCGATTCAATTTGATTTTCTGCCATTATAAATGAAATACTGTACTTACCAACATGTTTCTCGGATATATATGTTGTTCTTACTTTATCTTCGCCGAAGATCGATGTTTATTTATATATAACAATCGAATAATCGACATAATTCAAACTCATCACTACGACACAAAAATATATCACTTTCGAAACCATGTAAACTGCTAAGATGACGTCATTTATATCCGGGATTGCTTTGCAAACTCCACACAACAGACTGTCCCATCTTTTCTCCTGCTTTCTCCCGATGCAATTCATACATTACTCGGAGATTACTGTCAAACGTTCCAAGTTTTACAATTTTAGCATGTTTATTACGATCTAATTCCTGCCAGTATCAATGAATAAATCTATTGACCAACAGATTGGAAATATGTATTCCAGCGATACCCTCATTTTGACGAAAGAATGGTACAAATATGTCCACTATTTATCGAGATATCGTGTAGAAAAATTGAAGACATCGCTTAAGAAATTTATATTTCTAGACTGAACTGTTCACGCTCGCAAGTGGCATCTCCAACTCCATATATGGGCAAAAAGGTGGAGTTAACAATAAGCAATGCAGGGATTGACACGATTGACACGAAGAAGTCTCGATGAATCTCGCTTAAACTCCGCCCCTTCTTCGTGAAAAATCACGTGAATTCCGGCTTTTGCTGGGACATATCCGGGCATCTCGGCTTCGAACCCAATCAGAAGTTTCAATTTTGACTGGCGCCGCATACATTATCTCAAGTCTCACCCAATATTTTTATGTATACGTTAAAAACTCCTACCTCATACCCACTTACTCATATATTACATGGAACATGATACAGTCTTTGAAGGGTTCAATTTTAAAGATCTTTGCTTATTAAATCTTAGTTTATGATGAATTATAGATGCATTTTTAATGACCCTTGATAGCAAGTTGCTATTACATCCCAGCTGGGTTCAATTCCCACTCAGGGCATCGAATTTAGCACACTTTCTTTCAATTTCTTTATCTTGCTTGTTGGACCTATGCTCGCGGATGTTAGTTTTTTATTCCCCTGGGGCGCCCTCGGGTCATTACACATTAAAATGCATCCATATGCCTTTATTTATGGATCTGTCATCTGTCTAGTCATAAAATAAAGCCGGAATTGCAGAAACGTTAATAATTTGAGCTATTTTGAGATTTAATAATCTTTAAAGTTGAAACCTTCGATGACTGTATCATGTTCCACATTAGGTGGGTATGAGGTAGGAGGTTTTTTAACACAAAGCCTCAAAAAACAATAAAAAAGATAAAATATGAAATCAAACTATAATTTCAGAAATTGATCAAAAGTGCCATCTAGTTGCATCTAAGTAATGTTTTATCATTTTTTTCATGACTCTCATTTTAAATATTAACATAAATATATACCTAGTGGATACGTAATCAAAAATAAGTGAATCACCTCAAGTTGCCCTGATAATTCATGATTCTCTTTTTATGAATCTTATGTGTAAGATAGATAAATGAATTTAAGAAAATGAATATGATGTTGGATTATTTTTACAACTTTATGGAATGTAAAATTAACAATCAAAAAATGTAATCTGAACTTAACCCAAACCATAATACATTCAGAACCTATAACTTATACAGCAGTTACGGTCACTGGTTTCCTTACCTGTTTAATGAACCCATTACCTGTGAAAATTATATGATCTATGGAGTGTGCCCAGTGGGAGGTCAGGCCTTTTATGGTATCACACTCTGGTGGTTTTACCTTATTCTCAATAGTATAGATACAAAAGTATCTTGTTGACCTATATTCAGTCCTGTATTGCTGTATTGGCCACTTATTAGGGTCATAATTCAATCATGAAGTGTAGAGCCGTAGATTCCAAACCAGGAAGTATTTATGTGTCTATCAAAATCCATTTGCATCCTGCGCATCTTATCCAATTATGATACTAAATAATGAAATATAATCTTATAATCTTTGAGTTTGCAAGGTTTTATGATATTTGATTATTGTAAAATATGTTTTTGGAGCATTTTTCTATAGCCATTCTGTAGGGAAATAATTATGAAAAAAATGTACAATCTTTTCATTTAAAGTATGATCTGAATGGAAGGCAAACTTCATATGTGCACATTTGATGAGATGAACCATTTGTGTCATATTGTTAAATAATTAAGTTTGCAATTGATTCAGGTCATAGTGTATTTTTGGTATTTTTGTGAGAATCAATGGAAACCAGTGGCCTCTATTGGGATCTGCTGATATCCTCATGTTAAGTCAATGGTGCACAGCCTTATCACGGTGAGCAACCATACCGCACCGGGGATCGACCCCGGTGCGTTACACTTAAATTGTAACGCTCCGGAGTGAAGAAAAATGGCGGACAATGATAAATGCATAATGGAATGTGGAGAAATTTTTGATTTACGATGTTTCGTGATTAGGTACGAAGAACTCCTATGTACCATTCAAAGTACAATATATTAAGGAATGATCCAGATCGATTAGATCAGTGATAACTAGCCTATATAATGCAAACAAGATGTAAAAGCACAAGCAACATTAAAATATTTTGATGTTTTTTATTCTTTTTATGAAATATACAGAGTATTCCTAGATTGTGCGAGAATATATCTTATCAACATGATCCTTATGGTTGCATGCAAAATTGTGTCAGTTTAGGAGTTAAATGGTGGTCAGTTTTATGAGATATCACTAAATCTAGTTGTAACGCACCGGTCATATTAGGCCAATATTTGGAAACGCACCGGTGCTTTATTCATTTGTTAATATTACCCTATATTATAGGTCATACTGATAACATAAGAACAATAATAATTTCCAGAGGTTCGGTATCGTACCTATAGATCCCCCCCTGGATGATGTACTGGTAGGTGGAAACACTTCGAATACGACGGCACCACCGCCTCAATTGAGCATAATGACACCTATGACCCCAGTAAAATTCACGGTTGAGGGTACCGGCTGTTTGAGTGAAACAAATCCAAGTACATCAGGATGCAGCACCGCAACGTCTTCAACAATGAATTTGCCGACCCCTGAGTGTTCCAAAATGCTATCGATTCTTTTGCGAGTATTTCACTTCTGAATTTTC
The DNA here is from genome assembly GCA_903813345.2 of Owenia fusiformis. Taxonomy (NCBI): domain Eukaryota; kingdom Metazoa; phylum Annelida; class Polychaeta; order Sabellida; family Oweniidae; genus Owenia; species Owenia fusiformis. The sequence goes on from CAIIXF020000007.1 coordinate 38,777,865, forward strand.
CAGAAAAGAACATTTGTCTGATCATATAAGAAGTAATCACACGAAGGATAGACCGTTTGTGTGTTCAAAATGTGACAAATCCTTTTTGTCTAGAAAGAGTAGAAAGGACCATATCGATACATGCGGGATAAAAATCAGCCAATACAAGTGTGCCGTATGTGCTAAACATTTTAAACCAAAACGATATTTATCCGAACATCAAAAGTTGCATAACCCCGAAGCTGCGAAAGTATGCGAATATTATGGCTTCGTTACCTTAAGTCGCGCGGCGATGTGGGAACATGCAAAAGCAAAACATGCATAGTTACGCACGACTTAAGTTGACTGGCTACAGTATTCATATGCTCCTACATTTCTTGGACGTTCTTTCATTCGTAACATACATATAGTTACGTGTATTTGTTCATGTACAATTTAGTTTTAGTAAGTTTTTCATCGCCACAGTATTGTATGTTAGAAATTTTGTTATTGAGGTCTACCTTAAAGACAGGCCATTTATACTCCAGTGTTATGCTAAAATTAAGAAAGCGATTTCGCAATATGAGTCGAAAAAATCATAAGATATCGGATTTACTTCATGATTTTTATTGATTAATGCCTTATCTATATCACATTGTGTTTATTGTTTAGGCCCTTGGTTTAGGCAAGGAGATTTTACCTAGACCGCTTGGTCGACGTTTAGGCTAGCCTATACAACCTAAACATGCGTTCTGATTAGTCTAGCGACAAGCCCTTGCACAGTGTGAGAAGGTGTTTAGTTAAGTAGATGGGGGGAGTGTCATAGAGGCTTATAGCTAGACTACGTTCTGATTTGCCATTATGTTTTATATGAGTATCATGAATTCAATATGTGTAAATTTCGTCATTATTCTACCTATCACAAATCCATACTTGTGTTCGTCAATTGTGTAGGTTCAGCTTAAGGAATCGTCTATGATATGACTAATCTTGTTTCTGATAGCATAGTGCGTTGTGAAAATATAACGAAAGTATTAATCATATGCAAAATTACTTATTGATCCCAATCTTATGGACCATGTTGGTCCTTATTATTGTTACACATTCATGACCATATAAATTGTATATCTTAAGGTATGTTCACATTTAGTATTTACCCTGTTAAAAATGTTCAACCTTGAATTTGGGACATTCAACCCCATGATTATTTCATTGAAAAATTGAAAAACAATGGATGAAAAAAACAAACCGTTGAAAAAAAATACAATGGTTTTTTTTCAAGACATTGAAAAATTCAGTTGTAGTTTTCAATACATTGAAAAAAATTCAATCATATATTTTGCTTATACAGTAAAACTCCTCTGATAGAAGTAGAAAAGTTATTATAGGTTATCTTGGTATTTATACAGTGTAGTTAATGGGAATGGTTAAAACAACATTTAGTGTTTGTGAAAGATTTTCAAGGTATTTTGACAGGAGATAATGACTGATGATGTTTAAAAGTTTCATTGTCATTGGTATGCTAGATGATCTGTATAGAATTTTCTACGAGTCAAATCATGACTTCAACTAAATTTATTTTTTATTTTAATTCAAAATTACATTATCTGTTTATAATTTCCCTTGATTAGGTCCTTGAAAATACAAATGAATAGGAATGTTATTAGACCTTGTTAGAGTATTGTTTGGATGGGTTTAATAATCAAAGAAGACAATTTCAAATTAACCAATAAATTAATGATTTTATGTTCAAACTTTATGTTGCCTCTTTAAGTTGATACTAACTTTGGTTGCTATTATAAAATAAGAGATCTAATGTTCTATATGTCTCTGGTAAAGATGATTGTGAACAAGCTGTTTATTTTCTTGTATTACATACCTAGCGAAGCATTTGTATGAAAGTCAATGGGAAAGTTAGCGAGCTATATCCACCGATATTGCCCGATTACCCCGATATAGCCCGCTTACCTCGTTTTGATATTAGATTTCTTTAATAACCATGATAATATCATGACGTCACGTCATTGATACAAAGTAACCATGGGAACAAAGGCATGTAATACATCAGTTATGTCACTATGACGTGAAATATGCCTTCGTTCTTGCCCAAATATAGAGCCTCCCAAGGTCGGCCTATATTGGGAGAACTCAGGCATATTTCACGTCATAGTGACATAACCTCTAAATATAGAACCACATCCTTCCATACATTGTATAATATAAAGTATATATCAAACCAATTATTTCATTCAAAATTAATGCATTACATTAATTTATGAAATTATAGTAAGATTTCACTTTTAAGTATGATGATTTAGATCATATTTTCCCCATACAAATTGAATATAGGCTCCAGTACTCAGGGAGTGCGATAAGAAGATTTGTCTACTTGTTGGGAGCATGCAATTTTTCATAAAAACACTAAAACAAAATCGAAAGTTAAACTCATAAATTTTGTTATACATAAAGAATTACCTACTACATGCAATAGGTATATCTATCATATGCGGGTAACCTTCACTTCTGTTTGAAGTCCAATAAAGCTATGAGTAAAACAGTGACAGAGTATAATACTCTAAAATGTACCACTTCTTTTTCAAATTTTTAATGGCAAGATATAGTGACATTAGAATATTTACATATGCTTTTAGTAAAACTTTGAAGGCATTAATGAGATCTAGATGTATTGGGTCTTTTTCTTTTTTTCATGAAAATTAATGTTAATTTTTGTCCACCATAGGAGAGCATTTTCAAATATGAAATACATTAAACCAAACCCCTATCCCAAATTAATTACCATTAAATCAATTTAAGAAATGATAAAAAGATTTCACTGTTTGGTATGATATTTAGATTATATTTCCCCATATTCACAAATTGAATACAGGCCCCAGTAAACACAGGGTGCAATCACAAGATATTTTACTCTTAAACAACCCCCTTTTCCCCCATTTTACTAAGGGGAATCACAATTGCTCTAATATTATGTATTTACATTGTATGATCAGAGATTGTGATACACTATGAACCTACTGTGATGTGGTCCATGAGGACATATACTCCTAGGCATTTACTGTTCATTCATATGGCATACCTGAACTAATAAGTTACCAAGTATTTAACTTATTGTTTAAAGTTAATGCTAACTTTAAATTCAAGTACAGATGTAAATTGCTTAAAAAATTAATCATGTTTGATTCAAAGTTTCATGTTTACAAAATTCAAGCAATAGAAAATTATGCAAAGAATCATAGAAAATTATGCAAATGAGTCATGTGATCATTGAAAAATTTATGTCAAACTCACTTCCACCAGCTAATGTCTTAAGACAGTTCTTATGACCAGTTTATATTAGAGTATATTAGGATTGCTGGATGCCTTATTTTAATCACTCGATATCACCTCCAATTAATTCAATGATATTGATATATTTTAGATATAACCGATAATCATTTTTCTTCCACAGAACTTAACCCTAATTTGTTAAGAACATCTTTTCCTACTATATTCTATTATTATTCTAAATGGATGCTTATTTACCATTGGATGAAATTCAATCATAAGACTGATTATATAGGAAAAGGATGTGCCTGTGAGTTAAAAATAAACAAATACATATGATCAAAATATAATAAGTTAATTTAATGTAGATGTTGTAATAAAGTCCAGACATGTTTTATTTCTTTGACATCAAAGACTATTAATTCATGAGAAAATTATGCCTTTTCATACATTTGGATTACATACATAAGTGTTATTTAAATAATACGATTATAAATGTAATCATTCTCAGTTCTGATGAGTTAAAAAGAAATCAATATCCTAGATGCGAGTAGAAATAACCTTGATTTACCTCATTACAAAAACTCATAATTCAGTCAAACTGGTATTATATATGGAATCTACATGTAAAATTACATTTAGAAATGTGGTTTTGAAAAGAGTTTATCAACTTTGAAAATTTAATTTTCTTTGAAAATGTGACTTCTAGGTCGGGGAGATTTCCCATAGACCCCATGCTGTAAGACCACAAAAAGTGAAATATCTTTTCTTGTGTTGGACATATAATATTTTCTTTAAATGGACATATTTCAATTTGTATAACTATCACATACATAAGGGTAATATGAAAAGTGAACCACTAAAACTGATGAATATTCAAGTTTAAGGGAATTTTGTAATACCCTGCCATGTTATTTCCCCCAAATCAGCCACCTGGTGGCGAAACTGGTAACTACCTACTCGCATATGAGTAATTGAATCATTCCACTTTTTTAACATCCTATGAGACATATTACTTAATCAATGTAGTAATAGAAATAATAGGAAATATAATTAAATATAACTTTTATCAATTTTTAATCTTAAGAATATTAAATCTTTTGTTCAATTGTGAATGATCTCATCATGCAAGGGTTATCGTTGTGTTTTTCTATTGGCATCATCAACTAAGTTTGTATTTAATAGTGTTTTATAAATATAACTTTACGTTCAAATTTTTGACAAATGATTTATGTTCCTATTCTGACTGAGTTATATTATGCCATTTTGAAATCTGTGTAATGGAAATATTGTAGCATAGCCAGATAGTAAGGCCCAAATATTATTTCAAACATATTTAGGGCCTTTTTGAAATGCCATGCTCTTATTTTAAAGTAAGTAGCTACATATAAATGGCCTCTACTCCCCCTCCCAAGAATGAAAGTGCTTTTATTCTACTTCTTCATCTAGTTTGATCTTGCAGGGATACTTCTTGTATCAATGCAAAAACTTAAAAATTATGAACAAAACTACAAAAAATATGTAGATATCAGCAGTCAAACATTTATAAGAATAATTTCATTTTGACCGTTCTAACAACAAAGAGAAAGCTGTTAACATCAATCTTTAATGGTCATCCTGGTCACAACAGGTTGTTATGAAAACAAAATCATTGATTGCACTTATGATCATGTAGCTATTATCCAAACATTTGTAACGTCTTCTGAATTCATTAAACGATTTAAATTTGAAATGTATAACAGATCTTCTAAACCTAATTTGTAAACCTAATTAAAAACATAACCTCATATAATATGATATTTCTAATGATCCATTGAAAAAAGTAGCAAAGTTATTACTTTTACTATTTCATAAGATCTTATTATCACACTTTTGTTCAAGGGTCACATGACTCATTTGCATAATATACAATGTTCATTTGCATAATATTCAATGTCTTGAATTTAGCCAAAAGTGTTCTGCTATCCAAGTATTACAACTGTTATACCACAACACTACAACTGAAATGATAAAATATCAAAAATTACTTACTTACATTATATATTGAGTTAAACCAAAAATATAAAACATATCATTCTCTTGATATTCACTAGCAGATATTGTTGTTTGCGTGATTGAAAATTAATGTTTTAAACATTTAACCAATCTGTTGATTTGATTTTGGTTCACATATGATTTCCAAACCCTATAGTGTTACATGTACATGTAAGTGTGGTGTAGAACAAACATTTTAAATTTTGATTTTTCCATTGAAATCAAAATTATAGGTTTGTGTTCATGTAGGATTAATATGAGCCCAGACCTAATTCATTGATCTGTTTATGTTTGAATGTGTGTTGATTTCATTGTTTTATTTTCTTATCTATTTACAAGAGTTGCCTGAAATTCCCAATATACTTGTTTATCTTTTAAAAAGGCAATAAGTACTTGGCTGTTCTTTCCTGTCACATTCATTCTAATTAATGAGTTAAACTATATGAAAGGTGAAGTGAGTGTCAAAACACTAATTTCGTGCCAAATAGATTTTATCTTGCACCATTCAATATCTTGATATGTTGAGAATTAATGTGACAACATGGGCATCATATGTAACACCCTCAACCCCCCCCCCCCTCCCACTAAACCCAGTCATGTTTATGTCTTTCCAGTGATATTCCTTCCCTGTTGCATCAGTTAATAAACTTCAAATTGGACTGAGAAATCACCTTTTCCAATTCCAAATTGAACTAAAAAAAGATTAGTGAACAGTCAAAAGTATTAATTTGATAATTGATGTGTAATATCTTTATATTATTATTTTACATGTGTTGCTTAAAACTATACTGAATGATAAATGTTCTTGTAGATAAAGAATAGTATGATTTGTAGAATTGCTTCTCCTCTAATGCTGTATAGAGCAACCGTGGGCGTAGCCAGGGGAGATTGTTGAAAAATCTCTGTGGATCCCTTACCCCCTTTTCGGATCTCGCTTCGCTCACAGAAATGCACATCCCCCCCTTTGACGCCTGCTGGCTATACCCCTGGTTACAATGATTTGTTACATGCACCTATAATAACAATTGGAGACTAAACTCTAGTTACAAGGGTTGTTAAACCAACAAATTAGTATCAAATGATAACAAAGGGCTAATTTCTTAATCTGTCCATTTCCTTGTTTTATTACTGTCTGATCAAAACAACCTTGATTACTTTTATGTCTAGCAATTATTTTTTTAGATTTGATGAACTATAATCTTTACTTCATTGTTTTAGAATTTTTATAATAAGCTTAGTTCATTTATGTACCCATGTACATTATGGGCCTTACTAGAAGATTAAGGACTACTGTATTAAGAAAGATTATTAGGTTATTAGGTCACTATAGTGGTAATATATAATAGTTCCTTTGAATCTATACCTTGACCATTAATGTTAGCAGTTATATAAATGTAAGGAAGGATATGAGAATGAAAATTCTCTTGATCGGTGATTTATGAAATCAAACAACAATTAGGAAGTGGTAATATCAATACATATATTGATATTCCAGAGATTGACATGGGCATAGCCTGGGGAGTGCCCCCCCCCCCCATCCCCACAAAAAAGCAATTTTGTAAAATTTGTTGCAAAAACATTATAAAATTACATTTTGAAATGCTTAGAATGCACTATAGACAATATAGATTTTCAAAAATTTCCAGGGTTCTTAGTGATGCAAATCCAAAGAATCGCACCCCCCCCCCCACACACACACACTTACAAGTGCTGGCTACTCCCCTGGATTGATGCACTCTTTTAAATGAACTTTTTGATCACAACAGATTGTATAATTATAAAAACAAAAATGTTGATTGCTTTGGTAATAATTTTCCAGCCATTTGCTGTTTATTGTAATTCTTAAATCACTTTTAAGTTTGGAAATGGATGTTAAAACTATTTTTCGAATTTCTCTTTTATAAAAAAAACTTTAACATTAAATGTTCAAAATGAACAATTTCATTAAGAAAAGTTTTAGAAACATATTTCCAAAAGAACATTTCAACAACTTCAAGGGTCACATGATTCATTTACATAATATTCTATGCTCATTTGCATAATATTCAATGTCTTGAATTCAGCAAAATTAAAACTTCTCAACTAATATGTGACTTTGGGCTTTCTTGAAAGCCCATGTTGTGTCTAATATGTCATCGTTCTGGAATAAAGAGTCAATCAGTCAATAAAATATATATATTATATACAGGTCCATCCCAAGAGATTGTGGTTTTTAACAACTTTTAAAATATAATCTTCTTTGAAAATGTGACTTCTAGGTCGGCAAGATTCCCCATAGACCCCATGTTACAAAATCACAAAAGTGAAATATCATTTCTTGTGTTGAGCAATGTGCAGATAATATTTTCTTTTACTGGACATATTTTCGTTTGTATAATTATCAGACACATAAGGATAATATGAAAATTTATCGACTTAAACTTAAATATATATACCTGCCATGTTAATTTACCCACCCGAATCAGCCACCTAGTGGTGAAACTGGTAACTACCTACTAACATCTGGGTAATAAGGATTTGATTGTATCCTGCCTTCAATGTGATATTTGGTCTGCATTAGCTTAATTTCAGAACTTGTTCAAGATAAACACTGTAGCTTCTTTAATACCAAATACATCATTTTCTTCAATTTCTATTTTTTCAATCTGATGACATATATGAACTCCCCCCAGAGTCATAAATTCTTTCAAAAACAGCATCCTTCTTCAAAGGAATTAATTTATTTATGCTTAAATTATGGAAAGAAGTGAAAATCCTTGAACCAAGGATGAGGAAAAGCAACTCTACAGAGTAATAAATCCCATCAAACAAAATTTTGATAAATAGCAACCATCATGAAAATTCTTGAACAGAGCTTCTTTGTCTCCAGGTATCAGCATATATAAGATTAGAACCAAATCCATCATCTGATATTTGAGTTATCAAATATTATGCTTTTGCTTTTTTTACTTCTTTTTTTCCACTTGTATACAACCTATCCACTGGTATTTGATTTATACATTTTTTTATGAAAAAATGGCGGCATTTTTGAAATTCAGCTTTCATCCTGGCAATTTTTTCTTAAGAAGAGCTCCTTTGTCCCTAGGTATCAATAAAATAAAACCGACAGATAGCTTTTCTAAATCCCCCTGGAACTTCGTTCGATGACATGATCATGCAGTATTCATCATCTTTAGCACTTTCAAAGTGAATTAGAGCCAAAATGGTCATATCTGAACACCCACCTTTTTTAAAGAATGAACCACCTTTGGAAAAAAGACCTGTCTGAATGAAACAATTTCAGCAAGAATTTAACATATTCTTTACTGTTTCATATATGCTGGTTTTACTGTACCTTGAAATCATCATTGTTATTCATTTTCAATGGGTTGCAAGTGAAATTCAAGGTGTTGAATTATGTTTTCAAGGCATTGTTTTAAAAATTCAAGGGATTTTAACTAACCAATGAAAAATTCATGGCTTTTTTCATCTGTTGAAAAAAACAACCTTGGAAAATCCATTGAACAACCATTGTACAATCATTGATGTCCCAAATTCAAGGTTGAACATTTTTAACAGGGTAAGTTTAAATATTGCAGTCCAGAACTTCTCCGTCGTTTCCTGTAAAAATAAAACCGGTGCGTTTCTAAATTGTCGTAGATTTGTGTTGGTGCGTTACCCCATCAATTTTGGAAGGTACATTTCATGAAAATAAATGACGCTTATACAATGTTCGAATTGTAAGATATTGAAGAGTAGTATGTTTATAAATATATCTATATTGAGTAAAAAAATCTGTGGTTGTTCCAATCATTTCTTTGACAAGAAATACAACATTTTAGACGAGCCTTTAACTTTCCTTCGAATTTTTCAAGGTGCATTTACATTTCGTTCACATAATACCGATATGTTACAGCTTTGTGGAATTTTGATAAGGTACCCTGATATATCGTGTTTAGAATGGAATGTGTTAAAAGATATTCACTCATCTCTGGTTTCCACTATTATTTGTTTCTTCCAGAGGAAACACATTTCCGTCCGCCATTTTAAAAGGACGGTGCATTACCAACGCTCCGGGGAAAAGTGTGACGCACCGGGGTCGATCCCCGGTGCGGTATGGTTGCTCACCGTGCTTATGTAAGTCAAAACAGCCTTACTGAACGAAATGATCCCTATCTCAGCTTATGTGTGCCTGAGCCCTTTAATAATTCTATTCTTCATGTTTTTACACCTTAGAATGATTCATTTTGACCATAGGGATATTTGCCAATAATCGCACCTCTTTCTTGAGTAAACCCTTTTACAAACACAGTTGGCTGAACAAACACACTAGCATGAATAAAAGGAGTGTCATTTAGTGTATTTCATAAGTTTAAGATACGTTGGCAATTGCTGAACTGTACAAATCTATGTATTGGTGATTTCAATGACCTTTTTTATGTCAGCTTATTTTGTTCACAAAAAATTAATTAAAATTAGTTCTTAATATTTGGATTCACAAACAAAATGTTGCTTGTACTGGGGATGATTCTAGTACAGTTTATGGGTGTCAGGACTCAAGAGGAGTCACTCATTACTATCCCAGCTGGACCAATTAGAGGAACTTTGAACTCACTTGAAGAATTCAAATATATACCGCAATTTCAAGGCAAAGATCTGGAGTTCAGGACGTATCTCGGAATCCCATATGCCGATCCTCCCGTTGGGGATCTGAGATTCCGACCTCCACGAGCGTTGACGACAACATGGAATGAGACAAGGAACGCAACAGAGTATGGCAAAGTCTGCATTCAGAATCCTTTTATATACCAGTCACAAGGGGGCTCTGTTGACAACATGTCAGAGGACTGTTTGACCTTGAACATATGGGCACCAGGGAATGGGTCAGACTCGCAACCAAAGGCTGTCATGGTGTGGATACATGGAGGAGGGTTAGTACATATCTTCTTTTAATATTGTTCAATTCAAACCTTTCTCTAGAAACCTTCTCAAAAATTCTATATTCAAATCTTTATCAAGGACATGACTGGTCTATAAAACAGCAGAGATCAGGGAAATGTTACAATTTTCTCTTATTCCGATCCAATGGTTCCATATACCCATGTATACATATTCTCACTGTTGTAAAAATCTGAGACTTATTTGAACAAAGACATGTATTCTCTTGTGGATATTGGCAATACACAACAGAACAAAGAATATCTAAGAAAATAATATTTGTACAATGGCTAAGAAATTAATAATATTTGTTCAACAAACTATGACTAAGCAGGTTCTCTTTAACTTCATGCTAAGATCAACAAACATACAACTTTTAGCACTCAACCAATTTTCTCATTTAAAAATAACTTAACAAAAAAGCTGATCAATTGACATTGCCTATTTGCACAATATATTCAGGGTGTTCAAAAAACGCAACCCCAAGAAATAGCTTTATCTTGGAAAATACTAATTCAATTATGTTATTTTAATGTATTTTCCAAGATATAGCGATTTCTTTGGGCTGTGTTTTTTTAACACCCTGTAACTACACAATGGAATAGCCTAACAAAGGTAAAGTCAGATACTGTTGTCACAAATGGCGGACATAATCGTCACTTAAACTCTTTAATCACTTGGTCCTCGTTTCATGGGACTTTATCGTTGCTAATTCTGTGCATGTATTAGCTCTTGTGATGATGTATCATATGAAATCCCAATTTCGATTAAATTGGGTCGTGAAATGTTACAATATAGCGTCTTCAATATCGTCAATGATAATGGAATCTGAATTTGAAATAATTTACAAAGACAATGGCATATGGTAAGATGTGACAGGTGACTATGGAGGATGTATTACATTGGAACATAGGAAAATGACAACGGTAAATAGACACTTTGCCATTGCCTTTACATACACCGTTTTCAAATATTACCGTTGTCACCCTGATTTTACATTACATTTCACCCGCACCTCCTGTTGTCATTTATACAGTATCCGTTGTCATGTATCATATTTCAATTGGTAAAATTAAAGCCTTTAGTTCGATGGTAAAACAAATTTAACTATATGATCAGTAGAAAAACACTGAGTGATTACTGTACCAAAGGAATTTAATCTAGTGGCTGGGACTTCTAAATGAAAGAATGATTTGTCCACAAATGATCAATAACTCTGTTGTGCACATGAGTGAAATAATCTATACAGAAACTCATTTCTATTCAGTTAGGAATATAATGACCCTTGAGCTATGTTTATGATATTAGGGAGTTTAAGCTTGCAATGTTTTTCACAACCTAAATGTGAAAGGAACGTATTTAAGTGATCAATGCATTTGTATGGGCGATTGGTCATACCAATAGGTTGACGTTTCGATACAAGCTTAAACTCCCTAATCATTATCATTATGACATGTATGAAATAGTTGCTAGAGTGACAAGATGTTGTTCAAAATCTTTCATAACCTCCCTGCATCTTGGGGATATACTGACGATGATTCTATCTTTGAAAAATAAAAAAAACATTCTCTATTTTTAGCATGACTTGTGAACATGTTCGGTTATTTGTTGTAGGTTCCAATTTGGGGGAACTGATAAAACGTATGATGGTACAGCACTTGGCGTGATGGGAGATGTAATATTTGTGTCTATGAACTACAGATTGAATGTCTTTGGATTTCTCAGCACAGGAAATAGTGTAGTCCCAGGTAAAAGACTAGTGCTATCTGACATTGAGGTTATACTTATATAATCAAAAGAGATTAGAAAATATTTCTATTTAGTTTTCAATTATATAAGATAGACCCAACCTGCCATTTGTTACATACCTTCACTGCCAAATGCCAACTGCCAAAAACTGTTCACAAAAAGTTGGTGTATGGTTGATTATTTCAAACAACCACATTATTTGAAATACTGACTTGCTGGAACATGACACACCTTGCCTAGCTACATTTTAATAAACAGTAATGCAATTTTGATTTTCAATTTTCCATGCTTCATATATAAACCAATGGTTCCAGGAAACATGGGATTGCTTGACCAGAAGCTGGCACTCCATTGGGTAAAGGAGAATATAGCAAGGTTTGGAGGTGACCCAGAAAGGATAACAATATTTGGAGAATCTGCAGGTGCAACTGCTGTTACAATACAGGCCTTTTCCCCACAAAACAAGGGCCTTTTTCAGTAAGTTATACTTGTAACAAATACACCTTTCCCGACAAAACAAGGACCTTTTCCAGTTAGTAACACTTGTTACACTACAGGCCTTTTCCCACAAAAAAGGGTATTTTTCAGTAAGTTATATGTGTTACAACATACGTCATTTCCCCACAAAACAAGTACCTTTCCAGTAAGTAATACTTGTTACTAAACAAACCTCCTCCCCCAAAAAAGGACCTTTTCAGTGAGTAATACTTTTACAATACAGGCCTTTTCCCAACAAAACAATGGCAATTTCAGTAAGTTATACTTGTAACAAATACGCCTTTTCCCACAAAACAAGGACCTTTCCAGTAAGTAACACTTGTTACAAAAGAAGCTCCTCCCCCAAACAAGGACCTTTTCAGTAAGTAATACTTGTTACAATACAGGCCTTTCCCCCACAAAACAAGGGTATTTTCCAGTAAGTAGTATATTTAAACCATAGGCCTTTTCCCACAAAATAAGGATTATTTGAACAAGTTTAAAAATATACACTCCCCTCCATAAGTTTGGCAACCTTAACTCCCCCATTAAACTATGTGCTAAAGCCTCTTTACCTTTTTATTTACTTAACCTGCGATGAAAATACTTATACTATTAATGGAAACATAATTTGACTTTATTTCCAATAATAACAAATAAAAACTCCCAAATTTTCTCAATTTTTTTCATTACAATAGGTCGAAAATTGATGATAAATTTGATGAATTTTCGAAAATTGGCATTCCCATGTTAACCAATGAGAAATGGTAGGTTTGCCGCAAGTCATATGCACCCTTGGTATACGCAGCTAACGAAAATTGACCGGTACGGGTCAAAAGCTGGACCAAAAATGACTTTGAAGCACTGTAACTTTAGTATTCATCAAATAAACCAATCACTTAGTATACAAAAATGTTAGACAATTCAATTTTCTATATAAAAATATTTTTTGCTGAATCTTTTACTGAAAAGATATCCTGATTTCTGATTTGCCCCAAACCCCCCACTTCCCATTGGATTACATTGGAATGACGATTTTCAAAAATTCATCAAATTTATTATCAATTTTCGACCTATTGTAATTGAGGAAAAAAAAATTGAGAAAATTTGGAGGTATTGGAAATAAAGTCAAGTTACATTTCCATCAATATTATAAGTTAAATCATCACTGGTTAAGTAAATAAAAATTCAAACGTAAAGAGGCTTTAACATGTAGTTCAATGGGGGAGAATGGGGGGAGCTAAGGTTGCCAAACTTATGGAGGAGAGTGTATCAACATTTCTAGCATTCCAATATCACAAAAAAAGAAGAAAAATCCCAATATCACACTAAATACTTACATGTTTTTCAGAATAAACTCTTATCAAATCCCAATCAGTAAATTACCTCTATATATGCCTGTCTATATTTCTATCTATCTATCTTCAGGCGTGTAATCGCACAGAGTGGGTCTCTCCTTGCATCATGGGTCTTTAACATGGAGGACACTGTTCCATCAATCAAAAGTATGGGACAACAACTAGGCTGTAGTAACGACAGTATGGTTAACCTAGTGGAGTGCCTACGTGGTTTAGATGCCACTGAGCTGTATGCTGCATGTAAGATTATTTATTAAACTGACCATCAAAATGAAATGAGTGTAATTTAATACATTGTAATTACAACTATGACCATAAATATGACCTTGTATTCTATTTTTCTATTTTTGATCAAATATTACAAATGTATCAATAAAACAAATTAAGCAATCCTATCTACTGTTACAACCTCAGGAATGCATTAAGACAGAAAAGGTAGTCAGAGTATAGTCTATAGTCTAGTTTGGGAATGTCTAGGTCGGGAATACAATTGATTTCCTTTTATTTACATCTCATATTTCAAAAGGTAGTCAGAGTATAGTCTACAGTCTAGTTTGGGAATGTCTAGGTCGGGAATAGAATTGATTTCCTTTTATTTACATCTCATACTTTAAAAGGTAGTCAGAGTATAGTCTACAGTCTAGTTTGGGAATGTCTAGGTCGGGAATAGAATTGATTTCCTTTTATTTACATCTCATACTTTAAAAGGTAGTCAGAGTATAGTCTACAGTCTAGTTTGGGAATGTCTAGGTCGGGAATACAATTGATTTCCTTTTATTTACATCTCATATTTTAAAAGGTAGTCAGAGTATAATCTATATAGTCTAGTTTGGGAATGTCTAGGTCGGGAATAGAATTGATTTCCTTTTATTTACATCTCATACTTTAAAAGGTAGTCAGAGTATAGTCTACAGTCTAGTTTGGGAATGTCTAGGTCGGGAATACAATTGATTTCCTTTTATTTACATCTCATATTTTAAAAGGTAGTCAGAGTATAATCTATATAGTCTAGTTTGGGAATGTCTAGGTCAGGAATTGTAATGATCAGTTCATGTCAATCTAAGATTAACGGTACTTGTGTGTACGGTCTGCGTACACTACCCCTGTAATATTCTAACGAGTAATAAAGTTCTTCCTTTCCTGCACATGGAGTCTAGTCTTATTATATGGTACTGCGGGTAAATTCCTCAAATTAGCTGACAATTCAGCATGGACTTAAAGAATTCGATATTGCCACCTCCGAGAATAGATTTCGGCAAAGACTTGGAACGACAATGGAGGCAATTTATCAGAGATTTCACATGGTATCTCGACGCATTGGGGGACACTGCCAAATCAGACAAACAGAAAATTGGATTGCTCATAACTTCCGCCGGGCCGAATGCCTCAAAAATCTATGACACTTTCGTGTTTGCTGATGGAGAAGACAAGGGGAAATACGATCATGTGGTAACCAAATTTTCTAATTACTGTCTACCCAAAGCAAATGAAACCTACGAAAGGTTTATTTTCCGTAACAGAACGAAGAATGAACATGAGAAATTCGATGAATTTTTGGCTGACTTGCAAACGAAAATCGCAACTTGCAATTATGATACCCAGGAATCCAAAATACTCCGTGACCAAATTGTAATTGGCATAAATAATGATAGACTACAAGAAAGACTTTTAAGAGAATCACAACTGGATGCAACCAAAGCAATCGAAGTATGTAGATCTGCGGAAATAGCTCATCAATATTCTCAAATAATGAGCAAACCTATGGAGAGACTATCAGTGTCCCAAACTGAAATTCATAATGTTAAGGACCGATCCAACAGAATGATCATCAATTGCAAATACTGCTCGAAGGACCATGCCATACGAAAGTGTCCTGCGTATGGTAAGACATGTGATGCATGTGGTAAGTCGAATCATTTCAACAAATCTTCAGTTTGTCGGGCCAAAGGATCAAGCTCCAACACCAGCCGTGCGAGTCGTTCAAAACGCAGTCGTCATAGCAGAGGTCGTAGATCAGTCAACCAAGTGAACGAGGTCACGACTACAGACTCTGACGCATCAGTCTCGGATGAAGATTTCAACTTCTACATCAATACTGTCAAGTCAGTGAGTAAATTGCAGCAACTGCACAATGAATATGAACGCTACATATATAAGAACGCTATAAGTGATCAACAGGCCACGATAAATATGCCTGACAGTGCGGGAAATCATCAACAGGCCACAATAATGCCTGATAGTGCGAAAAATCATCAACAGGCCACAATAATGCCTGAATGTGTGGAAAATCATCAACAGGCCACAATAATGCCTGAATGTGTGGAAAATCATCAACAGGCCACAATAATGCCTGCGTGTGTTGAAAATCATCAACAGGCCACAATAATGCCTGATAATATCAATGTGAATAGTGTAGGTCATGACCCTTGGGTCACTACGTTACTTGTAAATGATCAGCTTATTGATTTCAAGCTTGATACAGGGGCCAAGGCCAATTTGATAAATATACATGACTTCCAGCACTTGAAAAACAAGCCTTCGGTGATGCCAAAAAATGTCAACCTAATTGACTATAATGGGTCAAAAATAAAATCACAGGGTGTATGTACACTAACTGTTCATGTTAAAGACAGAGCTCACAAAGTCTTGTTTGTTATAGTGCCTAATGGAATTTCACTATTGTGTGATGAAACGTGTGTAAAATTGAACCTGGTGAAAAGAATATATGTTGTAAATGGTAATCACCAGGATGAAAATGTGACAAATAAAGTCTCTGGTCAATACCATGAAACAAATGTCAATGTTGTAAATTGTGACATCTCAAGTATTGAGAAGAAATATCCAAATATGTTCAAGTGTGTGACTTCAGGGGAGTCGATGCCATTCACTTATGAAATTGAATTGAAAGATGGCTCCACTCCTGTAATTCACTCACCCAGGGTAGTATCACAGCCTTATCGTGAAAAAGTTAAAACAAATCTAGATAAACTTGAAACAAATGGTATAATACGCAAGGTTTATGATGCTACCGATTGGGTCAATAGTATGGTAACAGTTGTAAAAGATGACAAAAATGTTCGTACCACTATTGATCCCACTGATCTCAATAAATGTATTAAGAGACAGCACTACCCTCTTCCTAAGAAAGATTCAATCATAAGTGCTATGCATGGGGCCCAGTATATGTCAAAGCTAGATGCCTCATCCTCATTTTTCCAAATACGCCTCCATAACAACTCTCAGTTACTGACCACCTTTAACACCCCATGGGGCAGATACTGTTACAATAGGCTACCCCAGGGATTGTGTGCCAGTCCAGAAATCTTCCAAAAATCTATGGATGAAGTACTAAGTGGAATAGAGGGCGCATATGCTTATATCGATGACATCATCATTTGGGGCTGTACTAAAGATGAACATGACAATAGATTGAATAAAGTACTTCAACGCCTTGATAGATACAATGTGAAGCTCAATAGAAAAAAATGTGTTATCCAGACTCAGAAGATCTCATTTCTTGGTGAGATCTTGACACCCAATGGTGTCATGGCTGATCATGGAAGGATTGCAGCCATACTGAAAATGGAAAAGCCAGACTCCAAATGTAAACTCCAACGTTTCTTTGGAATGATAAACTACACTGGCAAATTCATCCCAAATCTGTCAAAACAAACTACACACCTGAGAAAACTACTGGAAAGTGATGTCCCATGGCATTGGGATAGCCATCATGAAGATGAGTATGTAAGCCTTCAAAAGCTTTTAACCTCATCTCCAGTACTGGCATATTATGACCCTGACAAAAGAACAAAGGTTTCAACTGACAGCAGCAAAGATTCTCTCGGTGCTGTTCTCCTACAGCAGCATCAAGATGATTGGAAGCCAGTGGCTTATGCAGCTCGGTCACTCTCAAAATGTGAGCAACGGTATGCTCAGATTGAGAAGGAGCTGCTAGGCATAACTTATGGTTGTCATAAATTCGATGAGCTCATTTATGGACTTCACCAAATTGAGCTTGAGACAGACCATAAACCATTGATACCCATCTCCAAGAAGAATCTCAATGAAATGACCCCAAGAATTCAACGACTTATGATGAAGCTCCAGAGATATGACTATTTCATGACTTATACACCAGGGAAGTATCTGGTGATAGCAGATACACTCTCGCGGTCTGTAGTCAGTAATACACCGATTGAAACAGTAGACTCTGAGATAACCCACCATGTAAACATGATCATGAATTCCATCCCAGCATCAGCTCAAATCATGAAGAAAATTGCTGAGGAAACTGCTAAAGATCCTTATCTTCAGAAAGTAACCCAGTATGTCTTGCATGGTTGGCCATCATCAGCAGAGAGAGTATACTATCAGATGAGAGATGACCTTACCCTGATTGACGGCATACTGATTAAAGGCAACTGCATGGTAATTCCAACCTCAATGAGGAAGGATATGCTTCATCGCCTACATGCTGGTCACATTGGCATTGAAAAGTGCAAACGACTAGCCAGAACCTGTATGTATTGGCCAGGTATCTACAAAGATATTACACACATGGTAAATAGCTGTGAAGCCTGCCAAATGTACAGATATAGCCAGAGGAAACAAAGCATGATTGATGGTGATACAACAACCGGACCATGGCAGAAAATTGGTTGTGATGTTTTCCACCTATTTGGAAAGAACTACCTCATCATGACTGATTACTATTCCACATACCCAGAAGTAGCTCTTCTACAAAGCACCAACACAAGCACAATTATACAGCAACTGAAATCAACATTTTCCAGACAGGGTATTCCTAATATTGTTAGAGCAGACACTGGCTCTCAATTTGCATCCTCAAAATTTTCTGAGTTTGCCAAGGAATACGAGTTTGAGGTCTCCTTATCTAGTCCCTATAGACACCAAGGAAATGGGAAAGCAGAAAATTCAGTCAGAACAGTCAAACATCTCCTGAAGAAAGCAGCACATAGTGGTGAAGATCCCTACTTATCCCTTCTAGCATATAGAAATGCACCACTAGAGACTGGTATGTCTCCTGCTGAAATGCTAATGGGACGTAGACTACGCAGCAAAATACCTCAAATTAGTCCTGACATTAACAAGAAGTCAAAGATAAACAAACAAAGAAGAGTCTTAAAACAAAGACAGAAGAAATACTACAATAAAGGATCCAGAGATCTGCCAAACTTGACCAAGGATGATTATGTGAGAATGAAATCCAAGCATGATGACAAAGCCACTTGGGATGTAAAGGCTAAAGTCCTAGAGAAAGTGTCTCCCAGGTCTTACAAAGTACATGCTGATAATGGTGGAATCTATAGAAGAGACCGCCAAGATCTCTTGCATATTCCTGAACCAAAGCCTACCCCCCATGTAACAAATACAAGTCCCACAAATCCCAATCCTTTGAGTAACTTACATGTCCCAACACCCACTAAATCTTCTATTCAAAGGGGAAATGATGAATTCAAGTCATCTGAAACAACTGGTAACCATGGTAACACATCTAATAATTGTGAAGAACCTATGCCATTGAGAAGGTCAACTAGAATCTCAAAACCTGTTGTAAGACTTGATCTCTAAAAAATAATCAAGAGTATTAGCATCAATGTGATGTGATAGACATTTAGTCAGTGTATACTGACTTACAGCATTAAAAGACAATCAAAGACATTTAGCATCAAGGTGATGTGATGAACATTTAGTCAGTTTATACTGACCTATAGTTTTCAGTGTTTAAAGACATTTTGAACAACTTCAGTAGATAGATCAAGCATTGAGTACAGCTTAGTTTATATATAAAATCAAGCATTGAGTATGGTAAACTTTATTTCATTTTACATACAGTTTACATACAGTTTACATATAGTTTACATACAGCAACATGCAATTTCCACATAAAATACAAATACATTGTAAGGCATATGGTTCTATTTTTATACAAATTGAATTGTTATATTTGATTACATGGACATGTATCTCAGAATGACCTCCGATGTAAAAAGGGGAGATGTAATGATCAGTTCATGTCAATCTAAGATTAACGGTACTTGTGTGTACGGTCTGCGTACACTACCCCTGTAATATTCTAACGAGTAATAAAGTTCTTCCTTTCCTGCACATGGAGTCTAGTCTTATTATAGGAATAGAATTGATTTCCTTTTATTTACATCTCATACTTTAAAAGGTAGTCAGAGTATAGTCTACAGTCTAGTTTGGGAATGTCTAGGTCGGGAATAGAATTGATTTCCTTTTATTTACATCTCATTGTACTTTAAAAGGTAGTCAGAGTATAATCTATAGTCTAGTTTGGGAATGTCTAGGTCGGGAATACAATTGATTTCCTTTTATTTACATCTCATACTTTCTTTATACAGCCCTGAATTATATGAGAAGTAACAGGCGTGCAATATGGTCCCCTGTTGTGGATGGGGAGTTCATCACAGAGCCCCCTGTGAAACTGGATGAAGCCACAGGGCCAGGGTATGAGATGTTGACCAGTGTGGACCTTATGATGGGAATCAACAGTCATGAAGGATATATGATTTTAAGGACAGATCCCAGAATCTCCTCTGGGAACCAATCAAGTGCTGTAGCATTCGTGGAGGAGCTGATGCAGACAACGAGTAACTATTACGGGGGAGATTTATCAAATGATATGTATGAGGCCATCTGGTACGCTTACTTTGGACTAAAGGCCATAGATGATATGAGTGCGGATGAACTATTTGAGAAAGTGGTTCATTTAGGAACAGATGAAGCGTTCCTGCTTCCACTTGACCATTTAACACATGCCTATGGTCAGAATTGCTTCCTGTACCACCTGACCCATGCTCCTAGCTATAAAGCAGGGACTGTGCCATCCTGGATGACTGGTGCCGACCATACAGATGACCTGCAGTATCTCTTTTACTCCCCTATCCTTCAAGACCTGTCTCCACTTATCCCAAAAGGCACTGAACTAGAGAAGAATATCTCGGAAAATATGATCACATACTGGACAAACTTTGCAAAGACTGGGTAGGTATTTAGAAATACACTGAGAGTTCAAATCAGTTTAAATTTTTTAGAGACTAGGAAGTTGATACTTCATATTTCATAAGTATGTTTCCTAATTTAAAACATTTCATTTGGATAAATATTTGATATATAACCTATGACTGGAAATAAAGACTTTTAAGATATTGATCAGGAAATGTCCCACTGATTTTCCTCTCCATTCATTTCATTGATTTCTCTTGTCTTATTGCAGAGATCCCAACGAGCCAGAAAACCCAGTTTTATCAACATATTGGCCAGCAAGTACCAGCGAGTCCAGTCACTACATAGAATTCGGGGACACCATCCAAGCCAAAGATGGCTCTATTAAACGAGAACGTTCAGAATTCTGGTTTGATTATATTGGTAAACTGCTGACCAATGCACAATGTTCTCTCAATTCAGTTGAGAATGGAGACAAGGAAGAGGAATGTGTGAAACCTGGTACAACTAATGGTGGAATTGCAGTTGAAGCTGTAAAGGCTTTGTTACTAGGAATGGCTTTCCTTTGTATAGTTTGGTACTAGAGATGACATACCTCAGTATACTTCAAGAATCTAGAATCCTACGTAATATTGTGAGACAAATAAGTGATACTACTACAGTAAAACCTGTGTATAGTGAAACACATGTTTGATATTACTTATCACTATGAAACAAATGTTTGATATTACTTATCACTACATGTTTGATATTACTTAACACTGTGAAACACATGTTTGATATTACTTATCACTATGAAACACATATTTGATATTACTTATCACTGTGAAACACATGTTTGATATTACTTATCACTATGAAACACATGTTTGATATTACTTATCACTATGAAACACATGTTTGATATTACTTATCACTATGAAACACATGTTTGATATTACTTATCACTGTGAAACACATGTTTGATATTACTTATCACTATTAAACACATGTTTGATATACTTATCACTATAGACACTCTGTGATACATGGGATATATCAATGAGATCAATTACTATGATATTATAATTGTACTATCACAATTATTAGAGTTCTCAATATGGCACCTATACAAACTATATGTATATAACAAGGGATGTCATTATTGTTTTTTCGTATTCTTATGTCTATTTTTCCTTATTCATGACATTATGCACTGCCCCCAGGATTCCGTGTTTGCAGAGCGCGGACGGAATTTGCCTTCGCCAACGGAATTGCATAATCAACTATTTTGGTCAAATAAACATGACCAAATTATGCTAAGTGAATATTTTAAACTTCATCGTTTGATTTCTGTCGCTAGATGGCAGCATGTACATTGTATTGAGTAGTGACGTAGTGACTGACTGTATAAATATCACAATATTTTCCCATTTTTATTATATCTATCACATTTTCCGCAGAATTTCTGCAGAATTAGCCTTTCCCATTGCAGAATTCACAAATTTCACTTGCAGACTTTTGCACTTTAACTTGCAGAAAACTGGGAGGAGTGATCATGATATGTCTTAAGCAAATTTTCTGTTAAGCTTTGCGTGTGTAAACCAATATAAGGGGCGGGGTCAAAATATCGATGTTCATATGGAGACGAAAGTACTTTCGCGAGGGGGGAGGGGGTTTTTGGGCACTTTCGTTGACCAAAAAAACATCGATAATTCGGATCTGATATACAAAAAATAATTGGACTTACCCACTTTTTCTGGCGCTATGTTCTGATAAAAAGGCTTGTTTTCAATAGTTCGTGAGCTTTTTTGTGTGATAGGTCCAAAATATTGGTAGATAAAGACGATAATTCGATCATTTTTCAAATAAATTCCGTACTTTTCCCTCCTCCTTTTGAAGAGTTCAATGCAGTAAAATTGCGAACGTGTGTTAATTCACCGTAATAATAACACGGCAAATAGGATACGATTATTAATCAATGTTTTTTTGAAGTGACCTAAGCTTTCGTCTAGAGGGGGGTGGGGGGGTTGTTGTCCAAACGAAATTACTTTCGTCTCCATATGAACATTGATATTTTGACCCCGCCCCTAAGTGAATGTTAGTCTGATTACACTATGGCCAATTGGATTTTATATTTTACAAGATGAGATAAAACTATCACATTTTGAAGTTGTAATTTCACCAGTAACTTAATCAATGTTACAACATGGGCTTTGTTGAAAGGCCATCGTAACAACAAAGTACGTAAATATTGAATAAAGGCACCTGATTTACTCTACAATGTGGCTAAAATGATAGTGTAATGACCTGTGTATCCTTTGCAAGTAAGTACCTATGTAACTTTCACATTGACTTGTAGATATTAGACTTATCTGACGTCACTTTGCTACATGCACATTGAAGTTCACATTCACGCTTTGTTGAATACCTGTAGCTCAACCTCTCTATTATTTCATGATCTACCTCAATTAAGGCTGTGCTAAATAGTATCCATAGATGTTTTTGAATCCTTTATACATTCATACAAACATGAAATGTGGAATAGGTTTTGAAATACCACCCTCTATCTTTCTCATATACGTATGAAATTGTCATGGAGTTTGGATCTACCTCCCCCCACTCTTTATACAGGTATGAAATAAATGTTTGGGTTTTAAATAAACCTCCAATGTAAGTGCATGGATATGATATAATTAAATGGATGTTTTTAAAAAACCTTTCCAATGTACAACATTGAAAACTTAGGTACAATGACTGTATGGGTTTTGAATAACCTCTCATTATCATAATTGGAAGATAAATATATGATAGAGGTATTGTTTATGGACCACCCCCTCCCCCCACACCTCTCATATTCACAATGAACAAGAACTGACCTTTGGTTTGTCTTCAGTTTGTTCTCCTTCATCCTCATCATCAAGAGGAATATTGAAGTCTGGCTCCTTCAGGAGTCCATAATAAACTTTACTTTTATTGGCTGAAAGTACAAATTACATTTTTGAAGACCATAATAAACTTTACTTTTATTGGCTGAAAGTACAAATTACATTATTGAAGACCATAATAAACTTTACTTTTATTGGCTGAAAGTACAAATTACATTATTGTTGACCATAATAAACTTTACTTTTATTGGCTGAAAGTACAAATTACACTATTGTAGACCATAATAAACTTTACTTTTATTGGCTGAAAGTACAAATTACATTATTGTAGACCATAATAAACTTTACTTTTATTGGCTGAAAGTACAAATTACATTATTGTAGACCATAATAAAGTTTGCTTTCATTGGCTGAAAGTACAAATTACACTATTGTAGACCATAATAAACTTTACTTTTATTGGCTGAAAGTACAAATTACATTATTGAAGACCATAATACACTTTGCTTTTATTGGCTGGAAGGATGAAATTATTATAAATATACACTTTCTGCTTGTATGCTCATAAGAAAATATTAAAAAGATTCAAAAAGTTTATTAGGTACTGTAACATGTACACTGTTGTGGGTAATTCTCAAAATATATAAAATGATAAAAGGTAATGCTTAAAGTAATAACAATTATTTTTGTCCTCTTTAAACAAACTCATATTTTATCCTCCCATTGTGGCATAAAGCATTTAAGTGTCTCAGTGGCTGTTCTATTTCTATAACGCATAACGTTTACTACATACCTGACTTAACAGCCTCTCCAAGAAAGTGTCTCAGTGGCTGTTCTATTTCATAACGCATAACGTTTACTTCATACCTGACTTAACAACCTCTCCAAGAAGTCCTCCTGATGAAGCGTCAACCTGCGTCTTAGTCCTAGGAGCTCCATCAAACACTGAAATTATTTAGAACATCACCTGAGAGAAAACTACTCGTGTATACAAAAGGGCAAAACTAGCAAATTCATAATAAAAACATGTTTCATTTAATTAACACTTAAATCATTTAGATCAGAATAGAACAACAACTGAGAGAAAGCTTCATCTCCTCAAAGAATAAAACTAAAGAAATTCACAAAAACTAAAAACTGAAATCATTTAGATCAATACCTGAACGAAAACTACTGTTTTTTCATTATTATCTATGGATACAATATTTTTTAATCGTATTATTTGCGGTTAAAGTATATTAATTCTAAAGAATAAAAAAGACTGGAAATCCAAAAATCAATATGTTAATTGCATCTGTTTCTCAGATGTTCACAAGTGGCACATTTTCTTGCAAATGCTTACAGTCAATGAGAAGATGTTCGTCTATGATGTTGAGAAGCAGTCTGTGTTTTTTCTCCTGCAGATGTCTCTTCAGATGTGTGTTCGATTCCCGAGACATCCGAATCACAAACTTACTGGATCTGGAGAACATAATCAATTAATCAATTGTTGCAACTTCTGTCTCGATCACAGAATCCATGGTCTACGAATGGTACAGAGGAAGTACTTTTAGATCAAAATCAGAGAATGCCACGGTCTACGAATAGCAGAGAGGGGGGTATTTTCAAATAAAAATAAGAGAAGCAAATCATTCATAAAGTGCAATGAAAATGTAATTCTATTAAACCTAAAAAATAGTGCTGCACCCATGATCTTCACAATATTACATTTTAAGGCTGACCTTCTTTTAGAACATAATAATTGGTGACTTTAGCAAGTTGCTGAATGTCCTCTTGTTAGTGAGACATCTGACCCATTAACCCCTAATAGGGACATGAACTCACCTGAAGTTGTCCATTAACTGGTTGCCCTGCATATGTTCTTTCTTGGTGACTGCAGCAAGTTGCTGAAGGTCTTCCTAGTAATATGACTCCTGACCCATTAACCCCTAATAGAGACATGAACTCACCTAAAGTTGTCCATTAACTGGTTGCCCTGCATATGTTCTTTCTTGGTGACTGCAGCAAGTTGCTGAAGGTCTTCCTAGTAATATGACTCCTGACCCATTAACCCCTAATAGAGACATGAACTCACCTAAAGTTGTCCATTAACTGGTTGCCCTGCATATGTTCTTTCTTGGTGACTGCAGCAAGCTGCTGAAGGTCTTCCTAGTAATATGACTCCTGACCCATTAACCCCTAATAGAGACATGAACTCACCTAAAGTTGTCCATTAACTGGTTGCCCTGCATATGTTCTTTCTTGGTGACTGTAGCAAGTTGCTGAAGGTCTTCCTGGTAATACGACTCCTGACCTCCACTGAACTCACCAAAGAATACCTGGGCTGAAGTTAAAACAAATTCTAAACTAGCATTCACAAATTCAACTGCCGGCTGTTGGCTGAGGATTTAACCTACATGTACTTTTTTATGGCCAACTCGTTTAAATATAAATATGAATAGTAGCACATACTATTCAAATAAGCTCAGCATCAAATCACCAGCCGTTAGTTTAATTTGTGAATGCAAGCTTAACTTCCAGTCCAAAAGTTAAGCAAACTCAAAATTCCCCATTGAACATTCACAATGTGAAAGAGCCTATACATGTATTTATGTTGGAATTTTTATTTGCAACTCCTGTAAGAAAGAACTGTTTTCAGGAAATATTAATTGACTCAATCTCCAAGTTTGATTTCCCCAAATGGTTTCCTAACACACAATAGATTGGAAACATATGGCAAATGTGATAAACAATTTCCTTTTAACCATTATAGGTGATAAACAAAATATGATATGATTTAAAACTCAATGTGAAATAAATGAAATAAAAATATTGAGAAAGTAAATCCATCCAAGCAGACTTCTCTATATGAAAATTTTTATATCCAGGTCTTGCTAATGCCTAGGTCACATTTGCTCCGATTCATTGGTTTGGTCGGCGCCCGGCCGATTGCAGTATTTTGTTCAAAACTGATTTAAACTTGGTTCAAATTGACCAAACTTATTTTTTAAATCATGTACAAGTTCTCAGGAGTTCACATCTGACCTCAAATTTGAGATTTGACCTTCAATTTTCAACTAAATCCTCAAACAGCCGGGTGCCGACCAATGAATCGGAGCAAATGTGACTTAACCATAAAGAGCATGTCTCTGAAGCTTTGACCAGTCTAATATCAAAGTCATCATTTTCTTTATTGTCATTCCTGTTCTTCTCTTGGTGTAAGCTATTGTCAGACTTTTATTTTTAACTTACCATGTAACTCATGGTCATTGTAGACAAGCTCTAAGTACATGTGCACGAAGACTGGATACAGAATCAATGATAATTCCACCTGAAAAAATGGTCAAACAATTGTTGTAATAAACATTTACACAATATTTATTAATATGCTGAAGAAATTAGTCAAACCAATGTTGTTTTCAAACACCACACACCAAATGCGTAGTTCTAACATATTTCTCATTTACAAGTTGGTGCAAATAAGTATTAAAGTAGGCCATGCTTAGTT
This sequence comes from Owenia fusiformis, assembly GCA_903813345.2. Classification (NCBI taxonomy): domain Eukaryota; kingdom Metazoa; phylum Annelida; class Polychaeta; order Sabellida; family Oweniidae; genus Owenia; species Owenia fusiformis. The sequence goes on from CAIIXF020000007.1 coordinate 38,804,984, forward strand.
TAAAAATCTTAGGTTTGTGTGGCTCCCAATTGTTTCAATGCTAGGGATATCACTGAAAATGGGCAACTTAGCAAAAGCGTCCCTCTCTCTTCTCTACAATCTGAGGATATTGAAGAGCGGATATAGTAAAATGTTCATCCATAAATTGTTAAAATGGAACCACTTGTTTCAATGCTTGGGAGATCACTGAAAATGGGCAACTTAGCAAAAGAGTCCCTCCCTCTTCTCTACAATCTGAGGATATTGAAGAGCGGATATAGTAGAATCTTCATCCATAAATTGTTAAAATGGAACCACTTGTTTCAATGCTTGGGAGATCACTGAAAATGGGCAACTTAGCAAAAGAGTCCCTCCCTCTTCTCTACAATCTGAGGATATTGAAGAGCGGATATAGTAGAATCTTCATCCATAAATTGTTAAAATGGAACCACTTGTTTCAATGCTTGGGAGATCACTGAAAATGGGCAACTTAGCAAAAGCGTCCCTCTCTCTTCTCTACAATCTGAGGATATTGAAGAGCGGATATAGTAAAATGTTCATCCATAAATTGTTAAAATGGAACCACTTGTTTCAATGCTTGGGAGATCACTGAAAATGGGCAACTTAGCAAAAGAGTCCCTCCCTCTTCTCTACAATCTGAGGATATTGAAGAGCGGATATAGTAGAATCTTCATCCATAAATTGTTAAAATGGAACCACTTGTTTCAATGCTTGGAAGATCACTGAAAATGGGCAACTTAGCAAAAGAGTCCCTCCCTCTTCTCTACAATCTGAGGATATTGAAGAGCGGATATAGTAGAATCTTCATCCATAAATTGTTAAAATGGAACCACTTGTTTCAATGCTTGGGAGATCACTGAAAATGTGTATTACTTAGCAACAGAGTACCTCTCTCTGCTCTACAAACTTACCTTATGAATGTCCAGAGATGTTTCAATGAAGTTGGCTAAGTCCCTATAGATGTCATCATATATACTTGGCTTGTTCTCGCTGTAAACATAGGAACTTGCAGTCAGTGAATATTTAATAAAAGGAATTTAGTTGAGATATACCATGTGAATGAGGAATTTAAAATTGCATATGACATATATCAGTATCTAGGAATACTTTTTATTGACAGTAAAAACATTTGATCTTAAGAGATACAATTACATTTTATTCATAATATACTGGTCATAGATGCAGTTCTAATCAAATGGATCATGTGGCAATCCATAATTGTTACAAAAACAATGATATTATGTAGACAGTGTACCTTCTATAAGCAGACAAGGCTTGGGAGACGTCATCTGCCTGAGGAGTAACTGTGGGACTGACAAAGGTATCACCAAGGTTGGCCTCACGTCTTAGCAACTGTTCAGTTCCCTGAAATATATATCACCACATGCAATGTTATATTAGTTTTGAAATGGGTGACTTTCTCACTGAAGTGAATGAATGACATTGATGTTGACAAACAAACTAGATCTTAGCTTGTATCCATGAATGCAGCTTTCAGATAGCAGCTACTGGATGCAGCTTTCAGATAGCAGCTACTGGGTTGATTGATGGCAAACTCATTGAATCATAGATTTTCCATTCAACCACCTCATCTCATATTAATTGTCACTCACCTTGACATGTTAGACATTCATTTATCATCAGAAACTGATATTATGAGGATTTTGATGGCGAAATGAGGAATATGTTTAAGATTCTCCAACTTCCGGCTTTTGCACTTAAAGATTATGTCTTAAATGTCAAGAAATTTGAATTCCCTTCAATTTCGTGATAGTTTGAATGAAGTCGTTGCTTGCAGAATTTATCGCAGAATTCAGGATTTCATGCAGAATTTGACTTTTTCATACTGAATTTCTGTGCAGAATTTGCATTTTACACATGCATTAAACTAGGATGTGTGTAATTTTAAATAGAGCATTTATCCTTGTAGTAAGTAGTTGCAAGCTATTGTGTCAAACCAAATCACTGGCCTAAATAACAGCAATAACAATGATCTATGATTTGTTCGTAAATTCAACCGATTATGATTGATTTTGATTTTTAGAGTCTACAGTACCATAAAAAAATCATACAATCACTGTTCGTCGATTAATGAGTTTGTTTAACCATCAATCCAAACTTGTAGAGAATTACTCATAAAACAACAGCGAACATCCTGTTTATTTAATTGGTTATTGAAAGTTCCAATCCCAAAGGTCATTTTTGGGAAATCTCACCTCCCTGAGCAAATACTATAAATTTACTTGAGTCTCAAGCCAATTCTTGGCGAGAAGTAATTTCATCTGGAACACTGTGAACCATTTGAAAAAAGCTGGCTGGCGTGTTATAAATTTATCAAATACAGGGATTTATCTTTGGACGAAGGCCATGATATAGTGGCCTTAGAAGAAGGTAACTATCAATGGTTCAAGATCTCTCAAAGTAAACTAGGCTAGTCTAGTCACTGATGCTCCTATAGTACGCTGCAGCTGCATTTTGCTTACCTTCTTCTAATGCCACTGTATCGTAACCTTCGTCCAAAGATAAATTCCTGCATGTATAACGGGTCATGTCATAATCATAAAATTTGAAATCAAATGTCCGCCATTTTTCAACATAACAATTTGAATTGCCAGTTGTGGTCTTATTACCTCACCAAAAATTCCAAAACACACATGAAGTGATCAATGTATTAGTTCACATCTTTTGGATCACTAACTTAAACTTTACAGCCAGTCACTAATGTCAGACGTTTCGTCCAGTTTTCGGATATCACCATTTTTCTTGGAGCCATTTTGTTTTATTTTAGACGAAATCCTGACGAAGTCATGCAATATCTCATCAAGGAGCTGAGCCGGTCCCATTTTAATTAATAATGATTTATTTATCTGGCGATTTTTAGAATATTCAATAAATTTATGACATGCCGGCGAGATGAAATTACCTCTAGCCAAGAAATTGAGTCGAGTAACATTTTGCAGAAGCGCCAGAATCCCCACCTTTTGGCCACTGAGAGCAAGGCTAATAATTATTCGAGTCTCTAGCCAATACTTGGCTAGAGGGGATTTCATCTGGAATACTGTGAACTCCATTTGAAAAAAGCTGGCCGTGGTGTCATAAATTTATTGAATATTTTAAAAATCGCCAGATAAATAAATCATTAATCAAAACGGACTCCGTTCGGCTCCTTGATGAGATATGTGATTTCATCAGGATTTCGTCTAAAATTAAAACAAAATGGCTCCAAGAAAAATGGTGATGTTCAAAAACTGGACGAAATGTCGTTAACAACTGACATTAGTAACTGGCTGTAAATTCTAAGTTAGAGATCCAGAAGATGTGAACTAATACACTGATCACTTTATGTGTGTTTTGGAATTTTTGGTGAGGTAATAAGACCAAAACTCGCAATTCAAATTGTGATGTGGAAAAATGGCAGACATATGATTTCAAAGTTTATGATTACGACATGACTAGTTGTTCATGCAGGAATATATCTTTACTGGAAGGCCACAATACAGTGGCCTTAGAAGAAGGTTAAGCTAATAAGCCCATTTAAAGTAGATATATAGTTTAACAGCAGACAGTGATATAATTTGAATAGAATACAATTTGAACCTTAACATTTAAAATATAGATCTATGGTTTACAACTCATTTTATATGTACACTGAAATGATGCAACACTTCTCCATTTAAGGAGGCATCTTCCCCAAGGGCGATGCTCCCGTTCGTAGAAAAGTAGGCCATATTCAAATAATTATTTGTATAGAACAAAAACAAAATTTTAAGAATGTACCATAGACCTATTGCTAAAATACAACTGAGCTTAATTGTTAAGCTGCTTGCTGACAGAAGATTTAAAACTGGATAGGCTATCACTGTCTATTATCACTAGAGTAGATTTCATGGCCTGACTTCGTTGGTAGAACTTGAAAAATAAGATTTACCTGAAGATTAGGAGTCTTACTTACCCTCTAGAGGTTAGAACACACATTTTAAAGAAACTCTATCACCTTTGTTGCGTCAACTATAGAGCATTTAGCACAATATCCAAGAGGTAAATTATGGATCGTGAAAATGAATGATTTCCTAGTAAGTTCCGGAAGTTTCAATACGATAAATTACCGAACATTTGTGAAAATTGAATCTTTGTTCGTTGATTTTATAATTTACACATGCGTGAATTCGTCTACACTTTGGTCTTTATTATAAAGCATCACAAACAGGTCCTAGAATATTAATAGACTAATACAGCTGACGACCCATTCATACTTTCCGCGCAGCATTTCATTCAGACCAATAGTTCAACTGTAGATCATGCACTTTTCTATCTTAGAACAGGCCATCCTCCCCTGCCCTGTCCTAAACTCGTCTGCAGAAGAGACCACAAAACATTATCTTCAAATATTTTAATTATTTTTACATCAGACATGGTTGGATGATATGTCACAAAATTAAAGGTCAAGGTCAATACAGTATTTCGTGATAGAGGCAAAGCAGTCCCGGAAGTAAACACGAGGAAAATGGAAAAGTTCAAAAAGCATTACCACAAATTTCAATCAAGTACTGTGCTTATGCTTCATCATGAACAAAACATAGCTGATATGGTTTCATTAAAATGTGTGTTCTAACCTCTAGAGGGTAAGTTAGACTCCTAATCTTCAGATAAATCTTATTTTTCAAGTTCTACCGACGAAGTCAGGCCATGAAATCTACTCTAGTCATATAAATCTGACCCTCGTATGATGTTATTTGTTGTTATTTTTTCTGATTTGAATATTTATTTTTTCTTATTTTCTTGCATACAAGGGTCTGTGTATGCAAAGAAAATGATAAAAAATAAATATCCAAATAAGAACAAGGAATATCGAAGAACAGCATACAACGGTCGGATCTATATGACTAGAATTATCACTGGGTAGCAGTAGTGTGTTCCATTTTACTATTGAGTTATAAGAACATCTGCTTTGATTTCATTGTGGGGATAGCCTAATAGGCCTACTGCCGACTCTGGGAAGAAGGTAACCAAACCCGTCTGGCCCAGTTATCTACTCCCGAAGTCAGTACAGTGGGGGACAAAAATAAAACTCAACGTTCACAAGTTGTCACAATGAGCTTATTTCCAAGTTTCGTGTCTCAAACTCTCCCAAGCGGTAGAAAAATGATTCCCGTTCACTAAAGTAGCACAATAAATGAATCCAAACCTTCATACCTGCAAATAATGGATAAATCCCTTCCAAATCGAATGAATGTTTTCATGAATCGCCATGTTTGTTATCCAAGGACGGTTGACTCTCAGAATGCAACATCAGTAAACCGTATTTACTCATGAGAGGTTTCAAAATGGTGGAACAGCATTTTGAAAGCTGGCACGTGTCATGTTGCATTCTGGGAGCCAATCCTCCGTTCCGGCGCAAAATCACCTCAACATTTGAAGAGTCGGCATAACATGTGAATATCCAATTCAACTTTTGAAGCTCTTATTTGTCATTAGGGACACAAATTCCACTATATTTGGACTTACTAAGACGGAGAAAATAGAGCACTGAATACACTGAGGTAAGAATTTATTACATGTGCGACAGCATGTAATTTTCATAGCTTTTGCAATTCTTTATGATCCCCACTGTAGATAACTGGGCGTACTATTTTTTTCATGGCCTGAGTTCGTCGCTAACATGCTAAATATAAGAGTTGGCTGACGTTTGGGAGACTGACTTACCTTCTAAAGGTTAGAACCCGAATCTTAATGAAACCATATTACCTTTGTTCCGTCAACCATGGAGCATTTGCCACAACATCCAAGAGGTAAATCATTGACCGTGAAAATGAATGATTTCCTTGTAAGTTCCGGAAGTTTCAATACGAAAAATTACCGAACATATGTGAAAACCGAATATTTGTTCGTTGTTTTCACGATTTACAGGTTCGTTTGTTCTCCAATGTTTTGGTCTAAATTATAAAGCATCACGAACAGGTCTTACTCTATTAAGGTACAGCTGGAAAGTAACATTTTGGTAAAAAATTGCTATACCTGCACATGTTATTTTCTGGTACAAAATAAAGTATGAAGGCATGTATCAATTTCCTTGCTTTTTTCAGGAAAGTATCATTACATTGTTTTCTTTTAGAATATCTGGTAGGCGTTCAAAGGGAACTCCAGGGAATTCTGATATTTCACACTTCCTGTTTTTCCAAATTTTCTTTCAAAGTTTCCAGACAACACAGGAGCTACCATTGACCTGTTTCCAGGTTTACTAAAAGTAGACAGTGTAATAATACTTTCCTGAAAAAAGCAAGTAAATACACACATGCCTTCATACTTAATTATGTACCAGAAAATAACATGTGCAGGTATAGCAATTTTTTACCAAAATGTTACTTTCCAGCTGAACGTTAATCGACTAATACAGCAGACGGCTCATATTTCTACGTAGCATTTCGTTCAGACCAACAGTGGGAGTGCAGATCACGCAGTTTCGTTCGTTGCGTACTTCACTTGAAATTGGTAATTTTAAATATTGGCTACTTCACTTAGCTTGGCGGATGTAGAACATTGCTTAATATTATTTTAATTTTCCACCAGACATGCTTGGTTGACACGTCAACAAAGTAAAGTTCAAGGGTCAATGTGTTATTTCGTGATAACTACAACGCCTTCCCGGAAGTCAACATTGATGAAAAATGAAAAAGTCGGAAAAGCATTTACACAACTACTTTTTTCATGGCCTGACTTCGTCGCTAACATGCTAAATATAAGAGTTAGCTGACGTTTGGGAGTCTGACTTACCTTTTAAAGGTTAGAACCCGAATCTTAATGAAACCATATCACCTTTGTTCTGTCAACCATGGAGCATTTGCCACAACATCCAAGAGGTAAATCATGGACCGAGAAAATGAATGATTTCCTTGTAAGTTCCGGAAGTTTCAATACGAAAAATTACCGAACATATGTGAAAACCGAATATTTGTTCGTTGTTTTCACGATTTACAGGTTCGTTTGTTCTTCAATGTTTTGGTCTAAATTATAAAGCATCACCAACAGGTCTCAGGGCTCTCACCAGGAAATATTTAGGGTGTGGGGCTAACATCTCCAGAATAACCATTCAGTCGTGATAAATCATATTTATGTTATGTTTTATCCTTTTTACATGCTATTATTGTATATTCAGTCAAGTTTAGACTGTGGAAACAGTCATGATTTGCCAATAGGGTGTGGAGGGAGCTAAATAGAGTGTGGTGCTGCACCACAGTCTAAAAGCCTTGCGAGAGCCCTGGGTCTTACTCTATTAATCGACTAATACAGCAGACGGCTCATATTTCTACGTAGCATTTCATTCAGACCAATAGTGGGAGTGTAGATCACGCAGTTTCGTTCGTTGCGTACTTCACTTGAAATTGGTAATTTTAAATATTGACTACTTCACTTAGCTTGGCGGATGTAGAACATTGCTTAATATTCTTTTAATTTTCACACCAGACATGCTTGGTTGACGTCAACAAAGTAAAGTTCAAGGGTCAATGCGTTATTTCGTGATAACTACAAAGCCTTCCCGGAAGTCAACATTGATGAAAAATGAAAAAGTCGGAAAAGCATTTACACTAATTTGTATCAAATGCTATGTTTATGCATCATCATCGACGCAACAAAGGTGATATGGTTTCATTAAGATTCGGGTTCTAACCTTTAGAAGGTAAGTCAGACTTCCAAACGTCAGCTAACTCTTACATTTAGCATGTTAGCGACGAAGTCAGGCAATGAAAAAAGTAGTAATTTCTATCAAATGCTGTGTTTATGCATCATCATCGACGCAACAAAGGTGATATGGTTTCATTAAGATTCGGGTTCTAACCTTTAGAAGGTAAGTCAGACTCCCAAACGTCAGCTAACTCTTATATTTAGCATGTTAGCGACGAACTCAGGCCATGAAAAAAATAGTAGATCTAGCCTAGGGCAGGGTCTCGAAAAAATTGTGAAGAATATTCTATTCCTCAATCTAGCCTACTTCAGTCAACAATATTATCCTAGATATTCGACGAAATCATTTACCTGTAAATTGTTTTTACGAAGAAACTGTAAAACAGCTAAAAGAGCTTGCTTGTCTGTGTTATCATTTGGATTTGTTGAATTTGTAATATCGCCCGCTATTTCCATTTTGCTTTTATGCCTCGATTTGAAATCACCTTGACCTACATACTGGAACTTCCTCTTTTTGATCTGTCTTGACCAGGTGCGTGTGTTTCATTTCTCGCTCAACTTTATCCCAAAATATCTTTGTTAATTTCAACCATCGGTCAATAATTGTTCATTAATTGTTTAATTCATTGTTTTCCAGTTATCCTGATCCAAGATGAGGCCAAAGGTAAGCAGAATTTTTACTATTTTAGGAGATATAAAATTAAACATAAAATTCTTGATGTTTGCAGAAAAGGAATTTTCATTTCTAGACTATGTTTGAAAAAGCACATTTGATAACATTTATGTTATTTATTATTTACAAAATTAGCACCATTTACGGGTTGATTACATATGAAGCTAACGTTTTATGATTTGGAGAAATTCAGTTTAGTGATCAAACCATGTTTTCCCAGTAGACAATACTAGACATTCTTTTCAATTTACATGTTTAGCTTTGCCAAAGACAACAAAGCTAAGGTTATTTTGCAATGCTAGAGCCAAGATAATCACAGAAATGTACTGATTTAGCGTTGTCTTTGATAGCAACTGTTGGTCACATGAAACACATGGTTGAAATGATTTGGGTTCCTCTTTTCAATCCAATAGAGTTTGAGTATTCTTATTTCTATCAAACATGGCAGTGTGTCGGATAAGCGGTCGCCATTCGCCAAATGCCATCAGAAAATACATCTGGCGAACAGTTTTAATGGAGCACTTGCCATAGTGGCGATCTGGGATCAAATCAGACTTGAAAACCCGAAGATAATGGCATATTTCTGCCAAGGAACTCACCGAGATCGAAAATCCAGAACATCCGGATGTTGATTCTTGATCGATCCCGAAACGTTTTCTATCGTGGATTCTGATTGGCCGTGCTCTCGACTTCTTTATTCGAGAGTTCTGATTGGTCGAAGAGATCATATATATATGCGCATAAAAACTGCGCAGAAGATATCGCCGAAAAAATCTTTTTAAACTCGGACATTTCCTTCTTCAATCATCAAAATATTGGTTTAGTATAATGTGGAAAGCACCAAATGATAGATATTTATCGTGATGATGCACTGAATTACAAAATGTGCCACTTTTTCCGCATTTTAGTGTAAGTAATGATGAAGTACTCAATTATCGCCCACTGATTTCTTTCGGAAAATATTTTTTCTGTGTGTTCGGTAATAATACTTGGTTATTCCTTGATTTTTCTTGAACTTTGTGAAGCGGGATGAATGGTTATTAGGGGGTCGGCGGTAAAAACGGCAATTATTGTTACTAAGCAACGTGTATTTTTTGTTCTTCATTAATTTTTCTGTGTAGATCTATTATAGGGCCTAAAATTTGACTTTTATGAGGAATATCATGCTCAGTTTGCACAAAAGAGGTTCTAAATATCAATAATTTTCTGGAGGGGGAATGCTACCACCCGCCCCCCCCCCCCCCCCTCCCCCAGCCCGTGATACATTTTTAATCATCATCATATCATAGTGTTATTATTAGGGAATTAAATGATACTTTGATATAGTTGGATGCACAAGTTTGACAAATTGCAGATTCTTTACTTTTTAGATAAAATAAATGATTTTCGTAAAAATTTGCGATGTTAGCGTAATTTTATACTGGCTAGTGAAAAATCTGTTTGGCCAGTGGTATCTGAAATCCAGTGGCCAAAATGGCTACCAGAAAAAAATCCTTATCTGACACACTGCATGGTGGACTCAAAATAGTCTCAGAAATCTTTTGAATATTGATATAAATTGCTTCAAACTCTGTCATGACTGAGAATTCATTATTCCTTTGTATTTCATGTGTTGTAAGTTACAAATATCTCAAGAATTACTTTTTTTATTTACAGTGGCGCAAGAAGCGTATGAGGAGGTTGAAGAGGAAAAGGCGAAAGATGAGGGCTAGGTGAATATAATACATTTGCTTTAGTTGAATTTATTGAGAATGACCAAAGTGAATAACTGACACAAACCTACTCAAAAGTTACTTAGATCAATAAATGGCGGAAGTAGTTTTGATCAAGCTTTTTTATGAGCATTCTTTAGTTATCATATTACCAAATGCCTGTATGTTCAGATGAGTAGTAAGACTCCTCTGCTGCATATAACTCTCATAAGCTTATTGACATTTAGATTTTGTTTTTATGTAGTTATGAATTTTCTATAATGCAGTGCATTCTTGTATGCACTAATAATTAAAATTATCAAGATATGTGGACAGATTTTTTGAAGAATGATCCATGTAAGAATCTTTTTGCGTAATCTTGAGAACTAAGCTTTGATGTGTTTGAGTGGCAATCTATGATGATTTTATGACGTCCCAGTCAATCTGAGTTCATTGATGTTGCTTTCGTCTACTGAGCTTGCCACATTTGAAAACACAAAAAGAGTAGGCCTATGTTCTTTATTAACCACAATAATGGGATCTGAACAAATTAAAATGTTTTTATGATCTGTTTTATGATCCGAGATAATACATGTTTAAGGTGACATGGTAGTTAAGGCGACGCTATATTAAATAAAAAGTACAAAAAATGACTGCCATATTTTTTTGATAAAGACACATGTTTTTAAAATCTGTTTACCTTGTATATGAATTGTGTATCTTGACTAATGAAACATGTCAAAGTTAACATCACACATAAACGCATTTTTCCAAACTATGAATTGGAGGTGCATGGATCCCCAAAGCTAGCATGAAGAGTGCGAAGTGAGGCTAATTTTTGAAAGTTTCAAGGAGTAGCCTTGCAACAGTCACACATTTGCAAGAGTCTAAAATTTCCACAAATTATCTTACCTTACCAAGGAACAACGAAGGAGCACGAAAATGTGTACTTCTTGCATTGTTAGAGTATAATAAAGCTCAAACCATTGTGAATTCTAAATATTTCATGTCCACCATTTTGTTTCCTGGAACTATTTTTTAGTCCAGAGTTATCTTCATTCATGTTTCCATTGCTTATCATTCATAAAGCCTCTATCATGTATCTATCATGATAATTACACTGTAATAGATAAAACATACAAGTGATAATCCATGCCACTTGGTGTAGTCACAAAACTTGCATGAGGATTAATCAGGAAGTCTAGAAGTAGTTCCGGCAAACAAAATGTGGACATGAAATATTTGGAATTTACAATGGTTTGAGGTTTATTATACTCTAACAATGCAAGAAGTGCACATTTTCATGCTCCTTCGTTGTTCCTGGGAAAGGTAAGATGATTTGTGGAAATTTTAGACTCTTGCAAATGTGTGACTGTTGCAAAGCTACTCCTTGAAACTTTCAAAAATTAGCCTCACTTTGCACTCTTCATGCTAGCTTTGGGGATCCATGCACCTCCAATTCATAGTTTGGAAAAATGCGTTTATGTGTGATGTTAACTTTGACATGTTTCATTAGTCAAGATACACAATTCATATACAAGGTAAACAGATTTTAAAAACATGTGTCTTTATCAAAAAAATATGGCAGTCATTTTTTGTACTTATTATTTAATATAGCGTCGCCTTAACAGGAAATAACAAAACAGGAAGTGAAAACCATGCTGGATTTCAAACATTTTTTGAAACCAAGATATCGGAGTCCTGTTTTGACCTCCAGTCAGTTTAAGGCGAAGCTAAATTAAATAAAAAGTACAAAAAATGACTGCCATATTTTTTGATAAGACACATGTTTTTAAAATCTGTTTACTTTGTATACGAATTGTATATCTTGACTAATGAAACATGTCAAAGTTAACATCACACATAAACGCATTTTTCCAAACTATGAATTGGAGGTGCATGGATCCACAAAGCTAGCATGAAGAGTGCGAAGTGAGGCTAATTTTTGAAAGTTTCAAGGAGTAGCCTTGCAACAGTCACACATTTGCAAGAGTCTAAAATTTCCACAAATCATCTTACCTTTCCCAGGAACAACGAAGGAGCATGAAAATGTGCACTTCTTGCATTGTTAGAGTATAATAAAGCTCAAACCATTGTAAATTCTAAATATTTCATGTCAGCCGTTTTTTTTGCCGGAACTACTTCTAGACTTCCTGATTAATCCTCATACAAGTCAAGTGGCATGGATTATCACTTCTATATTTTATCTATTACAGTATAGATATCATGATAGATACATGATAGAGGCTTTATGAATGATAAACAATGGATACATGAATGAGGATAACTCTGGACTAAAAAATAGTTCCAGGAAACAAAATGGTGGACATGAAATATTTAGAACTCACAATGGTTTGAGCTTTATTATACTCTAACAATGCAAGAAGAACACATTTTCATGCTCCTTCGTTGTTCCTTGGAAAGGTAAGATTATATCTGGAAATTTTGAATTCTTGCAAATGTGTGACTGTTGCAAGGCTACTCCTTGAAACTTTCAAAAATTAGCCTCACTTCGCACTCTTCATGCTAGCTTTGGGGATCCATGCACCTCCAATTCATAGTTTGGAAAAATGCGTTTATGTGTGATGTTAACTTTGACATGTTTCATTAGTCAAGATATACAATTCGTATACAAGGTAAACAGATTTTAAAAATTGTCTTTATCAAAAAAATATGGCAGTCATTTTTTGTACTTTTTATTTAATTTAGCTTCGCCTTAACTAGTTCCACATATCATTTACATGACCAGGATCACAATGGCCATGGTGAGAATGACCCTAAACATGATGAAATAACTTTTTCAGCCCTCTGAAAATGTGACTGAAAAATAGTTAAAAGTAGGAGCTTAGGAAGTGTCACTAAACAGAATCTTTTGAATTTTTCAGAGAATGTGCCTAATATATTGCTCTAAATGATACAATTTTGAAAATTTGATATCAATAGTTGAAAAAGGAAAAAACTGAATTGAAAAGCGATCTATTTTCCTTTTTATGACAGCCATTTTTCTAAAATTTCACATATTGTATCATTTAGTGCAATATATTGAGCACATTTTCTGAAAAATTCAAAAGATTCTGTTCAGTGAACTTTCCTATGCTCCTACGTTAAGCTATATTTTAGTGACCTTTTCAGAGGGCTGAAAATATATTTCATCATGTTTATGGTCACTCTGACCATGTACATTGTGATCCTTGTCCTGTAAATGATATGTGGAACTAGTTCAACTGACTGGAGGTCAAAACAGAACTCTGATATCTTAGTTCAAAAACTGTTTGAAATCAAGCATGGTTTTGTCATTTCCTGTTAAGTATCATGAGACCTTAATATGAACTCTTGAACTTATGTTTTACTGTATTCAACGTTAATTTGGCTCAGCCCCCATCTAATCCAGTTAGATTAACTCATTGCTGTTGATAAACAGTTGAAAACATTCTAAATTAACAATTTTCATCTTTCTTATTCTGAGAAACACTTTTCGTTCATTCTAATACAATAGAGGTCCATATTCTTACTGTTCCTTTGGCAGTTGAGTTGCAACTTAGCTCACCTATATGATTTGTTTCAGGTCCAAGTAGGCAGCCCATTCCTCACTCTTGCCAAGCAGTTGGACCACACAAGCAGCTCTACAGAACCCTAGACACCAGCGGAGACTACCTGCTGAATGAAACACCACAGTGCTGCCAATGAGATAGACTATTATCAAACTGAACACTCACCAACATCTACATAGAACTATATGTGGCTTGTTGTGTTGTACACAGAATCTCATGTGACGTAGGGTCGAATAGCAGTATGAACAGTGACAAGAATAACTGAACTGTAATGCTGAATGTGTGATGCAATTGGATTGGATTTGTAGTATAAATAATTTCTAAAAATACAATTAACATAGAGGACCTCCATATATGTTTTTTGTGATTTGTGTTGAACGAAAACTTACTAAATCCTAAGACCATTGGTGTATGTTAAAACTACAATTTTTTATTCCATGCTTGGGTACAATTTTGTGATCAGTTTGCCTAGTGGGCAGTCTGCTAGTTTTGGGCGTTCAGGGATGATTCTACAAGTCTTGTGAAAGTTGAGAACTAATTTGTTTTTATTGTACCTAAAAAGGTACGATATTGTCATCCGCTTGGCGGTCAGCATCTCGCTTTTACGGTTGTCCGCAAGTTTCCAGCCAAACTTTGAGGGATGTTTACATTCTCCCAAACGATGGGGATGGTTTCCAACTCCATTATTTTGGAAAAATAATACTTTGTTGTAAATTCTGATTTATTTCAGAACTGATTTGTTCTTTGTCATTCTGTGTAAGTGCAAACGTGGCCATTTTGAATTGTTTGCCCTAAAATCTTGTCTATATCTGTAATTTTTCTAGGTATGAAAATTTAGAACCAATTACTTTTTGTGCATTCTTGGTAAATATTTCGGCAACCATTTTGGATTTTCCGTCTACACATTTCCAGCCAAACTGTTTTATGATTCATCTGAGATCTTAACACACGTTACACGGCAAAAAGTTCCAAACTGATTAAATTTTTGGTGCCCATTTTGCTCTCTGGAGTCGTTTTGAATGCTTTTGGAAATATCTTGGAATGGTAGAGATTAAAAGGTGGATTGGATTCATGTAAAAGGTGGATTGGATCGAGAATCTTCAAAATGTGGAATTTCTTATAAAAAAATTTCTGTTGATCTCCCTCTAAACAATTTCCCTCTACAGTATTACAGGTACCTTTTGAGAAATCAGAACAAAGCAATGACACATACATACTCCAATTAGTTCATGGACACTCTTAAGTATTTAACCGCTTTCCCTTGTAAATCAACTTTTGTAAGACCTAGATCTTTAGAAAAATAAAACCTGTCATTCAAATTGATGTGTGAATGTTCACAAAACATTTCTGGTATGTTCAGTTTGGATTGATGATGATATGGATCTTCAAACCAGTCTGCCTTATGATTTATGAAATGTCTCAAATTACACTTGGAATGAATAAGATCGTGTATCAGAAAGCAGGTACCAGGTCATCCTTCTAACCCACCCAAGCAAAATAATATTACATCTATTATTTGACATTGTGCAATTGAAGAAAGCACCAACCTTACTAAAGGGAGATCAATAGAATTCTTTAAAGGAAAATCCATATTTTGAAGATAGCCAATCCAATCCACCTTTCATGCCTTTTGCATGAATCCAATCCACCTTTTAATCTTTTCCCTTGGAATAGGTTTCGGTTTCTTTGAACTGTTGAAACATTGACAGTAAGAATCCCCATCCCACTATGTTTCCATCAAAACATTTCATTATATAGAATTTATTAATGGTAAATTTTTCAGCACTTTTACGGTAGATTCCCTTAAAAATACGGTAGGTTGGCAGGTATGAATGGCAAACAAACATAATAGTAGAACATTGACAGCTTTGTATGCAGTATGTAGTTTATCTATGCAAATCTGGAAAACATTGTCATTTTTTGCTCACTTTGTTATCAAGTTTTACCATGGTGCTCATTCCCTTTCATTGAAGTTTACCATCAGCCCACACTCCCACAAAAAAAGATATGTTAAACCGATTTGAAGCAGACAGTGATGTACTGGTTTGATGTAGTTTTCAAAAATATAATCTGAGGAATACATTATGGATTTGATTTTGTGTGTATTCGTTCAGGAAGACAGGGATTTTCGAAGAGTGTTCGATTTTTTTCGTAGTCAGTTTATCCATATAATTTGTCGGTTGAAAAATGTTGTTTTTTGCACATTTCTTTCCCTGTCGTCTAAACTGTACGACGGCGTGTTTTGCCACTGTACGTCGATGGTTAGGCGTAGAGGGATGTCTCCACATACTGCGTGACATATGATATTTTAGAACTGATAAGTTTTTGGGTATCCTGGGTAAATGTTAAGTCATTTTGGATTGCCTACTTACATGTAAAAGCATATTACTCGTTCTTATGATAATTTTGGCATGTGAGAGGCCATTTTGAAATGTGTTATTTTACGTTTTTTTGTAACCTAAAGTAAAAGAGCGATATTGTTGAAATTTTATGTGATTAAAATAAGAAGCATGTTACATTTTTCTCACAATTTGGCCGAGTGAGTGGCCATTTTGAAAAGTGGTAGCCATTTTATGCGTGGTAATTTACGTTGTTGGTTAACTGGAAAAGTAGTGAAGCGATTTTGTTAATATATGTACCCGGATTTTCTCGCATATAAGCCCTGGGCGTATAACTGAAAGAAGGGGTAATTTCGTCTGTTATTTTACCTCTTATTTTTCGCCCATGGGCGTAAAGGTGTACTACTTTCGATTTTTGGCCCAGTGGGCGTAAAGGTGAAAAGAGCTGATCTTTCTCAAAGACTACCGTACCTACTGTTGTAGTCCTACCACATGTTTTGTAAGAATTATAAAGGAAATGTCACCTACAACCTTGGACTTAATGTTGAAACAAAGTAACAACAGAACGATCCACCACTGCCACTTACGGCACAGCGTTGAACTTAATGTTGAAACAAAGTAACGACAGAACGATCTGCCAGTGACAAAATAATCTTGAATTTATTGAAAAAATCAATAAATCGTCATTTTTTATAGGCCCATGGGCGTATAAGCGTACTACATTCGATTTTTGGCCCATGGGCCTAAATTTAGGGGGGCGTATATGCGAGAAAATCCGGTAAACTCTTTGAAGCATATTATACTCTAGTGACTATTTGGCTAATAGGAAGCCATTTTCAAAAATGGTTGTTCGATGGTATTTTCTTCGCATTATCCTAGCTGTTATCTAGTTTGTCTTGTCTTATCTCTGATAACAAAATTTGCTAATTGGCCAGTATTAAATAGACACATTCGTCAGAGATTCCGCATATCAAGTGTTTGGCAATCTCAAATGAATACGTGTTTGGACATCTTAGCTCATCTCTCTTGCCTTGTTTAACATCCATAGAAATTCTGATTTTAGTAAGAGCCCAATTTTTCAAATACAATTTCAGTAATCCCTCTGAATTTTCGCTAAAATCTCGAATTATCGAATTAATTTTTGTAAACGCTGGCGGCACAACTGATTCATTTGAGACATTCTCAGTCTCGATTTTTCCGTTTTTGTAACCAAGGTTTTTTCCAATCTATTTTTATATCAAGTCTAACATATGTCTAAAGATAGCCTAATTCAATAATGAATATTGTAAATTCCGAAATATTTCAATTATTTTTTCAGTTGTATCCATTTTCGAACAAAACTCTCACACATAGCCTCGCTCAAAAATTGGGTGGGACTCCAACGAAGGGCGACATTTAAAAACAAAAATGGTATAATGTCAGAGAAGTAGTTTTTATTTCATGAAAAAAAATAATACAAAATGCAGTAAACATTTTTATCTATTTATGAATCAGATAGGAACGTATCCGTTGGTCATAGAAGCAACCAGCATTTAAGAAATCGTGTGTCCGATGAAGACCAATGACAACAATATATTTTTGATGACTGCGTCCCGAAACGCTTCTAACGTTAAACGTAACATTCTGCTCCGTAGCGTTAAGATCATGATCTATGGGGGGCTTGGAATATCGGCTTTAGATCATTTATTTGATATATATTTCTCAACCGCAAATAGTGTGAATGGGCTTTTATTCATATGGAAGATGTGTAAAATATGATATTACAGTAGATATGTTTTCACATGCGCAAAGCTTATTTTATGATATTTGGTGGTCAATCCGATGTCTGACAACCCTTACAAAAAATCTAGGCACTGGCATGCATTTTTATTTTTTACCTTCTGTGAAATAACAAGTGGAATTTAGTGGTCGTTTTTTATCAATCTGCATCACAATTCTATGTGTTCGGGTTTCAAAACGTCAGCCGAAATACATATCCATGGCGATGAAGGCCAGTATTAAAACGTGTCATCAACATGCTCAAAAGTGCGGCTGTGTGCTCCTCGATGATTAATGTTGTGTCTAAAACACGTACCTTATCCACTCAGCACAGCAGGTTGTCATTCACGTATACACGCTTACATGTAGAAAACATAACAAGGATTTTTGTTGAGAGCTAGTAATGATCGCTACGTGTCTTCATCACAAGTGTTCATCAGACTTCGCGCATGCTCAGGAGAAAATCATTAACCAATCAAGTTTATAAATTAATTTTGCGCATGCGTCTTACAAGGGTGCAGAAATTCGTATTTATAAACGAACCAATTTGAGATAACCCGATATCAGTTGGAGAAATCGGACGATCTACAGAATCTCACTTCAAAAAATCAAAAGCGCACCCTTGACGGCTTATTTTACTATTCTGGAATCTAAGATTTTCAGTATGGATAGCTTTAGAGAAAAAATCTAAAATGCGCAGACCCATTTTCATAATACCATATTGACTGATTAGAAAGGTTTGTCAAAAGATCTCAGTCGATTTGTAAACTTGTTTTACTTAGATGATAACGTAACACGTTTCCTTATGTATCATCTTTGAGGAAGGTGTTACGTTGTTACGTAGAAGTAAAACAAGTTGACGAATTGACTGAATTCTCTTGTGATAAACTTTGTATCATTCGTGCTTGAAAAATATACCAAATAAATGATTAAAGAATTCAGTAAATCTCCATAGATATACATGTACCATGATCTTAACGTTACGGAGCAGTATGTCCAAGTTACGTTTAACCCCAGCTGGAGAATGGGTGAATTGGTAACACATTCGCTTTAAAATCTCTTAGCCTTGCTCTTTCATAACTTTCACCAGGAAACCCATGCACAATGTCTCCAGCGGGTGTACATCTGCAGACAACAATTGTAAAACCACTCGGTTTACTTATTCCACATCCAACCTCTTTGCTGCTTTTCCAAACAACCTAAAACATGCCAAAGGTAAAACACATATTAGTACACATGTAGAGTCACTGGTCAGTATCAAGTGAAGACAACGGCCGTTACCTTTGCATAAGATGGCAGACGGATAATGTCGATTTCGATAGTTTTAGTTTTAATCGAATTAAACAACTTTATGGTTGGCGTTATGCTAAATGCTATTTGAGCTAAACTAGGTTTACATGACATAAAAACATTGGAGTATGGTCAATTATTCATATATCATGCGTAGGCGCCACCGTTGGCTTTGTATTAAAAACTTCCTACCTCATACCCACCTACCCACGCACGTGGGGCATGATACAGTCTTTGAAGGGTTCAATTTTAAAGATCTTAGTTTATTAAATCTTAGTTTATGATGAATTATAGATGCATTTGTAACGACCCTCAGCTAGGAGGCCGACGGCACAAAAACGGTGATTATTAAAAAAAAGTTAGTGGTCTTGCGCGGGACTATATTCTATGACGGCATTCTCAAGAAAAAATTCAGTGTATACATGAAAAGTTGAACGGCTCATGCGCATTCATATTCTTGCATATCTTTATGATATTTGGTGGGATGGTAGATTATATCTAGATCTATAGAATGAATTAAATTAAATCACACATTGAAAAGAATTGGAGGTAGAAAAATCGCGCCGGCCGATAAACTTTTTTTGGACAAAAAAAATCTTATTTTTTCAACATTTTAGCAAAAACTGTAACGATCATACAGTTTTGGATATTTTTTCCTCAAACTTTCTGAATATTGACTCCCTTATGTGGTTTAATTTATGTGAAAAAATTGGGAATTTATGATCATTTCAATGTAGTTTCCGTAAATCTCAAAGTTAGGTGAGTCACTTTTTAAAAATGGCCATTTTTGAGCCTATGGCGTCATCAAAGACGTTCTCGGATAACGTAAACAAGGTATATAATTTGCTTTTCTTTTACAAGTGCGTTCTCAATGAGTCTTAAATTTTCACAATTTGTAGTATTTATTCTTGGGTTTCAAATTATGCAATTTTGAGAAATAAATGTAATGAGGATATACCAAGATATTATCATTTAAATCAGGAAAGCAAATTGACTGCATTCCCTACGACGTGATTCGCTTTCATTTTTACGCCATTTTTGGTCGCGTACCTCTTTGGCTTAAAACTGTAACAATTTGTCAATTTTTTATAGATCAATCTCAAATTTCACGTGTGGTATCTTCAATATTTTTTAAAACTTATTGTAGCGATTTTTTTCTAAAATAAAACGTTAATACAACTAATAAAACTTTATTCGAAAATGATGTTTAAAATTTGTGAAAAATATTGATTCCGTTTTGACGTCTATTTGGAAAAGTATTTACTTTTGTGATGTTTGATGCTGTATTTTTAGAACAATTGACCATGACATATTGACCTCTTAAACTATACGGAGTGAGAAACCAATATTGTGCCGTTTTATACAAAACAAACAAAGCCCTGTCAAAGTACTTGTCTATTTTGCAATTTAAACAGTATTAATTTGAATAATTTTCTTAATCTAAAACTATTTAATTTAAGAAAAATGGTTTTAATTGTCATGAGAGCCGTTAGAATATAAATAATCAATGACAGGTTCATTGACTTACCCTGTACGTACCCGGAAGTGGAAGGGCAACTAACGTGAGTGCAATTTTGTGGATTTTTGTTTGTTCCGGTTCTCGAAAGAATAAAGAAAATATATTTTAGATTAGACCTAGATTCAATAAACCTCGTATATTTGATGTATATACTACATCAGTAAATATGTAGAAACTTAAGTTACATATCACAGACATATAGAAGTGTCTTGTTCATTTCAATGTGACTACTAGGAGGCTGAAAGTGAAAGATTTAAAAATTTAGAGTTCCAAATCGGACGGAAGGTGTTTTTAGAATTATGCTGAGTTGAGAGGAATGGATGACAAGTCAACAGACCTTTAGACTAAAGTACATGGGATGACAACATGTTGGAACATCAAGAGCAAGCATCACCAATTGTGTCAGACATACATGTAATTCTGTTACCTTATCATCACATGCAGCGCTCACCATAAATAAATGTCACAGCTGGACTTGCTGAAGTTAGGATTTCCCATGTTATAAAAAGTAAGCTTGACAGTAGATTGTTTGGGATATGCAGGCCTGTAGACACTTTTTACCAATGGGAGTGGTTTTACCAAGGGGGAGCTTTTGTCAAGGGGGGAGACCCTATCTGTTGCAAGACTAACGCCTGGCATAACCGTCACCATGTTATTCGGTGTTTTTTAAGTAGCGCAAGGATCCTGCCATGACCGTGGTAATGTTATCGTGAAAGCCTGGTATAACCGCGACAATGCTGTATTATATTAAAATGCCTGCCATGACCGTGGTAGTGTAATCGTGTAAGCCTGGCGCGACCGCAACCTTTATATGACATTAATGACCTTCATGTTTCGCCCATTGCTGTTGGTATTTTTTATGGATAAATCTTATTAATTGATCATTATAGAAAGTATATGCTTTCGAATCGAAGCTCCTTGAATGAGAGTAGAGATATAGTTTGTTCACAAATTATCTATGAGTAAAAATTAGGTTTTCGTTGTGAAATTAATACACATTTTTAGTAGTCTTTATTTACATATTTAAGGTAGTTAAACACGAAGAAAAATTGTCATTACAGTGTTCTCAAGCTACTTTAAATACAACCACGGTCATGAGAGGCCTTGCAATATAATATAGCATTGTCACGGTTATGACAGGCCTTGCAAGCATTGTAACGGTCATATCAGGCTTTAACATTACCACGGTCATGACAGGCCTTATAAGCATTGTCACGGTCATATTAGGCTTTAACATTACCACGGTCATGACAGGATCCTTGCGCTACTTAAAAAACACCGAATAACATGGTGACGGTTACACCAGGCGTTAGTCTTGCAATAGATAGCATGTGCAAGGGGGAGCTTTTTGACAGTTTTGGTTAAAATTTCATGCAAAAGGTGCTTGAACTGGTGAAAACTGCATAATTTTGAAAGAGGGGCCTTGCTACGGGCCTGATAAGGTACAGCATGAACATAGGCCCAGGTCAAAGTTTAGTATAAGTACCGGATTTTCTCGCATATAAGCCCTGGGCGTATAACTGAAAGAAGGGGCAATTTCGTCTGTTATTTTACCTCTTATTTTTCGCCCATGGGCGTATAAGTGTACTACTTTCGATTTTTGGCCCAGTGGCGTAAAGGTGAGAAGAGCTGATGAATACAATGGAATGTTAAAGTAGCTTTCTATGATTTCATCTAAAAATTAAAACCCTTGGAAATACTAGATATGGTTTAAGTGCCATATATAAAATATTATTTCAGAAATATTGTGGATCAAAATGAAAAAAAAACAAAAATAAAGAATAAAAACATGTTCCACCCGTGGGATTTGAACCCAGATCTTTTGGAATAAAAGTCTGAAATCTGAGTCCAAAGCTCTAACCACTACACCACAGTGTCAAAGCTTTCTGAAAAAAGAAATTCTTTATGTATATAATCATGGACGAAAAAAGTCTTATTTACATGCTTAAATTTCTTGAAAATGATCAGCATTACTACTAATAATAACATTTTGCATGTCTGAGTAAGTATTTTGATCTACATTTAGGATAAATGTTGTTTTATTCAGTTTTCATTTTGGGTATGACTTCCTGTCAAAACAGTGTTAAAAATGCAAGGCTCAACAAAAAAATTCAGTTAGAAAATGATATATATCCTTTGATCAGCTGTTTTTGGCACCTGAACTCATCCTACTAGAAAGGTAAGAGCATTTTCTTGAGACATATGGCTTGAAATCTCAAATTTCTCCTTCTAAGTCTAAGAAAGACACTTTAAGTTGTTAATGAATGTTAATACAATGAAACAAAGTACGACAGAACGATCTGCCAGTGACAAAATACTCTTGAATTTATCGAAAAAATCAATAAATAGTCATTTTTTATAGGCCCATGGGCGTATAAGCGTACTATATTCGATTTTTGGCCCATGGGCCTAAATTTAGGGGGGCGTATATGCGAGAAAATCCGGTAAGTCCAATATAATATTCACAGGTGCCCCACTTCAGTCGAAATATTTAAAAATCTCGCAGTCTCAGGTACGAGTTCTCCTAACTGGTATCAAATTGTACATGTATTCCCAAATCTGTCCAAAATCTTCTTCAAAGTGGTTCTATGTAAGTTCATCTCTCTGGTTTATATATTATATAAAAGACTAGGGGATACTAGTCGAAAGTCTCAATGGGATAAATATTCTATGAAGTAATGAATAAACTTACTTAAACATTCTTCAAAGTGTTTTCAAACTTTTGCATATAATATTCGACTTACTAATACTTTAACCTGGGCCTATGAACATGAGAGTGATGAAATTTGAGCAAACTGATATTTTCATTGTTTCAGAAAGATTTGGTCTAGCTTCTTGATATTTTTATTTGTAAATGTTAGAGATATCATAGGACGAAAATAAGAAAATTCTAGTCTATATTATATTCACCATGCATTTTGGAAGTTTAGGGTCATATGCAAGCGTCAGATGTAGTATATGGTATAAGGCGCAGGTAAATTTCACTGAGATAAAACACGAATTCAAATTCATTGTGTTGTACCTAACCCATTGCCATTTGGGTTAAAAAGATAAACATTTTCAACTCTGATTAAAAATTGTGTAGAAATAGACTATTAATCATCATTCTTGTCTCATAACTTCTTATTCTAGCTAATACATAGATTGAATCTTCTCTGCTGCTGTAACATAAATGTTCTCTCTTTTCCTTGCTTAAAATGATCATATATTTTATAATAGAATTTTTGGATTCCATTCCGAACTTTAAAATTATGTATTATTTGTATAATAATTTTCAGTTTCAGGAATGAATTGGTACTGTGGCTGTTAGAAGACAATGGATTTCACAATAACTTTTTATGCAGGCCTTCATAATATCAGGTAAATAATTTCTGTTTTAACCTTCATTAGCACATTCTATTTTACAACCTAAATGGTATTTTGGGGTAATGGAAATGATACCCCAGATCTAAATGCTGACTAATTGATTTTCTATGCAATATCTCATCTTGGTGCATTATGGTCAACAACCTCCAGAATGAATGCTTTGGCTCAATGGAAATGCCATTGAGCACACTGATAAAGTGACAGGACCAAATCTTTCAAAAAACAATTGAAAAAGGCAATCACACCAAAACTGTTAATCATATTGAAGGTGCTGTGCATGTTTGTTTTGTTGTGATGGCCTTTTCCTGAATCATTTCCACTCGATAGATCTAAGCAGAAAGATTCAAACTGTAAAATTGCAGACTTCTGATACTTGACTACTCATTTTTCAGATTTTGTAAAAGCAACAACTGAATGGCCTATTGAAAGGATGTTTTGATGACAGCATACTTTGACTTCAGAGCAAGAGGGTCAAACAGTATCCTGTGGGATCAGCTGGACTTCTGTTGCTGTCTAGAAATTTCTTAACATTGACTATGAATACAACAGTCTTCCTACTCCCCTCCTGTGTCAGCTTCAACAGTCTAAACCAACCATATGACAGTAGTGTTGGGACAGTTAACTTAATTCCAACAAACAAGGTTTGGTAGGGATATAGTGAGCCCCCAGTTCATCCATTGAACAACTCAGATACTAGTGGATGGATTTTTTTCACATTGGGTGGAAAGATGTGTATTGGTAATTGTTTTAAGCAAAACAAACAATTTTCGAGATGGCTACCACTTTAAAATGTCAGGATTTTTTGTGAAAATCTAAAAAATTTTAAGCAAAGTGGTGAATATTTCTGTTTGAAATTTTGGAAGTAAATTCACAAAATACATCTATTTCACCTATATTACGTGTTTTTCAGCCTGACCCCTAGGTATGTGTATGGGGTCGGGAATACTGGAATTTTTGTTTGTTTTGAGATCTTTTTCAGTACATGTATAGCTCTGTAATGCTAAAATGAAAGATTAGTTCAAACAGATTTCAAGTTCAGTATTGTTTTTCCGATTTAGATTTAAGAACATTCAAAGGGGCTGTCTAAATTGGGATTTCACAATTTCCCGACCACTTCCAAAAATAAGGCTATATGGCTATATTACACTCAAATTGAAGGCATTGCAGAGTAGATCACAATAATGGTATTGTTTTTCTGATTTGATCCTCAGAAAATTCAAAATGGCCACCTAATAGGGAATTTCACAATATTTCACCCATCTCTTCAAAGTAGACTATTTTTATACTCAAATTGAAGGAATTTTAGAGTAGATCACAATTATTATATTGTTTTCTGATTCTTCCCTCAAACTGGCTGCCTAAAGTATGGACACATTATATAACATTAGATCTCAAATAAATGTAATGTGTTGTCTTTATGATCTCTGAAATAAACAATCATATGTGTATAAGGTATTATTGGAAAGATTATTCAATTCCCAGTATTTTGAGCTTACTTTTAAGTATATTGAACCATTATTAATGAAGAAATTCATTTTATAAGAACACAAGGATTTATCGTTTCAAGTCAAAACTACTGAAAATTTGGGCATGTCAGTAACTTTAACAAGCTCAACTTTTCTCCTAGGTGGGTTAAAGGAACATTTTTTTGCTAAAACATGCCTCATGAAATTTTAAAAAAATTATTTGACCTTGTACACTACCATGGTGTTTTGTCACTCTATAAACAGGTCCTTTTTACTCGATTTTTGTATGATAAAAAATTATGTTTGGGTCTGTTATAAAGGACCAGGTACAGTATGGCAAGTGATTTTGGACAGTCATATCTTAATCCATTAGTACTTTCTTGCCAAAGGGCAGTGGTTTTTAGCTCACATGGTGAGCTTTTGCAATCACTCACTTGTCTGTCCGTGCGTGCGTCCATTCGTCTGTCTGTCCATCAACAATAGTGGCACATTTTTAAAACCTCTGTAGATAGGATTCTCGTTTTGAGTTATTTTTGTTCAACATCAATACAGAAAAGTCCCCTCCGACTCCTGGTTCTAAAGCTCACCCATTTTCAAGATGGCTGCCATTTTTGTCTCGTGAAATTCATTTTTGACCCATTTCCTAGCTTTACAAATAATGTCAGGTGTCCTGCATTGTTAATATCCATGTCAATGTGAAGAGTAGTTATATGAAATAATTTTGTTACAAAAAATCAGTAAAAAATTGTATCCGTTTTTTTTATTTTCAGCCATTTTAGTTAACATGGATTTGTCCATCTGTCTGGCGAAATCCACTTTTGGACCATTTGCCTGAAAACCTCTGTCGATAAGATTCCCGTTTTAAGTTATTTATGTTCAACATAAATACAGAAAACTCCCCTATGACTCCTGGTTAAAAAGCTCGCCTATTTTCAAAATGGCCCCCATTTTTGTCTCGCGAAATTCACTTTCAACCCATTTCCTAGCTTTCAAAATAATTTCAGGTGTCCTGTATTGTAAAATCCATGTCAATGTAAAGAGTAGTTGTATGAAATAATTTTGTAACAAAAAATCGGCAAAAAATCATATCCGATTTTTTTTTTCAGCCATTTTAGTTAACATTTATTTGTCCATCTGTCTTTCAGTCAGTCCAAGATAGTGGCAAGTTTAAAAACCAATGTCTGTCAACACTTGGCTCTTTTTAAATCCTCTGTAGATAGGATTCCTGTTTTAGAATATTTTTGTTCAGCATCAATAAAGAAAAAACCCCTGTGACACACTACCCTACCTCGATCACGCATGCGCGAATTTTTTGGCTTTCAATCAGGTCGCTTTTGAGTATATCGACTGCTTACTCAAAAGGTTAATACGTTTGGTGCTCGGAGTGAGTCAATATTGCTATTCGCTACACTTCAGTGGTGCAATAGTGAAGTCGATGTTCCAAGTTATATGATAGTTATAGAAAGAATGAAAATAATATCGTTTTAAATTTTAAAATATTTGATATGTCATAGTACACGGTACACAATTGCAAAAGATGATCAATACAGGGTACAAGGAATGTAAATTGTTCAATAGTACAGGGAGCGAGAAAGTAAGCTGATTATACAGACATACTATGTTCCGACCTCATGTACATTTACGCTGCAAACAGTGAAAGTAATGCTAAAAAGGTCGCCTGTTGATGCTTTGGGGTGTCATCAATTGTTATTTAATCCAAATAAAGTAAACATTATTTTGTAGATTTAGACACAGGCTTTCAGGTCGTATGCATTTTAGTCATAAAATAAACAAGAACGCTAGATTATACGTGTTACTAGGGTATTAAATTGAAATAAAATAACAAAATTAAATGTTAAGACGTTAATGATAATTATATAAATGACTATCCGCTATCAGTATTAATGGCTATCCGCTACTCAGAATAATTAAAATTGCCTGAACTACATGTGAAGAATCGTTCTATATAACCCCTTGAATGGTATAATTCACTACCGTCCTCAAAAACCGATCATTTAGAATGTTTTGTTCAAATTCACAAAAATACAGTTGAATAACATACTAGAAAACGTATCCACCTATAACAAGATGACACGCAGTTGAAATAATAGTTCACTGTTTTTTTTTGTTACATATCAATGTAACATTTTCGAAGGGAAACTTACATGCTCCCTGTACGTTGACAGATTTACTGAAATGTATCGTGTATTGTGTTGAGTTTTGCTTCACTGCGCCCACTATTATCTATCTTTGCCTATAGGGTTTTTTTGCCAACAATATTCTACAAACTGCTTGATGAATCAATTCTATGTCTGGTAGAACACTAGAAATAAATGTAAAATGTATTTTACGTTCAGAAATATGGAATTAAACCCACGTCCTCCATTTGCAACTTAGCTGTACCCTGTTTCCATTTTAAACGTGGTCACGTGGTAGGGTAGTGTGTGTGACTTCTGCTTCAAAAGCTCGCCTATTTTCAAAACGGCCACCATTTTTGTCTTGTGAAATTCACTTTTGGCCCATTTCCTAGCTTTACGAATAATTCCAGATGTCCTACATTGTAAAAGCCATGTCTTTGTAAAGAGTAGTTGTATGAAATAATTTTGTTACAAAAAATCAGCAAAAACATCATATTCATTTTTTTATTTTCTGTCATTTTAGCCATCATTCACTTTTGAGCAACACCATGTGAGCCCAGTACCCACGGTACTAATTTTTATTTAAAACAATGTGCTTTCTTTCAAATGAAGTTCCAACAATTCCACTTGTGGAGGTGTTCCATTTAAAGAGGTGTTCCACTTTACAGGTTTTGAGAAAGTACTCATGGTGAAAGATATAATGACCTTCTAAAATCACTTGCCATACTTACCCTGGTCCTTTATGTTGGGTTATTAGGTATTAGACATGGATATGATATTAGATAAAATAAGATTATACAAGTAATATTAATAAAATATTATTAAATAAGAATTATGAAATAAATTGAATTGAATAAATGACAGAACTAAATTTGCTTGCCGATCCTGAATTAATGATTTATGCAACACAACATGATATCATTTTTAATTTCACATTGTATTAATGCTTTAAATGCTATATTCATAGAGTCAAGTAGTTGTGACATATTTCCTATTGTATTGCAATTAAGTTGTATGTTGTAGGCCTATATCAGTATGCCCTACACCAAAAGAAATAAAGCAATGTAAATACGTATATGTTACTATACTTATTGTATCTTAATTATCCCAACGGACGAAGTTCTGTAGGGATATAGTAAAGCCCTCCGTCCGTCCGTCTGTCCGTCAGTCACACTGGAGGCCAAGAGAACTTATCCTGGTATTCATGTTGGAACTTGAATTCGTCCGTCTGTCCGGAGGATAACTCGAATACTAGTCAACAGATTTTCTTCATATTTAATGGAAAGATGTATATTGGTGAATAGTTTTACGCAAATTTTTCTTCAAGATGGCCGCCAGTTTGAAAATGCCGGGAATTTTTCACAAAAATCTTACGTTTTTCATTTTAAACCAAAATAATAAATATTATTATTTGAAATTTTGGCAGTATATTAACATCTGTCTATTTCACATATATATCCCGAGTTTTTCACCCTGACCCCCAGGGGCCGTAAATGGGGGTTGAGAAACCAGGAATTTGCGTTAATTTTGAGATGTATAGCTTTATTATACTCAAATGAAAGGCAATTTAGAGTAGATTGTAAATATCGTAGCGTTTTTCTGATTGGGGCCTAAAAAATCAAAATGGCCGCCTAATGCGTGATTTCGCAATTATTTTCTGATCTCTTAAAAGTATGGCTATATTATACTCAAATTGAAGGTATTTCAGAGTAGATCACAATTATGGCATTGTTTTTCTGATTTGCGTCTTTGAAAATTCAAAATGGCTGACTAGAGCAGAAATTCGCCATTTCTTAGATTTACATGATGCTACAATGATTTAATATATTTATTGAAGGTAAGAGTAGATGGTAAATATTATTTTGTGACTGTACAGATTGATGATTTATATAGTGTTCGTTGGGATTTGCTACTCAGTGGAGTTGCCATTTTATAGTTCCTTATTGAGTTCAGTACACAGTGATCATGACAAATATATCACAAAAATGGACATACATCATGACATTAAATGTCATTTGAGCCATATAGTACTGTTCTTTTTCCTCCCAAACATTTACATAATGATCTAAGTTGGTGGGTGTTTGGTGTACAGCTGGAAAATATTTGAAATACTATTTTGTTTCTATTATATGACTTCGAATTTAATGAGAAACAATTAAGAAAAATATTATGTAGACTAGTATAAAAATTCATTTACAGCGCGCATAAGAAGCTAAGACGATTCTCTTGGATTTACATAAATCAGTCAAAATTGGAGCACAGTACGTGTTCGTGAGTTTAATGTCCATATAACATTTTTAGTACCATGGTACATGAAGTGTGAACTATTCCATATCATAAATGAGAATATTTTAACTGAAAGAGGAAAAAATTACACTCTTGTCTATTCTAAAAATGCGGAATTTATACATATAATCATCATTCCGATTGGAATGACGCGCTAAAAAAGATTCACAGGCCAGCGGAAATTGTGCCGTAAAATATGGCGCTGTTTTAAATGCGCCCACATTGCAAAGAAATGTACCAAATCCATCCACTTCATCCTATATCAATGAATTTTCTCTTAGCTGTTATTTGGAACATGTGTAGTGTGATCGGATGAAAACATATTTTCTACACAAAATGGGCATCTTGAATTTGAATTTCGAACATTCGTCTTTAAGAAATGAATACGATCCGTCTTTAGAATAGGTTAATTGTTCATAAATGTCCGTATCTTTAAACCCTAATACTATTTACAAAGTGTCTTATCGTAGATTGATTTTTCAATTTCATAATATGATATTTGGCGTACACATTATTCAATACGCCTTTACGAGACTTATGTCATTTCGATCGTTTTATTTGGAATTTCAATGGGCGAATTTCATGTTCAAGCTTGATGTCAACTGAAGTACATCCGTGAACTATTTAAGTCGTCAACTTGGATTTTGGGCTAAAATGACGCCATTTAAGAGTTTTCATTTTAGTAAAAACTGTAACAATTTTTCATGTTCAATTGAATCATTCTTGTTTTTTGTTTGCCTAAAATTCGATACATTGCTCACGCTGTGGTCGTCTTATATATATTTTGCATTAAATATTGATCCTTAAAATTAATTCCAGATTTCTATGAAGAAAATGCATGATTAAAGAAATAATTACGTCACACGTAATTTTTGTCTCAATATTAGTTTTAGTTTTAGCTTTAGTTTTAGCAGTTTTCGTATTTTTAAACTGAAAAATGAATACTTAATCGTTATCGGATCAGATAAATATTTCGTATACATGAAATTAAATACCTTCCGCGAATAATGGGTGATACATATTTTTATATAACAATATTTATTTGGTGTGCGAAATGCCTAAACTTTAGAGATAGAAACTACAGATAGATCCGTGATTTGTGTCGTCAAACACGTTATTTGTGTAAAAAATGAGCCGTTTTAAGTTTGAGGTTTAGTAAAAACTGTAACGATCGTTGGATTTTAAGTGAATCTAAATAATTTTTTCACGAGCATGATTTTCGATACATTATCCAACTTTTGTACGATCTAAAATGAATCATAAAAATAAATTATTCTATGAATTAATCAGACAAAGTCGAAGTTCAAAAAAGTTAAAAGTAGCCCTTTTTCCAACGCATTTTATACCCATTTCCCGTGGTCTTGGGCAGTTGAAAAATACACCATTAGATAGAGGAGGTACTTATCATTATAGGCATACTATTTTTATTTTATTAAAGTAACATCTTGATTGCTAAACAACTCGTTAAAGACCATGCCCAATCGGGCGTAAACAAGTAGTTCGAAAATGCCGAAATTATTACTACGCACTTTTTTTTAAAAACCGGTAAACAACAATGGGTTTATAACGTCGGCCGACAGACTGCCTTGATAGCTAGTTGCTACTACATCCCAGCTGGATTCGATTCCCACTCGGGGCATCGAATTTAGCACACTTTCTTTCAATTTCTTTATCTGGGTTGTTGGACCTATGCTTGCGGTCGTTAGTTATTGTTATAAAGGGTTTTAACCTCCTTTATATTAAACAACTGACTATTTCATATTTTGTTTTATTCAAATACTTTTTATTTTATTATCAAGAGAAATTGTGAGAGTCTTTTAGAAGTTGGGCCTAAACTGATTTAAACATAAGCCTGATGGTCAGTCATGGTCAGTGACCATGACTGACCACTTACATAAATATTTCGTAGATGGGTAGGAGGTACGAGGTTTTTTATACAAAGCCGCCACAGTTCAACGATATCTGCTAAAATCTAAACTGAAATTCACCCTTCCCTATTACAGATGATAACTTAATGGTAATTGGCCTTATTAATAACTATGTGTCAGTTGATGGATGACAAACTGTTTATAATTCAAACATACATACTGTCACAAAGTGCCCAATAGTATGATCTTTGGAAGTGGACTTGGTCGTAGAATAAGAATAGAATAGGATTTCGTTATACCTGAAAAAATAAATTAAGAAAATCGTGCAGATTGCCATCATCGAGCGAAGTGTTCACGGGTATATAGGTTCAAGAGGAATCTTTTTGCACTATTTCCAGAATAAATACCAGTCACTAGTTCTTTCTATATATCCAGTATGTTCCTCGTGAAGAGTTACTGATTACAATTTCAGAGATTTCTTTGAATTTCTTTGATTATAAGCAGACAACTTCTTATAAAATCATTTACTAGATTAGTATACCACGATCTCCATGATGTCATAATATGATATGCACTTCCCGTATGTACATCTCATATTAATTTTCCTATATATATATTTCCTCTATATATCATCACGATATCCTCCGATTATTCATTTTGCCAATAAATATCAAATTTATTTTTAATGTTATTACATGTATTATACATTTAGTACACTAAGCGTAGAATAAATACAGAATATCACATCATTTTGAGTGATATCATTTCTATCGCCGAGTTGATATCAAATATCAACACGAGTGAGCGAAGCGAATGAGTGTTGATATTTGATATCTCAGGCTATAAAATGATATCACGAGAAGTTATGTGATATTGGATTTATCCCATGATTACAATCACCTTGTGATGTTCTGATCCAATAGTATAGTTTCCATATAGCTTTTGAAATCTCGCTAAATCTCGTTTTTCGTGAGATTTTAAGAGACTTGCATATTAGACCTCTAATGACTTACATTACCTTCTTTTAAATGGTATATTTGAATTCAGTGGAATGTTTTCTCCTGAAATAGCTTTGATTTACACAGTTATGTAATTTGAATAATTTTCTATGACAATTTAAAAAAAGTTGGGCCAAATGTCCATAGATGCAATGCTAAAATTCTTTAAAACCGTGGATTATTTGTATGTCAATCAACATTAGCATGTTTAATCACAACATGTTCATAAACAGGGTCATCATGTGGTATATCATTCAAGTTTTATACAGATTCAACAAACACACTTTGATAAATCATGAAATTAAGCCACTTTTCCAAGATTTTAGCCTGTAAGTGAATGGAGCTCTAGCCAGAGTTAAAAGCTGAATAAAAGATGGCAGCACGAGATTTCATTGATTTTTCTGCTATTTAGAAACTATCCTATTTCCAGGACATTGGCAGACAATATAAACTAGAAATTCGAATATCTGTACATGATCTAGTTCGTCATAAATACCATTTTTTAATCATTATTTAGCAGCCTTCTTATCAAATTATATACACAATCGTAATTCAATACACCAATGAAACTTAAAGAGAATAAAATGTTTTTGTGTGTTTTTTGTTCTTGTCTTAAATTTTTAGATGTGTTTTTGTGTCGTTGTTTTTGGTTAATTTTCACTGTTGTGTTAAATGTTTAATATGTTTGTACTCCATGCTAAATGGGAAATAAAGATATATATATATATATAACGGACCTATTTTCTCAAAAGAGAATAAATTATCTGACCTAATTTCCAACAATATTGTGGCGCGAAATGCAAATGTGATATCACACGGATATGCGTGAGATAAACGATATCACACGCATATGAGTTTAATAAACGATTTTCTGGAAAATATCACACGGATTTCAATAATATCAGAAATATCAGTAGCTGTTATTGTACAGATAACACATTAATCGTGGGATAAACTCAATTATTCCATAGTTAGCATGATATTCATAGGATAACATGTCAAAATAAAAACGGTATTTTTGTAACTCCCACGTAGTGATATGATATCTTCTGGATGAACCCAAAAATATAGATATTGCTGCTAAACGAGAAGCTATAAAGTTTTATCAACTGGTCATACTTTTCATCTTACGAGCTCACGATGTCAACGGGAACTTGCTCACGATATACGGGGCCTGGATAGCTGGGATAGTCACCGTGAAGTAGAGGCTGACGGTTAAACCAGAATAAGCGGTTCAATAACGTTGTAAAGATTTTTCGCATATCATTTAATCATTGCCAAGTTCTGTATGATTGTTCAAATCGGGGTCTCATGTCATGATTGCTCTGGATATTCTATGACCATGCTTATGAGATGAGACGACTGGTGTTGACATTGTACAAACATTGCATAATATTGATATTCTATGACCATGCTTATGAGATGAGACGACTGGTGTTGACATTGTACAAACATTGCATAATATTGATATTCTATGACCATGCTTATGAGATGAGACGACTGGTGTTGACATTGTACAAACATTGCATAATATTGATATTCTATGACCATGCTTATGAGATGAGACGACTGGTGTTGACATTGTACAAACATTGCATAATATTGAGATGAAAACATTTGTGAAACTAGATGTTCAGTCCTTACCATTGATCGATGGCATGGCGGCATGTAGCATTCTTATTATACATTACAGCGTAATCAGGCCACTTGAGTATGTTCTCACTATATGTCCCCTCGCTAACCATGCGGCTTGGTTCATATTTCCCGGTGGAAGATAAGTAGTCCGCATACTCTTGTGCCGACTTTGCCAGGTCTTCATTATACGCTAGATCACGTGTTAATTGGTGCAATCTTCGAAACCCGTTGTGTGCCCACAGACAGCTTTGCCCAAACTCTAAAACAAGACACATTTAATGATGATTTTTAAGTACACTTAACTGAATACAAAATATATTAGGGAGCAAGCTTGCATATAAAATCGAAACGCCAACCTATACGTATGACCAATCACCCATACAAATGCATCGCTTAAATAATTTCCGTTCACGTTTAGGTTGTGGAAAAACATTGCAAGCTTTAACTCCCTATTTACTACTTTTGAAAACCTAAGAAATCAAGTTATATTGTAATATCAAAATTCAGTAAAAAGTGAGTCAAATTTCGATCATTGAATAATATGATATTTGTTTCATATGATCAGATACAACTGCTGACAAAATCCTAATTGTGACTATAGAATGTTATTTATTACTTTATATTTAGATTTCAGACACAAATATTACCCGACAAACCGGATAAAAAGTTGTGAAACCCGGAAAAAAACACAAAAACAAGAAATTTTTAACAGCCGGAAAACATTGAACAACCCGAAGAGCGAAAAGTATCCCTCCCTTTATTTTCCTCGTCTTCTTATCTAGCGATGCTTTTTAATTTTGGACCAAATTATCAAAAAGGGCAAATTAAAAAAAAATTCTGACTCCCCTTGTTAGTTTCTCGATCCGCATGAGAGATTAAAAGATGGCGGTAACCAGTACCGTATCAACTAGTCTTGCATCAAGACCCTGGACCGCCCCACTGTGGTACTGTGGTTTAATTCGATGAAAATTAAAAATATCGAGGTAGTCACTTCCCGTCCGCCATTAAATGCCAAGGTGACGGCAGGTACCTGCGTTCGATGGAATGATATAGTAAGTGTGCGCCATAGGCACATACAGGCACACACATAGGCATTGTAGATAGATTCATTGTCTAAATTGAGTTTTGATTGTATACATGAAACACATGCCCACATGAGAACGAACGAATGTTTGATTGTATGTGTTTTATACTATCGTCATATATCTGCCGCATATTTTAGAGCCCAAATCACTTCAACCGTGCCAGGGAAACGGTGCCAAAATTGATTATTACGACCTTAAACTCTGTCTCAGACGTAAGAGTATCAAAATGAATAAAAGAGTCTTAAATCGGCAGAGTTTAGGATGCTAACCAAGAGATACGAGTCAAAAATATTCTAAAATGAAAACAATGTTTGTTTAAGTGGCAACAAGGCCTGTAAAGAGACTGAGCTATCAGGGCAATGATTGCCTTAACTTCTTTTCTTAAAATGTATGGACAAACCTATCTATTTCAGCATTTAGAAGTGTATAAATTAGTTTAAAGTTTCCATAAGAGGAGTTCCACTTATAGACTACCCTCCAAGATTTTATTGCAGGAATTTCAACTGAAATAACTTTGATTCAGGGGGTTTCTTTATAGATAATGAAAATACTGGTATATGTTAGCCTTGATGAAATATCCAAACGTCGGTATATTTTTGCATTAGGTTCATGATCGTTGCTAATGTCTCTGCAACTAATTGTTCAACATTTAAGGTTGCTAGCTAGACCTGATACTACCTTTAAGTACAAGTGTCTTGTACTTGATCGAACACTTGCTATGACGTGAACAAGATATTTCTTTTACGATTCCATTCACACATTTTTGTTATGAATAATGTTAAATCTGCCCAGTTTAAATTGAATGACATTGATTTCACTTACCTAGACCGGCTTCAATGGTTCCTAGGGATACCACGAACAGCACGAAAATGCCACCGTACTTGTACATGATTGTATGTTTGCTGAGAACAATGCTTGTGAATGATGCCTTCATTTATTTATACCCTGAACGTATATATTACATACAGTATGTATGATCGAGCGAATCAACGTAACGCATTCAAATGCATGAATTAATGAGTTAATGAATGGACTTCCTCAAAATCCACGGTATGAGTTAGTTCTGGGATATCTGAATATAGCCCCGATGAAGCCCCCAATGAGGGATACTTCAGTAGGAAGGAAGGGTCTCCATGCACCCGAAAGATATAAAATTATTATTTTTAATAATATGTCACCACCAAGACGAAGTGGTGACATATTGTTATGGTCTCCGTTTTCTGGCGGCGGGTGGCGGTCGGCGGTTGGCGTCTGCAACTGTAACACATTCTTACAACTTCCAATAACTTAACAAATACTATTTAGACTGACTTCAATTTTTTTCTAAGTCATCTACAAGTTTTCAGAAATCTGACTTTACATTTAAGATTTGATCTTCAATGACATTTTCAAGGTCAAAAAAGGTTAAAAAGGTATTTTCTCAACTTGCTTCAAATTGACCAAATATTTTTATGATTTTGGTCATTGAAAATTGATATCTTCAAATCTAGACTTTCAATAACATTCTACTTTTGAAGATGTTTTAGACCCCTTGTTCAAAATTTTTTTCATGCAATAAAAATCAGAAAAAGAAGATCCTCTTTTGAGCAAATAAGTTCAACATTTTGAAAAAATTGTTGACGTGGGGTCCCTATTTATAATTTTTCGAATCGTTTGTTGATATTTTTATCATCATCTGGACTTCATTTGAAAGAAAACATATTGTTTTAATTTAAAAAAACACTGTATTTATTCCAAGAAAGTACTCATGGTGAAAGATATGACTGTCTAAAATCACTTGTCATACTGCACATGGACCTTTCATGACTCATAGCATCTTTCTGTTTCACCTGAAACATGCTCTGATATTATGAGGCATATTCTGTGATCTGAGTACATCAGATGGGAAGAGTTATAACTGTCAATAAGTATGATAGTTATCATGTAATCATTTACCTAATGTCAATACATTACATAATAGGCATTGTATTTAACAGCAGATATTAGCACAGGTATGTGTACACAAGTTTAATGACCCCAATTAAATGAAATATGAGCTGGGATGAAAGATCTCAAAAATCCTCAATTTTGGGCTCTCCTGGATCGCCAAATCAAGCTCATTATATCATGGCATCTCAGGGCTGAGAAGAAATGAGATGTCATGGTATATCATGATGCCTAAATACCGGTAATTCAATCTAAGATTAACTGTTCTGAATGGTAAAATCGAAGGAATTTCTAAAAACTCAAACGAATTTTGATGTATGAAGTTCTGCTGGAACTTTCCAAATGTTACTATTTATATTGTTAACATTCTAGCTTCCATTAAATGTAAATGGCATATTAAAACCGTGCTGTGTTTTAACAATTTGAAAACCATATAGGATAAGATATATTCACACCCCAAAGCTCCGCCCATAAAATTGAATGAATGGTTGACAGATCGTTATGTTCATAAATTCACTTAATCAACTTTAAATAAGTGAAAATTGATGCAGATGATTTTTTGGTTGATTTATCACTGTGTTTATGCATGCCATTGATAAAATAATAACCATATGCCAGGTGTGCAATTAAATTGAATATTTCAATTTGCAATTT
Source organism: Owenia fusiformis (assembly GCA_903813345.2). Classification (NCBI taxonomy): domain Eukaryota; kingdom Metazoa; phylum Annelida; class Polychaeta; order Sabellida; family Oweniidae; genus Owenia; species Owenia fusiformis. The sequence continues at coordinate 38,842,907 of CAIIXF020000007.1, forward strand.
GATTAGTATTTTATGTATGATGATAGTTCGTTATGACCCACAAGTGGGATATGACTTTGTATCTCATGCCATTAAGGGGAAACAATTAAAAAAGAGCAACAAAGCTGTCAGAAACAATTATGATGACTTTTCTATTTACACATACTTTAATATATACCCCTTCAATACAACATGTGCAATTGCAAGTAGTAGCAGTGTTTAGGGATTTAAGCCCTGGACTAAGTGCATTGTTTGTTGAATCATACCATGAAAGTGTTGTTTCAGAATTTTTGCATGACCGGTGCAGCGGGAATGCAAAGTTTAGGAAACAACATTTGAGTGGAATGAAGCAGCTACAATGCATTGAGTCTTGGGCTTAAATTCATTTTACACATTGCAAAATATTTTCTATAAAATCACTTAAAGTCCCCGTCTAAAGTTTGAAAATATTTTTTTATCAATCATTTACTATTTGTCAGGACTTAAAAAGTGATTTTAGAGATTTTTGAACAAAAAAATTTTTTTTCAAAAAAAGTTGTGAGCATTTCATTTCTCAAATATTCAAATTTCCCGCCATTTTTCAAAAAAGTTGAAATTTCTTAATGCATCAAATATTTCTTAATGCATTTCAAAAAGGATTATCTTTTTAACACCAATGCAAATATTGAACAAAGGACACACTATTTCAATAATAAAATGCCATATTTAATGGGCCACTTCAATGTTTTAGCATATCAAAAATATTTTGAAACATTAGTGATGTCACTAAGGTACCAAAAACTTTTTGAAAAAAATTGAAATTTTTTTTTCGATGTCAATCTTTTCTAAATATGTTAGACTTTCATAAAAAACCAATGTTGATTGTCTAACCAGGTTAAAAGGAAGAATATATTATGTTTTAGATATCATTGTACCATTGGCTTCTATGAGAACTAAAATTTTGAAATGCATTTTTCTCAGAACCAATTTCATGCACTGATAAGTTCATTTCTCGCTTATTTATGAACCGATTTTCTTATTCTTTTCGACAAAAAACATGGGAGGATGAATGCTATACATTGGTATGAATTGTGGCTAATTAGAAGATATGAGTGACCTCTAAAAGTTGGTTTTAAATAAATTCACAAATTTTGGAACAAAAAGTCTATCAAAAACCACTTTTTGAAATTTAAAAAAAAAGTTCCACATATCACACTTTGATAACATTGGGTAGGACTACAATATAAGCCAAAGTGGTTTAAACTTTATATGGGGCCTTTAAAAGATACAAAATCACCAAAAGAGCATGTAAGAAGCATTTAAGAAGTCAAAGTGTTATGTAACATATGTTACATCCTGGGATGCAATATCTGACGCTGTAGCCTAACGCTTTAGTATTACACAATTTTAAGTGAATGTACAATTAGTAAAACATAAATTAACCGAGGATGGAGGTATTTTCAATGATAACATACGTATTTGAAGTTTAGTAAAATTACCCTCTTCTTTCCTGGAATAAAATTAGCGTTAGCAAAAAATTGACTGCAATAAAATAAGGTTTTAGTAAGCATTTTGCAAATGTTATTCTAAACGTCGAATAAATTGATAGGTGCACTATCTTTATGTGTTTTACTTGTCTAAAATGATTTTTCGATACGCCAGTCGCGTGAGCAAACACGTTGCCACACGTTAGCAGATCATTTAAACAAAGTGCCTACGTGTCGTGTTATTTATAGGTATTTGATATGAATGTCCCTTTTAGACTCTGTCATAAATGAATTATTTGGTCAGTTCAAACTGATAATAAGTCTTGAACTACTACACGTGGGCCTTTTTTGGTCATAAATGGGCCTTCTAAGGCCTTATTTTCTAATTTAAGGCCAAATTTTTGAAGAAAATGGGCCTCAAAATTTCAAATGATTTGGGCCCACTTTTTGGTTTTAGCAGGTTTTAGGCGCCCAAAAAAATTTTCCGCGGATCTTTTTTCTCAATCCACAAGTTTGCCCCACCCCCTTTGTTGGTTCCCAGATCCGGTCCTGGTGCTTACTATTGTAGACATATTAATATTGCTTTTGTTCAAAGCATTAATAGGCCTACTTTGTCATCTGGGGCGGACTTGGAAACGGCAGCTATTAAAACATCACCCGTGGGAATCTCGCACTCAATGAGTGAGCGAACTGTTGTTAAAGAGAATTAAAACAGCCGGCTTGCCAAGAGCATGCACATGAATTACTACTTGAACATCGGAAATACATGTTCTTCTTCATATTCCTTAGATAAAAACTTTCAAAACCTAGGCTACGTACATTACATTTTTTGCTTCAAACATCTAGTACACCCGTTTATTTTGTCACTGTACGTTGTCGATGGTTAGGTATCAGGAATAAGGAATATGTCAAGCCATCGTCGTTGCCGAGACTGCAATTTTGGAAAAGTCTCGACTCTGATTCACCATTTTAGTACCAATCCCTCAATTACTCTAAATACCATAACTGAAGCATACATACCTAAGATTATATGTAAGTCTCGGGTTACTTTAGTAAATTGTTTAAACTGAAGTAATTTCTATGTAATGATATGACCTTCCCGGGGATTTGATGCCTTTTCGTTTTGTGTATTCTCTCGAGATAGTACGAGAGGTGGTAAATGTAAAACGTGAGTGATTCGGTCTAATGCCGAAACTGATCTTGAAACAAAAAAGTGATATTGGGTGACGATTCCCAAGAGAGTTATTTCTAAATTTATTCAAACGGGTCATAAATGTGCTTTACAGAATATATTTTTCATAATAAATTGAAATTAGTAGCAACTATCAAAAGTAGTTCGTGTGATTTGAAAACTAGAATTTGATTGGTCAATATTGGGAACTATTTCAAATATGTGATTTCTCGTCCAATCAAAAATAATTTGACAAAACACCCGGCATCGAATATTATTGCGCACTTCTCACATGGAAATAACATTTTATGAAAAACTAACATTTTTTACCAAATTATCAAGCTGTTTGACAATTTAAGAGAGAATCTGATACTGGCAATTACTAAGGACCCCCCAATTATTACAATGGATTTACTACAGGTCCTGCAAAACTCAGTTTCTACAGGTGATAAAATCAGTTTTCATTCATTTTTTTCTTCAAAAATTTCGTCTAAAAAATAATTTCAAATCAAAAAATACTCTTTCATTGATTGATAGATTGTTATATATATATTGAACACTTCCTTGTAGAGTATTTAGCAAAATATCTTGTTTGCAAAAGAACAATGCAACATTAGAGCGTAGGTATAGCATAAGGGCTGTGACGAAATTGGTTCGAATGGTTTGGAATCTAAATCAGAATTTTGTCTCATGGAATCAGAACTTTCGGACCACAAACGAAAAGAAAGAAAAAAGATACGAACTTACTGTACTTGATAAGTTGATACAACAGTGTCTTGGCATAATTTGGTTGGTTAATTTGCACATCGTTAATTGTTTGTTTTGATCGATTGGAAGTAAAACTCCAAAGTTAACTTTAAAACTATCAATCTTTTATCCCCCTCTCCTAAAATATATATGAAATGTACATGCAATGGTACACTCATAAAATATCTGTCATAGGCAACTATTTACTTAGATGCATTCATTCACCCTCTGGGTCTCTGAGGATCGTGTTGGCCCCAGGGGTGCATAACGTGCAATATAAATTTATCAAATTTAAGAAATGCTGAAAAGTCCGGATCTGATGTTTTTGACTTTTCTCCCAAGATCTTACCTCAATCTTGAAAATTCTTTCACCACTGGATAGCGGGACCAAAAATCTTCAAAATGAACCCATAAATGCCTCGCTTTATTACAGTAATTATGTGTTATCGTTGCAGATAAGACGAAATTGCATTTCTGACCGGTCTTCTTGACATTTTCGCTGACCTAATTTCAAGTGCGCATGCGTTGCATAAATCAGTGTGATGATCACGTGACGTGACGTAATTTGATGATCACGTGTTGTAATGTTTTCCAATAAACCAGTGGATTCTTGATTCAATATGTTTGTTATCACGTCTTGTAACTGTTCTGGCTTCAAATCAAATCCAAACTTTGGTTTTATGTTATGCGAATAGAGATCATTGATTTCTTCCATCGAATACATGATGGTTGAATGAATGATATTAACTCTGTATAGTTAAATAGATGGCAGCAATATTCAATGGCTACTCTCGTCAAATCTCGTGAGAATAAAAGCCGCCATAAAGATTTTGTGAACAGTAGCAACAAATGGCGATTTTGCTACAAAATTAGCACAATTCAACCTTCTACAACCACAAAGCTATGGTAATTTTTTGTATAAATCATCAATGTATCCATTTTGTTTATATTTCTCTGTAAATGACCCAGAGATTCTAAGCAGAAGATTAAAATAAAGTGAACCGTCAAAAATAATCGAGAAAAACTTAGATTGGCATGAATTTACAAGGATAAACACCGCCTCTAATGCAAGTCCTTACGACAATCCAATGCATTAGAGGCTGTGTTCACAGTCTACTATTTACTCAGATGTACCATAAATCTAGCTATCTTAGATGATTATAAAAAGTGTAGATTGTAAAGATCGTAATTGAATTTATTTATTTATTTTTATCTGTGAGTGATTCAGCCCCGTCTATTCCTACTCCAGTGAAAACTGAAGGTCATACTCTCAAATCAAAACAAAACTTGATTTCATCGATATTTATTATATTTATGCGACTAATACATGTGTATGTTTGACGCAGTTTGAAGGAAAACATTACCAGTTAAGTACTGGACTTAGATATTAAAGATTTAAAGCCAATAGTAGGTAAGGTTCCGATGTTTGTTCTAAAACCCTCTGAACATGATATGAAAGTTCCGAATACCTGTATTCTAGCAAAAATTCACGCTTCGGACCATTTTTGGTTCAATGGCACGGCCCTATAAAGTATGAAGGAGAGATTAGGTTTGGCATCTTTTTAACATGCTACATGTATTGTCATCACACACCATCCAGCATCTGATTTTAATATCAGCACTGAAGCCAAATGCTACCTTTTGGTAATACCCTGATTCACTAGTTTCCAGTACATATTTCAAAATAAGGGCCATGGATTATCATGTCTTCTATTCATTCCATTTTGATTGGTAAAGTATTTCAGAAGTTAGTTGCAACCTTTTCATATGACCACTAAAAGTCTGTGTTATTACAGAAATTCTTTCTTGTATTCACTGGTCAGGTAGGTAGCTTTTCCTGTTTAAAAGATGGATGCTTTAATAAAAATCTCATATTTGGCAAATAAAGTATTCTTTCCCTTTTGTTTTGATACAGAAAATTGTGGAGCTCTGATCGAAAAAGAATGTGCTGTCAACATTCCAGGCCTATATGAGAACAATATTATGTTGTCATCGTACCAAGGCCTTGATGACAGTATCAGCTGTTGGAAGCTGTTACTGTAACCCAAAATCATCAAAAAAAATCTATGGAAATTCAATATTTTAAAACTCAAACCTTACTTCTGGGAAAAACTCAACATCACCCATTCGCCCTTTCTTTTTGTCAGTTCCTCATATGTAATGATGTTTGTCGTAATATGCTTTTGTTTGTAGTAATATAGTTTTGTTGGAAGTTTCTCTGAGGAATAATCTGACTGAAATGGTGAATATTTTTATTAATTATATTTATAAATTTTTAATTTTTAACTGTCAGGGTGAAATATAAATGATTATAGGACATACTAGAACAAATTGTCATCTATGACAGATTTTCCATGTGCACAGTTTCATTTATTCTCTAATGATCTAGATTGATTGTGTTCCTACGCGAAATGGGTTCCGAAAGTTCCGATTCTCTAGACCAAGTTCCCAAACCAATTTTAAACCATTCCATAAAGGTTATGTCACAGCCCTACAAGAAATATGAAAATTAAATGCAAGGCTGACCTGCTGATATATAGTTCTAAAATTTTGTTTTTAACTTCTCATAGGAATTTATTTATTTTCAGTTCAAGAGGAGCTAGAGAATGCTAACAAATTTCTGGAACAGGCAGCTGTGCAAAATTTGGTAAGAAAAATTTTTGTTTTTCAAAAGTATCTCTCGTTACCAGTTCTTCACTTGTTCACAGCACATCATACTAACTGGTGTAGGATCATCAAAATGGTGGACAAAATTTGGTCGAAGGATTTTGACCAGAACTTGTCAAATTAGATGATTGTTAATAAAGAACCCCAGTGGTGAGATCGCTGAGGGTAACTCAGTATTCTGTAGCAATATGTGGATTAATGTATAGTTTGTGTTGAGTTTATAAATGAATAAAATGTCAGTCAATACATAACATTATTGTCTTATATTTTGCAGCCACAGTTACTGCAACAATTATCCGATGTTCTGAAGCATGGCGGCAATAACGCAGCAGTGCGTATGCAGGCTGGTATCCAGTTAAAGAATGCCTTATACTCCAAAGACCCCTCTATAAAAGAATCATATCAGCAAAGATGGCTGGCTATGCCAGAAGAAGTAAAAGCCCATGTGAAGAAGAATGTAAGTGAATACAGTTAAAGGGGTATTCCTTGCCAGACCATCTCTCTCCTAATATGGTAGCTATAACTATATACATTTGTACATACTTTGCAAGTTTATCAAAAAACAGAAAAATGTTTTGAAATGGTCAATATTGATCACTTAAAAATGTAGTGCTTAATTCCAGTAGGCTGCCATCTTTTAAAATTTCACTCAGGAAGTTTGAACTTTGAACTTTGCATATAACATTTGGTAAGGAGCTGTCAGAATTTCTAAACCAGCTGAATATTTTTTCAATTTGGTCTATTATTAAAAACCTTTTGACGATCTCTTCTTTAGTTCTAAGTTGACAACTCCTGAAAATATTTTTACACAGAAGATAAGGGCTTCTTGTTTAGAAGTGATTTTGTACTTCTTTCCTATACTGTAATAGACAAGGTTATAACAGGTGAGAGTCGATGACATCACTTCCTGAAAGAAATCTGAAAAGATGGCAGCTAACTGGGAATGAGTACTACATTTTTAAATTATCAATATTGACCATATGAAAACATTTTCCCGTGTTTTGCTAAATATGTCAAGTATATATATGATTGTAGCTACCATATCAGGAGAGAAATAGTCTGGCAAGGAATGTTCCTTTAAGTCTTTATGTGCATTCTGGAGCATTCATTGAAACAAATGGTTTGGTCATAATGTTAAAGTTTCATTCTCATTAAAATGTAAAGAATCGGAAAACTTTTGTGTATATTTGTTTGTGAGTTCGATTTGTGCACATATTTTAAGTGTGAGTTTGACTTGTGCCTAAATGTGTAGTGTGAGTGGCACTTGTGTGCATATTTGTAGTGTGAGTGGGTGTATGTATATTTGTAGTGTGCGTGGGACTTGTGCACATATTTCTAGTGTAAGTAGAACTTGTATGTATATTTGTAGTATGCGTGGGAATAGACTAGATGCGAGTAGAAATAATCTTGATTTACGTCATTAAATATTCAAAATTCAAAGTGATGTCATATTTGAAATCTGCATGTAAAAGTACATCTAGAAATATGGTTTCGAAAATTGTCTATCAACTTTTAAAATTAAATTTTTTTTGAAAATGTGACTTCTTGTTCGGGTTGATTCCCCATACACCCCATGTTACAAAACCACAAAAAGTGAATTATCTTTTCTTGTATTGGACAGATAACATTTTCTTTTACTGGACATAATTTAATTTGCATAACTATTAGATACATAAGGGTTATTTGAAAATTGAGCCACGCAAATAGACGTAATTTAAGTTAAAGGGAACTTTCTACTATACCCGCCATGCTATCTGACCCGAACGAGCCAACTAGTGGTGAATCTGGTAACTACCTACTCGCATCTGCGTTATTGTGCGTATATGTGTAGTGTAAGTGTTATTTGTATGTATATATGTAGTGTATATGAGACTTGTGCATATATTTGTAGTGTAAGTGGGAATTGTGTGCATATATGTAGTGTGACAGGGAATTATGCATAGATTCATAGTATTAATGGGACTTGTGTGTGAGTGGGACTTATACATATATTTGTAGTGTGAGTGGGAATTATGCATATATTCATAGTATTAATGGGACTTGTGTGTGAGTGGGACTTATACATATATTTGTAGTGTGAGTGGGAATTATGCATATATTCATAGTATTAATGGGACTTGTATGTGAGTGGGACTTATACATATATTTGTAGTGTGAGTGGGACTTGTACATATATTTGTAGTGTGAGTGGGACTTGTACATATATTTGTAGTGTGAGTGGGACTTGTACATATATTTGTAGTGTGAGTGGGAACTGGGTGTATATTTGTGGTGTGAGTGGGACTTGTGCACATTTTTGTTGTGTGTGTGAGTGGGACTTGTGCATATATTTGTAGGTGATTAAAAAATTACTTTTGGAAATTCTTGTAACAATGAATTTGGGAAATTCAAGTTAGGCAAACTTAAAGTGAATACTTGATGAAAAGAGATGAAAAGAAAACCTTTATGTGGTATCATATACATGTATCAATAATCGCAGACTGAAAAATAGTGAACTATCACATACAAATTTAAATGTATGCCATTTCTTCAGATTTTTTTGATTTTTTCAGGTGCTAGATACTCTAGGTACGGAACAGATGAGACCAAGCTCTGCAGCCCAATGTGTCGCTTATATCGCATGTGCAGAGCTACCACAAAACCAATGGCAAGATCTAATAGACAGTTTAACAAAAAATGTGACAAATCCAAATAGCACGGAGGAAATGAAGGTTTCCACTTTAGAAGCCATAGGATATATTTGCCAAGACATTGTAAGTTACCAAGTGGAGTACAGTATTGGCAAATCTTGCTGTTTATAGACTGTATCATTTGAGACCTATGTCTCAGTTTATAAGATATTTGAGGAATAGGGAAATTGCGAATATTGGGTACTAGCATTTCTCAACCAATTTTGCATATTCAACCTATTTAGGAACCAGGGGGCCATTAACAGAAACGTTCTAAGTTAGGAATTCCTAAACTCCATTGTTCATTAACTGATGTCATTATATCCATGGTTACAACAATTGATTTAAGAATTCCTAAATTTACATAGTTTCTGTAAATGACCCCCTGGTCTATAACATTTTGATGTTGTCCAAAGAGGAATTAAATAACACTTCATGTTGATTCACTTTCCTCTTCTAAAATGTACTGAAAATTTTATATTGGCACTCTGTTTATTGCAACATTGTTCAATGAGCATTGCTACATTTTGTATTGCCATATTGTCATATTGCTGAATTTAAAATTGCCTGTTGCCAAATTTCATGTTGCCATTTTAGGACCCTGTTATATTACTGAAACAGTCCAATGAGATTCTCACCGCAATCGTTCATGGAATGAAGAAAGATGAACCAAGGTGAGCTCAAGACTTCACCTAGTATCTTATATTTAGTTTTGTTATTAGAAAAGGGGTAATTCAGAAGCCAAATTATTCCCAGTTGGAATTTAAAGATAAAAAATAATTCGGGGAAGATGTTGGGAATTTGAATATATTGTTATAAATGATATGATTATGATACATAAAATCTAAAAGAAATACAAAAATCTTATGAATGTCATGTTTATCCCCTGAAAAGTTAAATGATAACAGATTTTGATTGAATCATATAATCAATATAAATCATGCAATATAACTATGAGAACCACAAGATCATAATAACCATGACTACATTGTGTTCCAGTGCACATGTCAGATATGCCGCCACTGAAGCCTTGCTGAACTCACTAGAATTTACTAAAGCTAACTTTGAAAAAGAGGTAAGTTTGAACATCATATTACAGCAATAATCCACGTAGCGTAGATTTAAATGTAATAGGTTTGCATTCTCATATTATATCTTTGATTTAGATGGGTGAAATAACTATCTAGTTTTTTCATAATTCAAAAGATATAAAAGATGAAACATTCAGAGACTGCTCATATCTTTGTTTACACCATTATTTCCCTTTTAGTCTGAGCGCCACTTCATAATGCAAGTGGTATGTGAGGCAACACAGTCTAATAACATTCAAGTGAAACATTCAGGGACTGCTCATATCTTTGTTTACACCATTATTTCCCTTTTAGTCTGAGCGCCACTTCATAATGCAAGTGGTATGTGAGGCAACACAGTCTAATAACATTCAAGTGAAACATTCAGGGACTGCTCATATCTTTGTTTACACCTTTATTTGAATATTTCCCTTTCAGTCTGAGCGCCACTTCATAATGCAAGTGGTATGTGAGGCAACACAGTCTAATAACATTCAAGTGAAACATTCAGGGACTGCTCATATCTTTGTTTACACCATTATTTCCCTTTTAGTCTGAGCGCCACTTCATAATGCAAGTGGTATGTGAGGCAACACAGTCTAATAACATTCAAGTGAAACATTCAGGGACTGCTCATATCTTTGTTTACACCATTATTTCCCTTTTAGTCTGAGCGCCACTTCATAATGCAAGTGGTATGTGAGGCAACACAGTCTAATAACATTCAAGTGAAACATTCAGGGACTGCTCATATCTTTGTTTACACCATTATTTCCCTTTTAGTCTGAGCGCCACTTCATAATGCAAGTGGTATGTGAGGCAACACAGTCTAATAACATTCAAGTGAAAGTGGCAGCCCTACAATGTCTGGTGAAGATTATGTCCTTGTATTACCTTTACATGGAGCACTATATGGGACAAGCCCTATTTGCAGTAAGTCAACCATCTTGTAGTGCCTAATTTCTTCTAATTCTTATAAGACCCTTACTTGAACCATTTCTCTGATGTATTAATTGTGTATGAGGAAGTGAATCAAGACTTCAATTTCAACTTGGAGTTTCATAATAATTGTTGGTATCTTAATAAACTTCTTGAGTTCTAAGTACCCATAGACATGAGCATTTGGACATTTAGTTCATCATAGCTCTAGAGATAGGTCCTGTTGTGTTGGAATATCCTGGAATTCTGGGTAATAGCATCTAGTGAGGCCATGAAGAGTGAAGTATATAATATCTCCCTACAGGGTTTTATGGGTAATGGTATCTCTTGTAAATGAGGTACACAGGGTGTTCTGGGTAATAGTATATTTTGTTTTTACAGACCGCAGAGGCCGTGAAAATAAATCTGATGAGGTCTCACCTCAGGGTATTCTAGGTAATAGTACCTCTTGTTTTTACACAATCATAGTTGAGGCCATGAAGAGTGAATCTGATGAGGTCTCACTACAGGGTATTCTGGGTAATAGTTCCTCTTGTTTTTATAGATCACAGTTGATTCCATGAAGAGTGAATTTGATGAGGTCTCACTACAGGGTATTGAGTTCTGGTCCAATGTCTGTGATGAGGAGGTGGACCTTGCAATAGAAGCTTCTGAGGTGAGCTTTGTATTAATCATTTTCTATATTGGAGTTCAACCATTTCAATCAGCCCAGTCAATGATTCTGAATTCTAAAATATATCATAACACATTTGCAATGTTATCTTCAGTCAAGTCCTGCTATAAGACAGTCACTATGGCAACATTACCTTTATTTTTATCCCATCGAACAAAGTTCGGAGAGATATAGGGAACGACTCTGTCCGCCTGTACGTATGTCTGTCTGTCCGTCCGGGCAATAAGTCAAATACTGTAACTTGAAAAGTAGTGGAGCGATTTTGTTCATATTTGTTATACTTTAAGCATGGCACAATGTCTAATGATATTTTGGGTCGTAGAAGGGCATTTTGAAAAATGGCTGCCATTTTTACGTGTGTCATTTTACATTTTTTACTAAAACTCAAAAAGTAGTTGGGCTATTTTGTTCATATTTTATATGTTAATACTATAAGCATGGCACACTGTCTAATGACACTTTGGGTAGTAGGTGGCCATTTTTGCGTTTTTTACTATGACTTGAAAAGTAGTGAAGCGATTTTGTTCAAATTTGATATGTGAATGCTCATTAGCCTTTTGCACTGTCTCATGACACTTCAGGTAGTAGATGGCCATTTTAAAAAATGGCTGTCATTTTTTAAATTTTTTACTATAACTCGAAAAGAAGTGGAGCGATTTTGTTCATATTTGATATGTGAATACTTTAAGCATGGTACATTGTCTAATAAAACTTTGGGGAGTAGTCGGCCATTTTGAAAAATGGCCACCATTTTTATATGTGTTATTCTACATTTTTTGTTATAACTCAATAATAGAGCGATTTTGTTCATATTTGATATATGAGTACTCATAAACATTGCATACTGTCTTATGACATTTTGGGTAGAAGGTGGCCATTTTAAAAAATGGCCACCATTTACAAGTACATCTGTGTGATTTTTTAAAAATTTTATAGGTGGCAACTTAAAAGCATATTACTTCTTCTGATGATAACTTGGCTAGTGAGCAACCATTTTGAAAATGTTGGCCTCTCTTATGTGCGTTGTTTTATGATATTTGCTATATATTTCATTTGTAAAAATGCCAGCCATTTCTGTTTGATGGGATTCGCTACACTTTGGCGTTGCCGTTGTTCTTAAGTTTATATATCATATTCAGACGGGGGTCACCATGGCAACAATTTGTTAATCATTTATGCATTCTATTCAGGCGGATGAACAAGGCAGACCTCCAGAGAGAACTAGCAGATTCTATGCTAAAGGTGCTCTTCCATACCTGGTTCCTTTACTGTGTATGTGCATCACCATGGCAACAATATGTTAATCATTTATGCATTCTATTCAGGCGGATGAACAAGGCAGACCTCCAGAGAGAACTAGCAGATTCTATGCTAAAGGTGCTCTTCCATACCTGGTTCCCTTACTGTGTATGTGCCTCACCAGACAAGTAAGTTCTGAAACATTTCATCTTACTTGCAGGATTCCTGGCTAATGCTGAAGACATGATCACCTAATTAAAATACTCTAATTCAGTCCAATTGTTCTTCCGAGTTCACTGCTGAGAGTGAAAAGTGCTTGTCATTGGCACCTGGTCACGCAGGCGCTTTGTAATTAATGTTACATATGGACTATCATAGGAGGTTTTAGTCAAATTGAATGGGAATTGTGGACAACTTTCCTTTCCTCAATAATCTTGAGTTAATATTTTGTTATTTTGTTTGTTCTTAGGAAGAGTTTGACGATGATGATGAGTGGAACCCCTGTAAAGCTGCTGGTGTTTGTCTCATGCTTCTAGCAACCTGTTGTGAGGATGAAATAGTTCCCATAGTGATACCTTTCATCCATGAAAACATCAAGAGTCCCGACTGGAAATGCAGGGATGCAGCTGTCATGGCATTCGGTACGTAACCTCCAATTATCACATTGTGGTGCGAAAATATAAATGTATGTATATGATGTATGATAAGCTGGGAGTAAGCCTCTCTGTTTTTAGAAGTAACACTTCAGCTGAAAAAATAAGTGGTCTTGAGAACTGCTCTGAATTTGATGCTGATATATTAAAAATGTGAATAAAATATTGTAATTATAAAGATGAGTATACAGGGTGGTCCAAAAAAATTGGAACATTTGTTAATTGAACGCAAAACCTTTATTTTTCATCTAAAATGCACCAAATTTTACTAAACATAGTTCAGTCACTTATTTATCTGATGTAAAGTTTATAGGTGCAAACCACTAAGTGAACACCTTAAACTAGTCAATGTTTCATAGGACCCCCTTTTCTCAAATATACACTTGTCAATTTTGCTGCTACTTTTTCAAGTAATCTTTATGTCAAAGCTTTAATGAACATGATGATTGCTATACTCGTTTTACAAAATCATATCCAGTTGACAAGAGGTATTTACATCTATGGTTTACTAGAAAACTATTTAGTCTAATTGTGTTAATGCCAACTTAAAGAATACCTAAACTAATTATTTTTATTTAAGAGGGAAAAAGGAACATGTCAGAGGTGAGCGATTGCTTAACCCACACAGTTGCTAAAGTGACAAAATCATTGCTTCCATTTTTTAGTTAAGGCAAAACTGACCAGTTATTTACAAGGCTTTATTAAAGACCAACTCTAAACACATATAATGTATCATTTGTGTTCTGGGAGACTCCTTTATGATATTGATATTCGTATATATTGACATATTCGATGAATATTATTCATATTAAAACAATAAAGGGGGAGGCTTTATTCACCAGTCAAAACTGCCCTGATCCCTTTCTGGAGAAGAATATTCCATCAGTAATACACGAATACACCTAACAATAGCCATCAGAATATGCTTGATGCCCATCAATTTGGATAAAAAATGTTGAATATGTTACCAGATGTGATCTTCCAAAGCAAAGATATAGGGAGTTTGGTCAAGCTGAATTTCTAGATGGCTTTGACAAAAACAAACAAACAGAAAAATGAATGAATAATTTCAAAACTGGCTCCTGGGCTGGATCTTGTAATTCAGGATTAGGGGGGTCATATCAAACATTGTCTAGTTTAATGCATTCATTTTGTTGTTTGCACCTATAAACTTTAAGTGAGATAGATAAGTGACTGAACTATACTCAGTAAAGTTTTGGTGCATTTTAGAGGAAAAATAAAGATTTTGTATTCAATTAACAAATGTTCCAATTTTTTTGGACCACCCTGTATATTATGGAATAATGACAATATTGTAAGAGCTAATAAAACTCTGTATTTTTCTAATTGGATTGAGAAAAAACTGATATGCATTAAGGATGTTATTAGAAACAAAGCATTGGTACCATATGATGATATTGCTAACATAGTAGGTAGAAATGGCCAAGTATTTTTACAGTATCAGGCATTAAGAAATGCTCTAAAACCAGAACACACTTTGGTGGACATATTGAACGTCTGTTTATGTAAATAAAGTTGACAATAAAACTTGTTTTTGCAAGTTTTGGAAAACCCGTTTTGAAATGAAAATGGCGTCATTTATATAATGGACACTGGTTGACAGACATTTTAATAAATTTGAACTTATGATATACCAAATTAAAGATAAGTAAATTCCCTATCCAGTGGTATATAATATGACATATTTTCATCAAGAAAATCAATATTTATTTTTAAAATACGAGTGTCCCATTTTTTTGGACCACCCTGTACTTATAATTGTATGATAAATTTTGCCATTACTGCCATTTTTTAAAAGTGTATAAAATAGGAGATTCCTGTCGATTAAATCAAACGCCCTCTGGAGGTCAATGAACCCAGCAAATATACTTGATTTATTTTCTATGGAATTTTGAAAAATGGAGTTTAAAGAAAATAGATTACGGATGTGTCCATTTTTTGAATAAGAGAAATGTTTTGTGTATTCATTGACGCACCACTAGCAAAAATGACAGTTTTTATTATAGTATTCATCATGTAGGTTCTGTGTAGGAACTTTGATTCCAGTAATCTAAAGATATTGGTAGAAAAAGCTGGGCATTATTATGTTGCTTTATGGGTTCAGTTTTAGAGGCCCCTGACCCAAATAAATTAAAGAAACTAGTAGAAGCCATGCCAATGTTGATAGGACTCCAAAAATATCAGTTTTGTATTTCGAGACACTGATTATTATGTGTCTCATGATATTTGTGCTTTAATAGGTTCAGTTTGAGAGGGCCCTGACCCAAATAATTTCAAGAAGCTGATAGAGGAGGCCATGTCAATGTTGATAGGACTCCTAAAAGATCAATGTTGTATTTTGAGACACCAATTATAATATGTCTATATTTGTGCTTTATAGGTTCAGTTTTAGAGGGCCCTGACCCAAATAATTTAAAGAAGCTGGTAGAAGAGGCCATGCCAATGTTGATAGGACTCCTAAAAGATCCAAGTGTTGTTGTGCGAGACACCACAGCTTGGACTGTGGGGCGTGTGTGTGAGATTCTACCAGAGGCTGTAATAAATGAACAGTTCCTGAAACCATTGTTAATCTCACTTGTTGAAGGTCTCAACTCTGAGGCCAGGGTAGCAGCCAATGTCTGTTGGGTAAGTAAACACATTATTACATTCATTTGTTGAAGGTCTCAACTCTGAGGCAACGGTAGCAGCCAATGTCTGTTGGGTAAGTAAACACATTATTACATTCATTTGTTGAAGGTCTCAACTCTGAGGCCAGGGTAGCAGCAAATGTCTGTTGGGTAAGTAAACACATTATTACATTCATTTGTTGAGGGACTTACTTCTTGGGTCAGGGTAGCAGCCAATGTCTGTTGGGTAAGTAAACACATTATTACATTCATTTGTTGAAGGTCTCAAATCTGAGGCCAGGATAGCAGCCAATGTCTGTTGGGTACTTTGTACTAAGAAATACTGAACGAAGAATTTAGTTTTTGTTGATGAATTTATCAGCACTCCCAATTGTACTGCACTTGATTTCCCTTTTGCCGAAACATAGCTGTTTCAGTAACAAGATCGCTTCAGTTCCGGTTGAGGTATATCATAAATCATCCCAATCGGCACAAACATGTAAAAGCATCATATGTTTCTGGAAAACAAAGTGATTTTGCATGAAATAGTTCATGGGAAACATAGCTGTTTCAGTAACAAGATCGCTTCAGTTCCGGTTGGAAAGTTTGGTAATACTTTTTACTTTTTCCTTGATTACTCGAGGTATATCATAAATCATCCCAATCGGCACAAACATGTAAAAGCATCATATGTTTCTGGAAAACAAAGTGATTTTGCATGAAATAGTTCATGGGAAATCAATTTATTTTCCTAGTCAATTTCCTAGTTTGAAGAGTACAGTGACTGTACAGTGTCTTTGAATGACAAATGATTTTGTGTGACTTATGTGAATGTCAAGATTATTGAATCAAGCAGCTAACTTAAACACAATTTCTTATACAATCAAGCACATCACCAAAGAAATCAACTATTTATCAAAATAATATTTGTGATTGTTTCTACAGGTATTCTCTTTTTATTATGTTTACAGGCATTCTCCAGTTTGGCCGAAGCAGCATATGAACAAGCTGCCGAACAGACTGCCCAGGATCACCATGACGATAGTGTAGAACCACCCACTTATTGCTTGTCATCATACTTCGAGCCAATCATAGAAAAGTTGTTGGAGACAACTGACAGGTTAGTTACCTTCAGCTTTTTTCATTCAATCCAAGAGAGTATATTGATTTGTCCATTTGTCCTCATCCAATCCATTTGAGCCTATGGATTTGCCCATTTCTCCACAATATTTTTTCACCATTAGTCCAGTTACAGATTTGTTACATATCTTTACAGACCTGATGGCAATCAACACAATCTGAGGAGCGCAGCTTATGAGGCCCTTATGGAACTTGTCAAAAACAGCCCTAAGGTATGTACATGTATGTTGTAAAAGCTGTATATCTGAACACCTCTCAGGTCTGAATACTTCTCGATGTGAAAGCTTTTTCTCTATCCCATTTTTATGTCACCACCAGAAGTGGTGACATCATATTGTTATTATAATCTCAACTCCTCTGTGGACGTCATTTGGTGTCTGTAAAAAATTGGGTGTGTATTTCTATCATATACTCCTGTACACACTGCAAGTCATTTGTGGCATTTGAAGAGATGTTCATGAATGGTTACTTTTTGAGAAAGTAATTATAATGATTATTAAAAAAGGCACCTACTAAAAGGATATATCAGGGCCCAGGCTAGGCTAAGTTAACATTTTGGTGATCTCAACAAGGTGCAATTTGCATGTTATATTATGATTAATTCAATTCACTTATTTTTTCCTGCTTTAAAACTTTACAATAAATTGTTTACTTATATGAACATGACTTGATGTGATTGTTCATTTAAATGACAATTCTGAGAGTATACTAGCATTCCTAAGTGCCATGTTATTTCTCTCTTTCAGGATTGTTACTTCACAGTACAGAAGACTACCATGGTGATATTAGAGAGGTTACAACAAGTCATACAGATGGAGAGTCATTTGCAGTCCTCGTCAGATAGAGTCCAATTTAATGACCTACAGTCATTGCTTTGTGCAACATTGCAGGTTTGAATTAGATATTTGAAAGACTCACACGACATTAAAAACTATGAAAAAAAACTATTTACTTGAAGTGACCTATTTGCATTTTGCATGCTAACTTAATTCAGCAAATATATCCCACGCGACTGACTTATTTTTCAAAGAGTGCAAAAAATGATATGCCTGAACTAAATAATTAATATCTCAATAACTACTGAATGAATCTGGATAAAATTTTCACAAACAGAAGATAAATTGGCCTGGCTCATGAAAAAAATGTTCTCATGAATTTTTTACTTAAATAAACAGGACTGGGTATAAATATATCATGAATACTCCTCCGGAATCCGCCGCTTCGCCCCTGTGGAGATTCAACGTCTGGTCAGAATCCAAAACTGAATTTGCAGCGATCGAATGTTCATTTTTCAGTTCAGAAAATATTTTTTATTTCTATTTTCGATGACCATTATTGGCTTCCAAGAGCCTAAAGAGCTCGAAATCGCAATCCATTTCCTCCACATGTTTGTTGTGATCGTATTTGGCCGCCATTTTGTACGATTTGTTCACTAAAAACGACTTAAACACTGTTTAAATCGTTGAATTGAGAAATATTTTTCGAAACATCGCCATTTCTAGGTCAACAGGAAGTCCCCACGTAAGGACTAAATAAATCGGGCAATCTGATTGGATCATAAGACCGGCGGGAAAAAGTTAAGTTTTTGAAAGTTTAAATTCGACTGGAGTCGCCGGCAGTTGCCGGGGATTGATAAGCACGGGCGACTACGCTCGCCGGTAGCATGCTAAAGGTTAAACTGACTTACCAATTCTTGAACCAATGAATCCAATATTTGTATATTATTTCTAGAGTGTTCTACGTAAAGTAACACCTGAGGATGCCCCCAAGGTGTCGGATCCCATCATGCTGGCTCTCCTGCGAATGTTTGAAGGTGCAGGACAGGCAGGGGGAGTGCAAGAGGATGCCCTGCTTGCAGTGTCAACACTAATAGAAGGTAACTATATTAACCACAATAGGTAACTATAGTAGTGCAGTCAGAATGAGGGTTTGGGCGTGCGTTCAGAGGGATTTTATGGGACATAATTTTTCATGTTGCTAGTATGATTTTACATATTTTTATGGATTATTAGATCTTAGTTTTTCAGCTTTTAGATTTTGTGGCCATTTTACCCCCCATGGGCTATAATTTGGACCCCTACTATAAAATTGGGCTAGAACTCCAAAAATACTAAGTAGAATGTATCCAAATTACTAAGATATATTTGTATAGGCTAACTGAATATATGATAAAAATTTCAAGTCACATGGTGAAGTGGTTGCAATGAAAACGGATAAAACATACCCTTCAGGTGTTGATTTTCAGGCCATTTTTTCAAAAATGATAGAGTCATTTCATGCATATTTTATCATCATTGTGTTAGGAAAGGTTAAAATATGAATAGAAAACTTCTATAATATATTACCAACAAACTTATATAAAGATTAGTCCACAGGATCTCAGATTTTGGCCTTATATGGGTCCATGATTTATACAGGGGCCTATTTCACAGATTCGAACCCCCACATTGGATGGATGCTATAACTTTTGAAATAAGGGAAATACAGGTCTCATTTTTCAGATCTTCATAAATGACTGGTTTTAAGTACTGTATCATACTTTGGGAGCTGTTATGTGATTGGTTGCTATGGTAACCAGGGTTTTATGGAAATTCGGATCCCCACATTGGATGGATGTTACTATTTTTAAAATAAGGAATATAGGTGTCTCATTTTTTCAAGTCTTAGACAATGATTGATTTTAAGGATTGATTCAGACTTTGGGAGCTTGTATTAGACTGGTTACCATGGTAACCAGGGTTTTGTTGAAATTCAGATCTCCACAATTGATGCATGCTATAACTTTTAAATACAGGCAGATACAAGTATAATATTTTCAGATCTAAAATAATAATAAAATGTGTATATTGTATTAAACTTTGGAAGCTAGGATTTACTTGGTTGCCATGGTCACTATGTTTCATTGTAATGGTAACTGTCGTTTTTGTTTTTAGATTCACCTTCATTCTAGATAGGTCAATACATGATATGAAATACCAAATTGCCATTTTATTCATAATTTTGGGATTTTTTCTATTTTATATGATTTACATGCTCATGACTCAATAATACAAGAGATGCACAAATTGTTCGGCTCATAAAATATTAAATACTATACTAGTAAACAATACATGTACATTTATGTCTCACAATATTGCCTCATTCCATACCACTAGTTCTCACAAATATTCTGACTCCTAATTTGTTCATCTGTACTCATCATTACTTTTTCATTTTGCACAATTGCCTTTTGATTTAAATATCAACCATTTCTGTTGGAATGAAGGCTTGTTTTGACCATTTTGGAGAGGAGGATCCTCAGGGGATTTCATACATTCATGCAGTATTGGGCTTGGCAGAATGGGTTAAGATTGGTCCCTTGGGGTTCACTGTATATAAAATTTGGCTGGGGTCCTAGGCTGAACCCTCAGATATCAATATGTTCCCATACCAATCTGTCAAATTTGAATGTATTCCCATACCAACCAAATTAATGCCCAAAAGCCATACCAAATGCCCAAATATAGGATCAATGTGATATCAAATATCCAGATATAAAAACATGGCCATTCAAAATGTCTAATGCCCCAAGAAGAAGGCAGATCTTTCAGGAAAACAACCCAAAAACAACCTCATATACCTCATATTAAGGATATATACTAGATCAATGCCATATTACAAGTGAGGGGTAACATATTTTCCAAGACCATTCTCATACCAGTAAGTGGAAAAATCTGACCATTGCCATACCTCAAGTCATAATTTGGAGGACATTCTCATTTCTCATGTCAGATCCTAAAATTTAGGTCTATTGCCATACCAAATGTCTGAAGTACCCCACCTGAGCCAAGGATCCCCTCAAGGTTTATATAAAGTGAACTCCCTGGGAGACTGGTGGGAATGTTTCCACTTCCACATATAGGATTTGTCATTCACCCTCTTCAAAGGTGGGAGAGTTCATCATTGGCTCCAAAGTAATTCATTGCATTACATTAGCTGCTATGAAAGCAGTCAAGGACCAATCTTGAAAGACAGGAAGAGTTGAAATGTCAACACCTTCATAAGAGAGGGTAGTACTGTTCTGTTTTGGAGAATATCTCATGTGAACCAGCTCATATCATAATCTATTGATGTCAGTTAAAAAATGTATTTTTGTAATTTTGCTGTACTTTTGCAGGTGAACAATTCAACTTTGGATTTTATTGTGTCAGGAATTTCTATATTGTTTCCTATTATGAAGAAGACAACGTTAAGAACCCCAACTTATGTGAACTCTGTCCCTTTAGATGTCAGAAGCTCAACCAAACCCCTGTAACTGCAAACTTAGGACGACGTACTGTGTGAAGCTATATTAGCCTTCAATGCGCGCGTTACTGAATCTGAACAAAAGAAAAATAAATCAACTGAAACTGAAGACAAACAATTCTTAAAGTTGTTTTCTTCAATAGGAAACAATACAGAAATTCCTGAGACCATAAAATTCCAAAGTTAAATTGTTCATCTGCAAAAGTACAGCTGAATTACAAAAATAACTGCCACTATGATGAGCTGTTTCACATGAGATACTAGTATTATCAAAAACAGAACAGTGCTGCCCTCACTTATGAAGGTGTTGACATTGCAACTCTTTCACATTTGAAGAGGGTGAATTATCAAACCTGTGTATGGAAACATTCCCACCAGCCTAAACCCAGCTCTACCAAGCCAAACACTGCATGAATGAACTATGAATTCCCCGAGGAATTATTAGTACCAGAATGGTCAAAAATAGCTAAAATGATGAGTAAAAACAACTTAGTAGAATATGTGTGAGAACTAGTAGAATGGAATGAGGCAATACTGTCAGATATACATGTAAAAATGCTAAATTAGGAGTAAAATGATAATTTTGAGCAATTTTGTGTTCAAAGTTGTGTATTGACCATTCTCAAATGAAGGTAAATCTGAAATCAAAAATGAAGTTTCCATGACAATGAAACATGGTTACCATGGCAACCAAGTAAATTGTAACCTCCAAAGTCTGACACAATACACAAGTCGTATTATTTTTTAAGTTCTGAAAAGCTGATATCTGTATCTGCTTGAATTTAAAAGTTATAGCATTTATCAATTGTGGAGGTCCAAATTTCAATAAAACCCTAGTTACCATGGTAACCAATCAAGTTTCAGCTCCCAAAGTCTGATTGAATACTTAAAATCAATCATTGTCTAAGATCTGAAAAAATGAGACATGTATCACCCTTATTTCGAAAGTAATAGCATCCATCCAATGTGGGGGTCAGAATTTCCCTAAAACCCAGGTTACCATGGCAACCAATCATATGCCAGCGCCCAAAGTATAACACAATACTTAAAACCAGTCATTTATGAAGATCTGAAAAAATGAGAACTGTATTTCCCTTATTTCAAAAGTTATGGCATCCATCCAATGTGGGGGTTCGAATCTGTGAAACAGGCCCCTGTATAAATCATGGACCCATATAAGGCCAAAATCTGATATTCTGTGGACTGATTTTTACATAAGATTGTTGCTGACATATTACAAAAGTTTTCTATTCACATTTTAACCCTTCCTAACAGACTGGTGACAAAATATGCACGAAATGACTCTTTCATTCCTGAAAAATTGGCCTGAAAATTGACACCTGAAGGGTATGTTTTATCCATTAACATGGCAACCACTTAACCATGTGACTTGAAATTGTTATCATATATTTAGTTAGCCTATACCAATATACCATAGCAATTTGGAAACATTCCACTGAGTATTTTTGGAGTTCTAGCCCAATTTTATAGTAGGGGTCCAAATTATAGCCCATGGGGGGTAAAATCGCCACAAAATCTAAAAGCTGAAAAACTAAGATCTAATAATCCATAAAAATATGTAAAATCATACAAGCAACATAAAAAAATATGTCCCATAAAATCCCTCTGAACGCACGCTCAAACCCTCATTCTGACTGCACTATAGTAATCCACTCAGCACAAGTTTAAAGGAATATATATTATATTAAAGGAATGTTCAATCCAAAATGTGTGAAAATTGAAGCTATAAGCATTTTGGGAACCATTGTTGTTTGTTAACGATCCTGTTATGTTGCAAATGTTGTAGTGCTAGGTGAGGCCTTTATGAAGTACATGGATGCGTTCAAACCCTACCTAGCAATAGGACTGAAGAACCATGCTGAGTACCAAGTGTGTATTGCTGCTGTAGGCATTGTGGGAGATCTCTGTAGGGCTTTAGGCGACAAAGTGCTTCCGTTCTGTGATGAATTGATGCAACTTCTCATGGAAGACCTCAGTGTAAGTACCAACATCAGTGTCAGTACAAACATCAGTGTAAACCAACATCAGTGTAAATCAGTATCAGTGTAAATCAGTATCAGTGTAACTACATGTAGTGCCAAATTAATGACGAAAACAGTTATATGAACTGATATAAGTTTAGTCTGTAGAAGTTATTGCAGTTAACAAAGTTTCACGAGTTTATCTTGTACATTTCAGAATAATGGCCTACATAGATCTGTCAAGCCTCAGATACTGTCAGTGTTTGGTGATATTGCCTTGGCCATTGGACCTGCATTTAAAAATTATTTGGAGGTTATCCTGAACACTCTCAACCAAGCCTCTCAAGTTACTGTTACAGACCAGGTAAGAAAAAATGAAAAAGTTAAATTAACTGATTCAGATTAATTTTATTAGCCACCTGCAGCGAAGGATTAACTCTGCGACTCGATAAAAAAGAATTATCAAAGCTCATCAAGAATGGGCGATCTTGCACAGGTACTCATATAAGAACCTCAATGTCTGAATTTGGTTGGTGTTCGCATCTAAACTGAATGCTTGTCAGCCTTGTCAGGATGTATTGATGTATTGATAAAATGATGATGTTTATGTGAAGCAGATATGTTCTTGTAATTGGCCTAATACCCAACAATAAGTTGTCGGTTTAACTAAATCTATTACTAAGGACAACTATATTTTTCTTACTCGGGTGGCTATGATATGATAGTTTATGAAATGATAAATATACATGTAATATCTAATAATAGGATGACTATGATATGATATGATATATTTTACTAGGATGACTATGATATGATATGTTATATTTTACTAGGATTACTATGATATGATATGTTATATTTTACTAGGATTACTATGATATGATATGTTATATTTTACTAGGATTACTATGATATGATATGTTATATTTTACTAGGATTACTATGATATGATATATTTTACGAGAATGACTATGATATGATATATTTTACTAGGATGACTATGATATGATAGACTACTTAAATGAGCTGAGGGAGGCATGTCTGGAGGCTTATACTGGCATCATCCAAGGACTAAAAGGTGATATGACAACACCCTCTCCCACAGGTTAGTGGTGTTTACAGGCCAGGCCATGCCAAAGTTTTCCTCTGGTTCACACTCTCAAGAATTACACACATTGCAAGAATTAATATATGTACTTTCGAGAATGATCCATATCTTTATTTCAAAGATATTTTTAGCAATGGATAGTCAGAATTTTAGGGTATCTCTGGTATTAAAGTTATATATGGTCATAACAAATACACCTTTGTTCATATATGGTCATAACAAATACACCTTTGTTCATATATGGTCATAACAAATACGATTCAAGTGCACCTGAAGTAGTTGATTTATCTCATATATTATTAGAAACAAAACTATAAAATATTTCTTTTGTTCTTTGTTTACACTTATAAGATGTTTGATGAGTTGATACAATTAGAACCTTGAGCTGAAGCTACTAAATAATGAGATGATATTGTAACATGTTATAATAACAAGTTATCT
Organism: Owenia fusiformis; assembly: GCA_903813345.2. Lineage (NCBI taxonomy): Eukaryota > Metazoa > Annelida > Polychaeta > Sabellida > Oweniidae > Owenia > Owenia fusiformis. The sequence continues at coordinate 38,867,762 of CAIIXF020000007.1, forward strand.
CTTTACTTATCAAATGCCAGCTCCTCCTGAATTAACTTATAGGATGAACTACTTGTTCTTGGGTTGACAGCTAATACTTACATGCATTATCACATGTATTATATCATATCTTCTTTCATATCTGTTGCCTTGAAACTTCAAAATGTCCACACAATTGGCAGCAATTCTGAAATTTCACTGATTTATGCTTTTTTATGTGCAAATTGGGGATTTTTAACAGTAGAGTGTAAATATTATAACGTGACATATTTCAAATTCATGAATAATTGGTTCATTTGTGATTTGGGACTCTGTTTTCTATTAATAATAAAATGTATTCTTACCGACGTATGTGAATGGGTTTGTGTTTCAGCTGATGTCAACCTGATGTTGCCGCATATTGAACACATCTTTGGATTTATTGAGTTCATTTACATGGATGCTGACCACAGTGACGGTTGCATTGCTGCCAGTTGTGGCATCATAGGGTAAGTTGTGACATAATGTGGTGAGTTGTGACATAATGTGGTAAGCTGTGACATGATGTGGTAAGCTGTGACATTATGTGGTAAGCTGTGACATGTAAGTTGTGACATAATGTGGTAAGTTGTGACATAGTGTGGTAAGTTGTGACATTATGTGGTAAGCTGTGACATGATGTGGTAAGTTGTGACATAATGGGGTAAGCTGTGACATTATGTGGTAAGCTGTGACATTATGTGGTAAGTTGTGACATAATGTGGTAAGCTGTGACATAATGTGGTAAGTTGTGACATAATGTGGTAAGCTGTGACATGATGTGGTTAGTTGTGACATAATGGGGTAAGCTGTGACATGATGTGGTAGGTTGTGACATAATGTGCTAAGCTATGCAATTCTAAGACCAGGCTGTGTTTAATTTTTTACAGCTGATGATGTTTAGAGCAGGAAAGACATAAAGGTGTCAGTTTTAGAAATGACTTTGTCAAACTGAATAATGTTGATGATAAAATCTAATAATTTGAATATTTTGAATAGCCAGTTTGGTTAAGTCTTACCTTACTTCAAAGGAAATCTACAAAAATGGGTGTATATGAAGGAATACACAGAATATGAGATGATTAGGAACTGATGGCTATATTATAATACAATGGATCCATCACATTTTCAGTGATCTACTGGTGGCATTTGGACCCACTATCCTGCCAATGGTAGAGAAAGAAGTGATCCAATCTGTGCTAACCAAGGGACGCAGGTCTAAGACCAACAAGGCTAAGTCACTGGCCAACTGGGCCACCAAGGAGGCTAGGAAATTAAAGAATGCACAGTCTTGGTGAGTGAACATTCACAAGTCCTGTTTTGGATTTGCTGTTTCTCATCCTTGTTAATAATTCACCATTCAAAGGTTTGAATAAGACCACCCACTTGGGGAGGGTTGGAAACTGGACATGCAGTGCTTTCCAAGAGGGAGGTATTTGATTTACTATTTCGTACTGGGAGTAGGGACTTTTCAAATGTATATTCCTATGTTTATATTTGACCAATTTGCTTGAGTGGTGTCCAATGTAAGATGCCTTATGTATTAAACACTATCATGCTTTTCAGAAGTTAAAAGTTTGTAAAAATTGCTTCATGAATTTGATTCTCGGTAAATTATTATTTCCACAATAATGTGAATGTTAAATAAGTAATATAATGCTTGAAGTGGTCAAATCATTGTTGTTCCCATCCTAAAATTGTACCAAATGAAAGGTGGAGATAAAATAGAAATGCAATCTAACATGAAAACTTCTTAAAATGAAAGAAACGCAATGGAATTATCAGCTGATCAAGAGAATGTTGAATTTTAAGAATATAATATCATTTTCTTTTCCAGATACTGTGGGAAGGAGAAGAAGCCAGGAAAAGGCTTAGTGACAATAGAAGAGCTGTGAGACCCCACATGTGTGGAGATGAGACGCCACATGTGTGGAATGTCTAGAGATGTGTTAGTCTGACTGACTGTCTGAATGACTTGTTAGTGAATAATGTGCGCGAGTGTAAACATTAAATGCGCGAATGAAGCAAGTGTATGTATGAGACGTTTGCGATTATGATATCATGACACATCATCTCATTTACATACTCAATTAGTCCCTAGAGGGGTATCATTAGCCCCTAGAGGGGTATTATTAGCCCCTAGAGGGGGTATCATTCAATCAGCATTAAAATAGCCCCTTTTTGTCAGGTGGCTCTGTGAAACATACACAAAGTTTAATTGAATGCTGAAAATCTTGGTCTTATCACATTATGCAAATAAAATGTATGGATTTGGACTAAGAAAAGAAATGTTACGAATGCCATCCCCAAGAGAAAATTAGACATTCTCATGGACTACATGTTTCATATTTAACACTGGACTGATTCTGTGATCTAAATGCAATGAAATAAAGCTAGAATACTTGCTACAACTGAATTATTGTTATGCTGAAACTCAGGAATCAATTTTATATTGCCAAAAAGTTATTTAATATCATAAAAAGCTGATATTGCAAAGTATTCTAGCTAGCTGTGCCTATTAAAGGTCTGCCCTCTCAAATACTTCCAAATATGTCTTATATTACTTTCAGGTTTGTCATTTTGGATGATTGACCTTTGCCAAATTGAACTCCTGCAGTTTAGTTTTCATAATACAGAATGCATTTACACAATTCATAGCTGATGTTCAAATGACATAATTACAATATGAATATATTAACAAATACATGTACTCAAATTCTTGAAAGTAACTTTTTATGTTTCATTGTGAAAATGTCAAGTTACTGTAGGGTAATATGGACCTAGTTTGAAGTACTTTAAAGGGCAAGACGTTAAGTTACTGTAACTGCTCAGGGAAATTCCTCTTTCAAACTTTGCTTCAGCTGCCTTAATCATCTCACAATAGATGTATCTCAGAAATGCAGATCTCAATTTATCATAGTTAACTTAAAGTGCATTTTCATTTGTTAGATTCACCATTTGAATTCTGATTATATACAGATTTATGCTATTCAGTAGGTTTATGAAATTACTATTTAATATGTTTCTCGGAACCTTTTGAATGACCTCTTTTAATCTAACGAAGATGGAGAAATGAAGTAAAGTTTGGATGAGAAACTTCATATTTGGTTCATTGTCAAAACATTATTGCCAAAATGTATATTCAAGATTTCCAATTATCAAATTGTCAAATTGTTCATTCAGATTCTCTTTGACATTTAATGATTCCAAGTGATTCTCAGGAGAACTAGTCACATTGCTCTCAAATGAATATTTACTGTCACATCTTCCCTGTGCTTTTTGAAGACAATTTGTAAAACAGTACAAAATTGAAAAGTTTACTGAAAATGGAAGTAGTTTCAATTCAGACTTATGTAGGAGTTGGAATCCATCAAAAGGTTTGCCAATTTTGAATTCTCATGTGCTTTCAAGGGTTTTCATTTGTGTGCAATGTATCAAGATCTCCATTTTCTTGTCAAGTCAACAGGGATGTATTCTCAGTGTATATTCTCCAATCATGAATGCAGTATTATTATGAATATGTGTGACACATTAATAAATGTGTGTCAATGACACATCAGTGAATGTGTGTCAATGACATATCAATTAATGTGTGCCAATGACACATCAATAAATGTGTGCCAATGACACATCAATAAATGTGTGCCAATGACACATCAGTGAATGTGTGTCAATGACATATCAATTAATGTGCATCGATAACACAAAAACGAATGTTGATGTGGGTCAATGACTAAACAATTAATGTGTGTCAATGACATGCCAATGAATGTGTGTCAGCGACACATCAATGAATGTGTGTCAGTGATGTATCAATGAATGTGTGCCAATGACACGCCAATGTGTGATTATGAATGATCAATGCAAGTCAATGTATACTTATGAACTGATGATGACTGTAAACGTGCTGAAACTGTATTTTGAACATACTCATGCATTTCTCATATCTGTAAAGCAAATACTAATATATGCATGTATGGAATATTTCGAATGCATCCCACATACTATGTGCTCAACGTCCAAGCTCACCAAGAAAGCAACATTACTGTATTTATTTTTCTATACAATACAATTGATTGTTTCATATATTGTAATGTGTTTAGCCTGGTTGGCACATAGTATGTCTCAAGTAAACCTTGCTTTATTAATGAAATCATTTATATATGGTGCTTTTTCACCAAGTTTATCATGAAACTCTGGAGTTCTTCTTGTCAGTGCATTGTTTAAAGTTATATCTCAAAGAGGTTGTTTCCTTGTATTTTCAATGGATTTTTGGCTCTTTGCACATTGTTTGAACTTAGAGTGTGAAGTAATTTTGTAATATTGACTCTGGTCAACAGAGGGCAGCACCAGGTTGCCCCAATATACCTGATGAGGGGGATCAATTAATTTTTGAATTTGAACTTTTGCATTAACAGGAAGAACTACTTGTAGTTGTAATCGTTAGGCCACAAGAAATAATATTGTATCTCTGTACATTTTCAAAAAGATAAATAAGATTATTTTCAGTGGCCTATTTCATTTTGCTCCATTATGACACATGGGTGCCTGCAGTATGTCTGTTATTGTGTGTGATATTGCGCTGGTGTAGTTAAAACAAAGGAGGTGTGACAATCCCATGTTAATTGCATCACATACATTTGATCTGATTGGTTGGTGGCATCAAGAGGATCTGATTATCATGGGAATGGAGTACTCCTTTGTCAAAATACAAACATTCAAATCTAACAATTGGTGTATGGGGGTGGGTACACTGAATAAGTTTCTGTCACTCATATAATAAACACATGATCTCTTTATACCAAGTAAAACTACCAATGAGATTTTCTGCAATTTTTTCTAATTTCCAGGCACCGCAAAATACAGGATGTCCTTGGAGTCTCTACACTTTACACAGACTTTGTATTGTGATTGTAAAGAGACATGGACACCCTGTATGTGTACTCAACAATTGTAAATACTAGCACTCCACGAAAATACTTTCCAAGTACAGGGTTATGTAAAAACAGCCAAGCTAGATTTGAATGTTTGCATCAATTTTTGTTATGTAATACGAAAAGTAACCAAAAGTTGGGTTGAATATGTCCTCAAAGGAAGATTTGTATACAATATGATGTACTAAAATCCAACTATCAATATCTATTGCCAAGTTCGATTTGAATGTTTGCGATAATTTGTTATTAAAAATATTATATAAACCCACACTAGGGTTAAGATGTCCTCTTTGTACCATACGACCCTTCTTCAAATTAAGGGACATTTTTGTAATAAAGTTAAAATAGTAAAACAGATTTCGTTTTGTTGCTTTTAAATGTTGTAATTTCTTCAAATATTGTGTCATTCCAATGCTTGCGCTGATAGGTGTTATTTTCTGTATCTTCGTCAACATTTCTTTTTATACCACGGATTTCTATTGTCATCAATTCAATTACTAGTATATTAGCCAACTAAATTAGCGGATGATTTAATCCTCGGCCTCACAGAGCAGAAAACTGGTGCAAGATTGGGTGAGGCAAAATCATCCAGTTTTCTGTTCAGAGACCGAAGATTTTTCGTCGCTATAGTTGTTTATACGTTTTTCTTCGACAAAATATTCTTCGTTCACACAATAAAGCTGGTCTAATGAACGCCTCTATAGACTACTTAGACCAACAAAAGGTGTATGGGTGGCCAGGCACCACTCCGCATTTATGTTACCCTTTGCATTAGTTCGACTTGCTTCTCAAAAGAGAGCTTAGTTTATAACTTGACTGCTGAGACGACCCCTGAAATGGAGTAGCCATACTTTTTTTTGGAGCTCCTGGAAAAGTTTCTTATTTGCTCATTTTTGACAACATAGTGAGATTTATATAGGATTCTAACTACATACACTTGTGTATAAAGGACTAGAGGCCATAATACAGCAACTTTGGATTAAAACCGTCAAATATTTGGATATATTTTGGACTTCAACTTTTTTGTATGTAAGTAAATATAGCTGAGCAATATTACTGCAGATTACATATACACATAAACATTGTTTAAGCCTATTATGTGGCTCTGTATAAACACTAAATAGCCACTTCTCTATATCAACATACACAAGTAAGGGACCATCTCAAACATGGAGAATATTGTTAAAAACACAGAACTATGGGTTAAGCTAGAAGCCAGAGGAATGGGCAGAATGAATGAATATGAACTACTTGACAAACTTATATCACAGGCTGATGATAGAATTCGACCGGATGTAATAAAAAGAGACAATATAATTGGTGTGCAACTATTCAGTGGCTCCTACATAATTTATACTGACAGTCTTGGAACAAAAGCCAACTTATTATCTCTTGGCTCTTTATGCGTCAATGGAAAGCAGTTCAAAATAAGTGACTACTTCGCAACACCCAGCGCATCGTTTGGAGCAGGACGAAACTCCACACGAGTATCAATACATGGTATACCACTTCATGTTTCCAACTCGGAAATTGAGCAGTGGGTGGACTCATTTGCAGAACGTACCTCAGACGTGAAATTCCACAGCAGAAGAGCGACTAATGGAACACGACACAGTGTACTCACAGGGCATAGGTTTTGTTATGTGAGAAAAATAGTCAAATCGCAACCTAGATATTTAGACTACACAATACCCAACCCCTTCAATCCTCCAGAGCTAATCGAAATAGACAGAGTAATATATCACGATGGACAAGAAATCAACTGTCCACATTGCAGAGGCGATCATAATATCAATGACTGCCCAAAAAGATCAAAACCAAAGTGCTTCCAATGTGGTTTGGAAGGTCATCGCAAATCAGAATGTCTTCTGAGAACATCCGATGAAACAACGAAGCCAAAAATCACTTGCTGGAAATGTGGTATTGATGGACACCGGAAATCGGCATGCCCGATGGAAACAACAGGTCGTCAGAAGGTCCAGGAACAGACAAAGCCGCAAGAACCAACAACTAAGAGTGCAGAGAGTGGTGCCAAAATAGCAGAGAAGCTCATAACACGTGCCCTTCAACCAGAAGATAGCTCAATATCTTCTGTTTTTTTTTTTTTTTTTTTTTTTTTTTACTAAACTGACTTATATTTCCTATAAGCTCTGCTGTACCCCCTGATTTTGCCTCTGTTCCAAATCATGTTCAAACTACATTGTAAGTATATTTGCACTCATTGGTATAATTGTTTTCAAGAACACTTTTGACATTATGCCAAAACTTTACCTCATTTGGTCTATTATGATGTGACAAACCAATACTTTCGTTCAAATAGATGAATACATAGGCAGGTCCCCAACTGCATTTAATAGGTATGACAACACACATGTATTATTTTGTCTAATATTGGGAATATACACTTTTTAAAGTGTCACCCAGTTCATATAAGCCTATTGTATTTTGTGTGTATTTCAAATAATAAATAAACATAAACATATCTTCACCAGATGCCATGAAAATGGCAGATAAGTTCTTGGCTGAGTGCCACCAAAATACTTCAACCCCCGCTAAGAACATCTCAGATAATGCCAGTTGTGACTCTACAACTAAGCAAAAATCCTCTCTTAAAGTGCATCTTAAGAGAAAAGATATAAGCCCCCTTGAAATGAACAGTGACTCAAAGAAAAATAAGCTTGGATCCCCTATCATACTAGACATTGACAACAATGGTTAATTTGTTATTTTCATATAACAAGCATATCTATGGAAAACCTACTGCTATGGACATGGAATGTGAATTGCAACACACTGTTGTTGCAGGACTGTGGATTATATTATATACCTTTTATTTACATTAAATGGTAAATGTTTTAAGTGTAAATGTAAGGGGATTAAGGAATAAAAGAACCAGGTTCACTTTTTTTCAGTTTTTGAAAAAGCATAAAATAGGTATTTGCTGTATACAAGAATCATTTATTACAGATGATGTAGCAAAAACATGGGAAAAAGAATGGAAAGGGCAAATGTTTTATAATGCTGGAACAAAGCACAGTAAAGGTGAAATGATTTTAATTAGTGATAAATGTACAGAAATATCAAATATGCAAGTCATACATGCTGAGTCAAGAATTTTAGGTATTTCATGTCAATATTCTGATAAGCCATTGTATATTTTTAATATCTATGCTCCAAACCAAACAAAGGAAAAAATTGACTTCTTCAAAAAGGTAACCAGAACTATAAATCAAAAAAATATACTTGCATCATCTGTTTTGATTGGAGGTGATTTTAACTGTACATTAAGTAAATTAGACAATATATGTGGTGAAATGCACAGTCAAATTGAAATCAAAGCCTTTAGTAATATGGTAGAAAGTTTAAAACTAAACGATGTTTGGCGATTACAACATGACGACTGTAAAGAATATACATGGAGGCACAAATCAAAAGCAATAATGAGAAAAATTGATTTTATTTTTACGAATGAAACCTGTTTTGAATATGTTGAATCCTGTGATATATTAAATGTACCAAACTCAGATCATAAAGGTATATACATGCACTTAGATTTCGGTGAATTTAAAAGAGGGCAATCATATTGGAAATTCAATGATAGTTTTTTAAAAGATATAGTATATGTAAACATGGTAAACAATTTAGTCACAGAAATCACCCAGTTAGAAGAATTACAATCATTACAAAAATGGGAGTATTTTAAATCCAAAGTACAATCAATCAGTATTCAATATGGAAAAACTAAAGTTAAAGAGAAACGACAAAATTTAGAAGGTATCAATAAATCTTTGAAAAATGTTTCGATTAAGTTAACAAAAGATCCCCAAAATGTAGACCTGGTAAACCAAGCAAATCACTTAAAACTCATGTATGATAACATTTTAGCTGTAGAAACCAGAGGTGCCCAAATAAGGGCAAAAGTTCAATGGGCTGAAGAAGGTGAAAAAAGTTCCAAGTATTTTTTAGGTTTAGAAAAAAGCAGAGGAAAGAGTAAAATAATGAAATCATGTAGAGTAGAAAATAATTTGTACACCAATCCCAATGATATCATGGGTGCTCAAGTAAACTATTATAAAAATATTTTTAGTGTAAACAGTAATTACTCCAGAAACAAACTGAATGAATATTTACATGGAGTAGTACTGCCCTCTTTAAATGAAGAGGAAATGCAATATTGTGAAGGACAAATAACTTAAGCTGAATGTACTCAGGCACTCAAAAATATGTCAAATACTTCAAGTCCAGGTCTTGATGGACTCACTACATGTTTTTATAAATGTTTTTGGAACAAGATAAATGAACTTTATGTATCAGCTATAAATGATTGTTTTAATAATGGACAGTTGTCTACTTCCCAAAGACAAAGAGAAATTACTTTATTATATAAAGGCAAAGGTCTGCCAATGGAGTGTCTTCCAAGTTGGAGACCAATATCATTAACAAACACTGATTATAAAATTTTAGCAAAATCATTAGCAAATAGGCTCAGAAAAGTAATTGGAAAAATAATTAGTCATGATCAATGTGGATATATACCAGGTCGCACACCAGCTACTGCTTTAAGACTTATTGATGATGTAATAGAACATTTATGTAACAATGACGATGAAGGTGTACTTGTAGCACTGGATTATTCCCGTGCGTATGATAGTTTAAATAAAGAGTTAATGTATGACACATTCCAAATTTTTGGTTTTGGTCCTGATTTTATCAAATGGATAAAAACACTTAATTCAAATGGGCTAAGCTGCATTAATTTTGGAGGTTGGCTCTCCGAGTGGATACCACTAAAGTCAGGTTTATCTCAAGGGTGCCCTGCATCTGCTTTTTGCTTTATTTTATGCTGTGAACTAGTGAGTAGTATATGGCGGGCCTTTCGACCCCCTACCTGCACCTGCACTATTCCACTTCCACCGGAAGTGACGTCATAGGTCACGTGTTCACTTCCACTTCCACCGGAAGTGACGTCATAGGTCACGTGTTCCACGTTCCACTGAAAGTGATGTCAAAGGTCACGTGGTGGTGCACTGGGAGTGACATAACTGGCTCAAAGGTTACTCATAATTGATAAGAGAGTGGTTAAGTGATGATAAGCTATCTGTCTACTTCGTGGATGTTTCATTGTTATAGGTCAAAGGTTGATAACGAACTGATAAAACTGTGAAAAAGATAAATGCAGAACAATTTCGACCAATCACATGACTGGAATATACCAATTTGACCAATTATATTTGACACATACTTTATATGTTGCATAAGCTGTAGAAAAATCATGCCACTTTATATCACTGGTCAAAGGTTATGTGATAAGCTATCTATCCACTTCATGGATGTTTCATTAATATAGGTCAAAGGTTGATAACAAACTGATGAAACAGTAAATAAGATAACTGCAGAACCATTTCAACCAAACAGGTTTTAGCTTGCAGAATTATTTTAACCAATCAGAGTACAGTAATTTTTAACCAATCAGGTTTTGACTTGCAGAATCATTTTAACCAATCAGGGCACAGTATGTTTGGATTATTTTAACCAATTATGTTTAGAGTTTCAGAATAATTTTAACCAATCGGGTTGCGGTATATTCTCATCCAATCAGATAAAAGAAAATCACCCAATAGAGGAGAATTTCTGCACAATTTAACAAGTTCAGACAGGTATTGAATATTTATAACCAAAAAGTCTCCTGAGTTATTTTAGAATATTTTTAAATTGTCAAGTTGATCAATTTGTGCTAATTTTTTCTCCAAACGATTACTTGATTCTTACTTTGGAGTCATTTTAGAATATTTTTCCAATCTTCACGCTTGAGTGATTTTCGCTTATTTCTTGAGTTTGAGGTATTTAATCACCAAATGGACACAGTATTCTTACTCCCGATACATTTAAGAGCATTTTTACAATTTTCACGCTTGAGTGATTTTTGGTGATTCCTGGAGTTTGAGGCATTCTTTTACCAAACGATCACTTGATTCTTACTCCTGGGTCATTTTAAAGTATTTTTTGAAGTGTCACGTTTCGGCGATTTCAGTCACTGTTGATCGATTTCTGCTAATTTTTGGAGTTTAAGGCATTTTCACAAAATAGACACCCACCCACTATACAAAATAACACGCTTTAATAGGCATCTGTTAATTTAACATGCCACTGATAAAAATATAAACCCCTACAAGATAAATAATAAAAAATGCTAACGTTAACAGTTTTACAGCAGAACATTTTCGACCAATCAAAGTGTATATGCAAATGAGCTGCAGAACCATTTCAATCAATCAGATCAGATTATTGCACTCTTCGACCCCACCGCCGCCGCCGCCACCGCCGCCGCCACCGCCGCCACCGCCGCCGCCGCCACAGCCGCCACTATCAACAACAACCCAACAATAACAGTAAAATGCATTTTAGTGCTTTAGTTGTTTATTTAATATACATATTGTCATTTATACAAATTATTTCATAGTCCATTGTTGATGATCACTGTCTGCGTTGACGTTTTCCAGGTGGGCCAGAATACACCATAACATCCCTCTTTTTCTTAGGTTTCTTAAAAAGTCTATTCATCACATTTCCATTATAGGTGTGGTCAAAGGAATCATTGTCACTCATTTGTCTGTAAACTCTCTTTGATGGCAGATCCCGTTCAGCCATTTCTTTCTGCTGCTTGTCAATTTCTGCCTTTGCCCTCTGATAAACAGCTTCAGTGGGACTGACGTGTTGAACAATTGGTTCGCGGACTGATGACACTGGTATCCACTTGAGTTTTCCTCGCCTACCATATCCAGCGTGTTCTATGACTCTACCTTCTACCTGGGCTCGTATAAACTTCTTCCACACTTCTGGGTCATCCACATAAGGCACTATCTTAGGCATTGTTGCTTCCTCAGTTTCTCTCAAATATATGATGCTCATGTCTAAGGTTTCTCTTTATATTCTCATCGTAGTGACTAAAAGGGACTACGGAACGTTCATTCACAAAATCTCACTACGTTCTTCTTCCATCTCACCAGATGTATCTGTATCTTCTGAATCATGTCCGTCAATAGACGCTTCATCGTTAAACATTTCATCAGCGATATAAGAATATTTGGCCAAAGTTTTTCTGATAGCTCTCGACAGAGACATGTCTTGATCAACTAAGAATTCAATTTCTTCTACTATTTCTCGATGTACATCGGCATCTTTGACTTCAATAAATAACCTCAGAATTTCACCATAGTCATTTAAAAACTCAGATTTTGCTTTGGGATAAAGTTTTGCTTTGAGCTTTTGAGTAATTTCCTTCTCTGGTAATCCCCTGGTAGTGTATTTTTCATACAAAGTGTCAGCTTCTTTTTTCAATACATCCAACACGTTCTGCTTCAGAGTAGAAAATGTATAATTTTCCTTCAAATCTTCAGCATGGGGTTCATTTTTACCAGAGTCTTCATATTGGCAATATTTTTGATGTATGTCTGCATGTTTTGTGGTAATCAACACTGTTCCACAGTCTTTACAATGGGGGAGATGTAAAACGGAGGGGTTTCTTAGAGTAACATCATCAGGGCTGTCAACTTGGGACCACCTAATATGAGTGACTTCAAAATGTTGGACACCTAAGTCCAAATCTGAACACTTTTGTCCAAATTTTGAACACCTTTGGCCAACTTTTAAACACCTTTGGCCAAAGTTTGAGCACCTTTGCCAAACTTTGAACACCTCAAATTTTTCGCGCTCGCTACGCTCGCGATATCGTCAACGGGGGGGGGGGGGGGGGGGGGGGGGGGGGGGGGTAGGTACGACAAATTTCCAATGAACATGCGTGACACATACGGGATTCGCGTGACAAATCCGAACAAATTGCGTTCGGTTTTTCCCGGCGTTCGTATTTTTACCGTATCGTAAACATATTTCGAAAAAATTTCTACAGAAATATTTTTGCTTGACAATTACCAGGTAAAATGCGTATTTTGCGTGACATTTTCTGTCACGCAAAAAAAACTGGCGTGACTTCAAATTCTTCAGCAAATGCGTGACAAATACGCAAATTGCGGGACAGTTGACAGGCCTGCATCATCCATTGGACCTGGATACGTAGCATCCATCTGAGTTGGTTGAACAATGGTATTTGGTCGGAATTCCGACATATCTTGCCTCTGTTGAGCAGTGGAGCTCCCTGCCGTGTTATAAAAATGTTGAAATGATGTATATGGAACACTTTCTGCAGATTGCTGCAATGCATTAGGCTTAAGCCTCGAACCATCTTCAGTTTCTTGCTTCAGATCCACCACTAAGTAACCAAATGGATTTTCCGTAGCTTGTCTGTAAATGTCAAGTAAAATATGTGTCTTTCCAGGATACATTTGAGATGCCAAAACACTTATCTGTCTTTGATCCCTCGGGTTCTTGAACAGAACCAAGTAATGGCTGTTTAAGCTCATTGTTCTGCTTTCTCCATTGGGTGGGAAAATATTTTGTTGTAGCGTGATAATGGATATATTTTTGTGATGAGAACCCGCTGTGTATAGCAATGTAACTGCCTTGTTAAGGTCCGCCATGAGGTCATCTATCACAACCAAATTGGTCACATTTCCATCGAAGTAATCGGGCTTCATCAAGTCATCGCAAAGTCCCATAACAAACTCGATATGAGGCTGTTTTCTCTTTATTTCTGCATACAAAGGCTGCCATTGTTTGAAGAACCATACTATTCTTTGTGGTGGTGGATTGATTAATTGTTCGGCTCTATCAATAAGGTCGACAACATAGGTTGTCTTTCCACATCCAGTAGGACCTGCAACAATTTTAGTAAATGGATGCCTGAACTGTATAGGTGAGTCGAGATCGAAGTTAGTCTCATCTTTTTTGTGAATGTTTCTCATATGTCTCAGAAGAATATCCTTCCTGGCAAATGTGCCAGAACACACGGAGCAAATATAATCCATGTTGCCACGTAGATGAGGTTGCGCTGAATGAATGAATCAAGCCTGCTTTTCACTTATATAGTTTTAATACATCCCTCTGTTGAATAAAATATGATAAAGGCACAAAAGGTGGCGGCGGCGGCGGTGGCGGTGGCGGCGGCGGCGGCGGCGGCGGTGGCGGCGGCGGCGGTGGGGTCGAAGAGTGCAATAATCTGATCTGATTGATTGAAATGGTTCTGCAGCTCATTTGCATATACACTTTGATTGGTCGAAAATGTTCTGCTGTAAAACTGTTAACGTTAGCATTTTTTATTATTTATCTTGTAGGGGTTTATATTTTTATCAGTGGCATGTTAAATTAACAGATGCCTATTAAAGCGTGTTATTTTGTATAGTGGGTGGGTGTCTATTTTGTGAAAATGCCTTAAACTCCAAAAATTAGCAGAAATCGATCAACAGTGACTGAAATCGCCGAAACGTGACACTTCAAAAAATACTTTAAAATGACCCAGGAGTAAGAATCAAGTGATCGTTTGGTAAAAGAATGCAGCTCATTTGCATATACACTTTGATTGGTCGAAAATGTTCTGCTGTAAAACTGTTAACGTTAGCATTTTTTATTATTTATCTTGTAGGGGTTTATATTTTTATCAGTGGCATGTTAAATTAACAGATGCCTATTAAAGCGTGTTATTTTGTATAGTGGGTGGGTGTCTATTTTGTGAAAATGCCTTAAACTCCAAAAATTAGCAGAAATCGATCAACAGTGACTGAAATCGCCGAAACGTGACACTTCAAAAAATACTTTAAAATGACCCAGGAGTAAGAATCAAGTGATCGTTTGGTAAAAGAATGCCTCAAACTCCAGGAATCACCAAAAATCACTCAAGCGTGAAAATTGTAAAAATGCTCTTAAATGTATCGGGAGTAAGAATACTGTGTCCATTTGGTGATTAAATACCTCAAACTCAAGAAATAAGCGAAAATCACTGAAGCGTGAAGATTGGAAAAATATTCTAAAATGACTCCAAAGTAAGAATCAAGTAATCGTTTGGAGAAAAAATTAGCACAAATTGATCAACTTGACAATTTAAAAATATTCTAAAATAACTCAGGAGACTTTTTGGTTATAAATATTCAATACCTGTCTGAACTTGTTAAATTGTGCAGAAATTCTCCTCTATTGGGTGATTTTCTTTTATCTGATTGGATGAGAATATACCGCAACCCGATTGGTTAAAATTATTCTGAAACTCTAAACATAATTGGTTAAAATAATCCAAACATACTGTGCCCTGATTGGTTAAAATGATTCTGCAAGTCAAAACCTGATTGGTTAAAAATTACTGTACTCTGATTGGTTAAAATAATTCTGCAAGCTAAAACCTGTTTGGTTGAAATGGTTCTGCAGTTATCTTATTTACTGTTTCATCAGTTTGTTATCAACCTTTGACCTATATCAATGAAACATCCATGAAGTGGATAGATAGCTTATCACATAACCTTTGACCAGTGATATAAAGTGGCATGATTTTTCTACAGCTTATGCAACATATAAAGTATGTGTCAAATATAATTGGTCAAATTGGTATATTCCAGTCATGTGATTGGTCGAAATTGTTCTGCATTTATCTTTTTCACAGTTTTATCAGTTCGTTATCAACCTTTGACCTATAACAATGAAACATCCACGAAGTAGACAGATAGCTTATCATCACTTAACCACTCTCTTATCAATTATGAGTAACCTTTGAGCCAGTTATGGTATGAGGTTCCATATCCATCCGCCAAAAGGTATGACCCCTATATAGTCCATTTAAAAACTCGTGGTATTGTTCTAAATAACGCCATAGTTGGCTTCTAGGGTACCTAGTATGCCACTATTTGGTATCAAAATAAAGAGGAGGAGTTCAACTTTCATTTGAATTACGAAAATAGCGATGTAGGTCAAAAATAGTTCCGACGGGAGCATGTTTACTACGCGTTTGCCCATCATATCAGAATTGAGGAAGTGGTAGCAAACGCGAGTCACAATAAAAGGACGCTGATATCTCAAAAAGTAACCTGACTCCCTATAATTTGATGTAGATCAATCGAACCCCTATATGAACAGGTACATTTTGATATATAACACTATGGGGGATAAGCGTTTTATAGTTGGTCACGAACGCCATATGTGCAAAGTATTGTTATGAATTTTCGAATTTGGTGTTGGATTACGGTACTCATACCTTAATATGAGGCCTAAAATTGTCTGCTAGTTGGCCAGAGACCAATATTCTAGCAGAATTTGAGAACAGAATCGATTTTTTCGTTCTGCGTAGGGCAAACAATGATTTGAAATCACTTTCAACCATTGTGTGAGTATAAGAATGGTCATAAGAGGCCCGTGGAGGGTCTGGAATGAAAGAAAGCCCTCTGAAATTCCGTCAAAATTGCAGGTTATTTCTTCATTTTTTGCTAAAATTACATGATTTTCAGGGCCCATATCTCAGTGAAATTGCTACAATGTAGCGATTTTTCATTTTTACACGCTAGATACACGTGTCAGGTCGACAGAAACAGTAAGCATGTGTGATTTTTAAATTGCTACATTGTAGCAATATTTATTTCAAAATACAGGTGTGAGGGAAACTGCAATTTAGTTAGATTTGGGCGAAAATGGCCAAATTTCAGTCAAAATCCTCGGGACACAGGGCCTTTGTCTTAGATTTAGTCAATGATGCAACTCTTAGTAGAAGGTGTGCCATATAGGGAATGAAAGCTGTTTGTCAGACGTATCATTTTCTTCAATAAACTCAGAGATAGTCAGGTTAGATTTGTGACGTCACAGTGGCAAAGTTAGACTAGCATATTTAGACGTATTTGGGGTAGGGCAAATTAACCCTTTCAAGCCTAAATGGATAAATTTTTCACATATTCAGCCATTTCCGACGTTTTTATGCATTTTTGAACTAGAAATGATATTTTCTGCCAAAAAAAGTTGCAGAGACAAAAATCAGTGTGATGTCATAACACATTAAGGTATGAGGTTCCATATCCATCCGCCAAAAGGTATGACCCCTATATAGTCCATTTAAAAACTCGTGGTATTGTTCTAAATAACGCCATAGTTGGCTTCTAGGGTACCTAGTATGCCACTATTTGGTATCAAAATAAAGAGGAGGAGTTCAACTTTCATTTGAATTACGAAAATAGCGATGTAGGTCAAAAATAGTTCCGACGGGAGCATGTTTACTACGCGTTTGCCCATCATATCAGAATTGAGGAAGTGGTAGCAAACGCGAGTCACAATAAATGGACGCTGATATCTCAAAAAGTAACCTGACTCCCTATAATTTGATGTAGATCAATCGAACCCCTATATGAACAGGTACATTTTGATATATAACACTATGGGGGATAAGCGTTTTATAGTTGGTCACGAACGCCATATGTGCAAAGTATTGTTATGAATTTTCGAATTTGGTGTTGGATTACGGTACTCATACCTTATGCCACTCCCAGTGCACCACCACGTGACCTTTGACATCACTTTCAGTGGAACGTGGAACACGTGACCTATGACGTCACTTCCGGTGGAAGTGGAAGTGAACACGTGACCTATGACGTCACTTCCGGTGGAAGTGGAAGTGGAATAGTGCAGGTGCAGGTGCAGGTAGGGGGTCGAAAGGCCCGCCATATACTACTCTAGTGGCATGTAAAATAAGCAAAGTCAGCACTATCAATGGTATACTCTACCTTTAGATATAATCCTAAAAGTTCAAAAGCTTTTTGCCATTTTGTTTCACAACTGCGGTATGGTATAACTCCACCTTTTTTTTTTTTTTTTTTTTTTACTTTATACCAGGATGTATTTATTAAAAGTTTGTGATTATTATACAATTCTCTCTTTGTATTGCATTCCTTTTTTTATATTTAATTTTTTTTTTATTTCAGATAATTCAAAAAAGATTACATAAATTTTAAAATTTGTTTACATAAGTTACCTGTTGCATTACATGATAATATTTCTCTTGGAGAGCTCTAATTTAAAATTATAGTACAAGACTCCACCATTGTTTTGCCGTTTCACTACTTGCCACAATCAGCCTCACTGCCAGCATATCAAACCAGGCCCATTTTCCATCAAACCTGGCCCAACTACTATCAGGTGGATGTCCTTCAAAAATCAAGTTGGCATGGTTACCAAAGCCTAATAGTTGCCATGGTAACCGTAGAAATGGGGTAAAAAATGGGAGCAAAAAAGCACCCAAATCCACCATTTTTTTTTATTAAAAAACTATATTTCAAATCAAAAACATATATACAGTACAATTAATACATTTACATATAAAGGTTACATGTTGTAAAATGATTTTTCCCTATTATCTATCATTTTCAAAGTTTCCTGCTCATTCAGCAGATCACATTTAAACATATGGATAGCTATTTTTATAATCACACTTTTAAAATATTTTTCTTGTGCGAAATTTTCAATACCAAGTTTTTGTTTATCATTGAGACAATTACAATCACAGGTGTTCCAAATATTTAAAACTTCTTTACACTTCACAAAATACATGAAATAGTGCATATCATCATCAATTTCATTATCACAATATTTACATTTATCTGAATCTTGTATTTTACACTGTTTTAGATATTTGCCACTTGGATAAATTTTATGGATAATCTTCCATTGGATAATTTTGAGCTTATTATCTTTTGTACAATTAAAAAGTGTGTTCCACACATCCTTACTTATCAATGTATTATCATATTTAATATCACATTTTCTTGCCAAGACTAACTCTGATCGTATATACTTTGAATCTGATTTACATAATTCTCTATTTACAAATCTCAAGTTGTTATTATTCTCTTCATCTCCATACTTTGTAATTAACTCTTGTTTAACACATGCTTTTAAAATATTATACTGCAGCATGGTTTGTCAATTGTGCTGTACTTTTTGAACTATGACATTATATGAACATAACATTCCATCTTTAACAATATCATTTATATAAATTACATCATTTTCAATCCAATGTTTAAAAAATAATGGTCCCAAACCATGGTGGGTCACGTGCATTATCTCATGGAAATGGGCATACCAGTGCAAAGAGGGAAGGTCACTGAACAGAATCTTTTGAATTTTTCAGAAAACGTGCCCAATATAATGCTCTAACTGATACAATTTTTGAAATTTTAGAAAATTTTCTTAAACAAAAATGGCGGTCATAAAAAGGAAAATAGATTGTTTTTTTCAAATCAGTTTTTTTCATTTTTTTTCTTTTTCTATGAATGATATCAAATTTTCAAAGATTGTATCATTAGAGCAATACATTGGACACATTTACTGGAAAAATCACAAGATTCTGTTCATTGACCTTTCCTGAGCACCTACTTTTAGCTATTTTTCAGTCACATTTTCATAGGGCGGAAAAGGTTACTTCATCATGTTTAGGGTCATTCTGACCATGAACATTGTGATCCTGGACCTGTAAATGGTATTTGGAACTTGTTGAATTGACTGGAGGTCAAAACAGAACTCTGTTATCTTTGTTCAAAAAATGTCTAAAAATACAAAAAAAATTGTCAATTCCTGTTTTGTCATTTCCTGTTAACTTCCATGGCACCTTAAGTATATGCATTGTGGCCATTTGAGGTATGTATGTAAAGCTGAGGCCAATTACTTTCTAAATGTGCCATTTTAGAAAGAAATCGCCAAAATATAGTGCCGTAAACTGGAACTACTTTATTCGTTAATTTTCATCGGTGAAGCAGGGATTTTACCTAAAAATGAGTCCCTATGTTGGCGTAGTGATATTTAAAAATCGAGACGCAAACCCTATGTTAAATGTATGGTCAAGATGAAGGTTATGTATAGGGGAACGCAGAAATATAGTTATTGTATGGGCTAATTCGTTCGAAAATGGCGATATGTATCCCAAACTTTAATTTTGTTTTTTTTTTCAATATTTTTCAATGATTTACCGTAGTGACACCTAAATGGAAATATAAACACTTCCGGTAAATATTCGGTTCAAGTGCGAATTTGGACAAACTTTTGCAAGTTTGACCAGGAAATCACCTTTCATTTGGTATGTTAGTTACGTTTTTGATCGTATTGGGTATGTTAGAATCATATACATGTCGAGTTATTAGCATAAATGTCACAGTTTGAAGGATAAATGGAAATATAACACTTCCGGGAAATATTGTCACAAAAGCCTTTTGGACTTTTAGTCTTTATATACTATTCCCTATATTTTTAGAATATACCATTGATAGTGCTGACTGTGAAAATAAGACAGACTAATAATGTGAAAGGTACTGTAATATCTGAAACAGATGAAATTAAACTAGTTCAATACGCTGATGATATGTCACTTTTACTTAAAGATGTTGCATCTGTCAAAGAGGCAATCAATATTATTGATGCCTTTTCAAATATATCTGGGTTAAAATTAAATAAACAGAAATCAGAAGCAATATGGTTAGGCAATAAAAAATTTTGTGTTGAAAAACCACATCAAATGGAAAATTTTCCCAAATAATAGGATTAAAATATTAGGCGTAACATTTTGCACAACCAATAAGGTGGTTGAATTAGATGAGAATATTGACTGTAAATTCAAAAAATGTGAAGAAATAATGAAAAGATGGGCAGGTAGATGTTTAACCATGTTTGGTAAAATTACTCTCGTAAAATCACTAATGCTCTCACAATTTGGATACATTATGCAAAGTTTTATTTTGTCAGATAAGATTATTAAACGGATAAATTGTTTGTTTTTTAAATATATCTGGTCAGGTAACAAAGGTGTGTATAAAGAAGAAGATGTAAAAGGTGTAGTAGAATGTATTAAAAGAAATATATTGATACAGGGCAATGCAAAGGGAGGTCTAAATATGATAGATGTGAAACATTTTCAAGATGCTTTTGCAATTAAATGGATTAAACTTCTACTTGATAGAAACAAAGCAAACTGGAAAAACCTCCCAACCTATCTTATTGACAAAATTTGTCAAGATTTTTCTATTTTACTGTCTAATGTTGAATTTAATCAGGTAAAGGGACTAGAAAGAATTAAGTCCTCATTTTGGACAGATGTGTTGAAAACATGGATTATGTATAATTCAGTTAAAAGTAGTCCATATAATCAAATAACAAAGACTTGTTGTACAAGAACAATCCTTTATATTTTGATAACTGGCATCAAAAAGGTGTGTATAAAATAAATGATGTATGTAATGTAAACAATGAACTATTAAGCTATGATCAAATTGGGCAAAAAGTAGGTTTTAATGGCCAGACTTTTCTTCAATACAATTTACTTAAAGGAGTTTTTAACAAGTTAGACAGAATCAAGATTGAGGCATTAAAAAACAGTGAAAGCAAAATATATTTTAATTGTATTCCTGTACAGAAAATCAATGTGCAATCAATAAGAAAAGGGTTTGTAAAAAACAGTTTAACAGAATCCAAATCAGAAGAGTATTGGTCTGAGCAATTTGCTCAAACGGATTTCTCAGACTTTTATAAGATTTTGTTTAAATGTAACATTAGCAATAATGTTAAAGAATTTATATTTAAATGTTTTAATGGAGCCATATGGACAGAAAAAAAATTACAAAAAATTCAGAAGTCAAATGGAATTTGTAAAATATGCAATGTTGAAGCAGAAAGTCATAAACACTTATTTGTCAATTGTACGAATGCAAAGGAATATGTAAATACTCAAAATTTAAAGTTTTCTGATCAAGAAATTTTATTTTATAGCAATGAAGGAGATTTTGAGAGCAAATGCCATAGAAACCAGCTAGTGTTTAAACACAAGTTTGAAATTTGGAAAATTAGAAATAGTAAAATCTATAACCAATAAGTTCTGTATTCCTGTATAAGTACCAATGTAACCATTGTATATATGTAAAAATTGTATAAATGCTGTTTCAATGTTAATAAATTAATTTAAAAAAAACAAAAAAACTTGACTGCTCGCAGGCAGGGTACATGCTCCTATGTCAAAATTTCAGTGAAATCCTCTTGAAACATGAAATATTAATTGTATGGCATATACAAGACCATTGGTAATGTTACCATAGGGAATCGGACCTGCAGGCCTTACCATCTATACATGTTTTTTCTGTTTTGAAAAATTCGATATGTATGTATATTGTATGTATATTTCATAGCTTTTCAAAGAAATCTACAAATATTTCGTTGCGGTTTTATCTTTACATCGTAATTTCAATTACCGCCATCACTATTCAAACGAGTTACCTTGAAATATCAAGACGACGTGCTATTCTCATACTTATAGAACTCAATGTGACTGTCATTCACCATTTATTAAGCAGTAAAAATTAATTTGCTTCATGGATGGCAAGATTTCCTGTTGAATGTCGAGCCTCGCATCATACGAATGTAATTTTAGGCGATCTGTCTGCATGGGGTGATACTTAACGGTTATACTCCAAGGTTTTGGACCGATATAAAGATGGCCCATGTTATATACAGATCGATCGCCACCTTCATTTTGAAATATGGAAATTATAATCAACTAAATATAGATGTCGCATTCGTTCAATTCGTCTACAATAAATTGACAGAACACATAATTGATGACAATCACAAATTAATGATAATAAAAATGACAATAAAAACTTGAATCAAAAGTCAAAAGTCTTTTCTGGGTCACAGCGAATGGCATGATTTCCTCGAGTCTCTTCAGTTGCAAGGCAACCATACTGGGACATTCAAATCTAACAATTGGTGTATGGGGGTGGGTACACTGAATAAGTTTCTGTCACTCATATAATAAACACATGATCTCTTTATACCAAGTAAAACTACCAATGAGATTTTCTGCAATTTTTTCTAATTTCCAGGCACCGCAAAATACAGGATGTCCTTGGAGTCTCTACACTTTACACAGACTTTGTATTGTGATTGTAAAGAGACATGGACACCCTGTATGTGTACTCAACAATTGTAAATACTAGCACTCCACGAAAATACTTTCCAAGTACAGGGTTATGTAAAAACAGCCAAGCTAGATTTGAATGTTTGCATCAATTTTTGTTATGTAATACGAAAAGTAACCAAAAGTTGGGTTGAATATGTCCTCAAAGGAAGATTTGTATACAATATGATGTACTAAAATCCAACTATCAATATCTATTGCCAAGTTCGATTTGAATGTTTGCGATAATTTGTTATTAAAAATATTATATAAACCCACACTAGGGTTAAGATGTCCTCTTTGTACCATACGACCCTTCTTCAAATTAAGGGACATTTTTGTAATAAAGTTAAAATAGTAAAACAGATTTCGTTTTGTTGCTTTTAAATGTTGTAATTTCTTCAAATATTGTGTCATTCCAATGCTTGCGCTGATAGGTGTTATTTTCTGTATCTTCGTCAACATTTCTTTTTATACCACGGATTTCTATTGTCATCAATTCAATTACTAGTATATTAGCCAACTAAATTAGCGGATGATTTAATCCTCGGCCTCACAGAGCAGAAAACTGGTGCAAGATTGGGTGAGGCAAAATCATCCAGTTTTCTGTTCAGAGACCGAAGATTTTTCGTCGCTATAGTTGTTTATACGTTTTTCTTCGACAAAATATTCTTCGTTCACACAATAAAGCTGGTCTAATGAACGCCTCTATAGACTACTTAGACCAACAAAAGGTGTATGGGTGGCCAGGCACCACTCCGCATTTATGTTACCCTTTGCATTAGTTCGACTTGCTTCTCAAAAGAGAGCTTAGTTTATAACTTGACTGCTCGCAGGCAGGGTACATGCTCCTATGTCAAAATTTCAGTGAAATCCTCTTGAAACATGAAATATTAATTGTATGGCATATACAAGACCATTGGTAATGTTACCATAGGGAATCGGACCTGCAGGCCTTACCATCTATACATGTTTTTTTCTGTTTTGAAAAATTCGATATGTATGTATATTGTATGTATATTTCATAGCTTTTCAAAGAAATCTACAAATATTTCGTTGCGGTTTTATCTTTACATCGTAATTTCAATTACCGCCATCACTATTCAAACGAGTTACCTTGAAATATCAAGACGACGTGCTATTCTCATACTTATAGAACTCAATGTGACTGTCATTCACCATTTATTAAGCAGTAAAAATTAATTTGCTTCATGGATGGCAAGATTTCCTGTTGAATGTCGAGCCTCGCATCATACGAATGTAATTTTAGGCGATCTGTCTGCATGGGGTGATACTTAACGGTTATACTCCTAGGTTTTGGACCGATATAAAGATGGCCCATGTTATATACAGATCGATCGCCACCTTCATTTTGAAATATGGAAATTATAATCAACTAAATATAGATGTCGCATTCGTTCAATTCGTCTACAATAAATTGACAGAACACATAATTGATGACAATCACAAATTAATGATAATAAAAATGACAATAAAAACTTGAATCAAAAGTCTTTTCTGGGTCACAGCGAATGGCATGATTTCCTCGAGTCTCTTCAGTTGCAAGGCAACCATACTGGGACCGATTCGCGTCGTTCCACTACTGCCCTTGGTGGGGGCCCGCTACCATACTGTATGACTTCCGGGGTCTACTAATGCACGTTAGTGGAGGAACCAACCACAGTCTCACAATCTGTCTCCGGCAAGAGCGGCCAGAGAACCAACCCATGCCAAGGGCCGGTAAACGGTTGGACCTTCGGACCGGGTGTCCGTAGTGCAATGATCAAAAACTCCGTACCTGGGGCTCGAACGCGGGACCTCCGTATCCCACTACGTTCAACCCACAAAGTAATCTACCTTCACCACTAGACCACTCTGCTTAGGTGTCAAAGTTTCTCAGAAATTAGTAGTTATAATTTTTACTTGGATTCATTTTACACGCATGTGCAACCGGGTACACATACAACAATTAATCCGATATTAGTTAGAATTCGAAATTGGGAGTTCGTACAAACCAGAACAATCATCCAGGCTAATCGGCCCTTGCAAACATATAACGCCTTATCACATTTATAGATCTAAGATAAAAAAAAATATTGTAAAGAAGAAAGTGGAGGAAATAGGGAGACAATGATGGCGGTACTTTTTAAATCACACTGCGAGAAATGTAAAAGTGCAATTAGCCATCATAAGCTGATACCTCACCAATGGACAATGAAAGTTCTTGTCAGCATTTCTTCAACCGGGATGCAGCCTAAATATTTGAAACAACCTAATCACGTAATTATTTAGTCAGGTCGGCATAACAACAGTGAGTGAATGCGATGGTTAAAATTATGTCCAATAAAATTAGTTAATTTGCGACTCGTCATTAACACAATAAGGAATTACAAATTCATTCATGCTAATTCATGGTTAGAACACGTTGCAAATGTTAATACGATAAATATGTAGATTGTTCATGAATGTTTGGGTATTAAAATGATGCAGACATGAAACAATTTCTAGCCGAATTCACTCCACCCGACTGTTAACTTATAAGTCACGGTGGTTATACGGGCTGTTATATGCTGCTTTGAAACTAAAGATGCAATCACTTCGGATTGTCAGCGTTGTTGTAGGCCTTGATTTGGCGAAATCATTATCTTTTTAGCGTTTGTTTCAGTTGAATTTTACTGGACAGAATGATTTATGTAATTTAGGCGAATTTTATAGAGCCATATTTTTCTAAATTCCAAATTACATACTAGTAGCAAGCTGTACACTTTGGTTGATTGTGCTGAATGCGAGCTCGATTGTTTCAATTACAATAGACGTTAAAATTGATGAAATAGGGTTTTTGAGTTAAGTGTGTTAATAAGACCCATCCAAATGGATCAGACAAGCCGTTCAAAGAGGGACACTTAGGGGGTCTGGCCACCATATCATTTCAATTAAAAGTCATTTGTTTGATTGATCACATCGACTTCATATCGGCACATTGTCCTTCGATTTTCAGTTTGACGACACCCCTCTCTACTGTCATTTATTAAGGTTACCATGCCTCCGTATCTTAAGTTTTGGGAACAGAGCATATGGTTAAATAAAAAGTAGAAATTCAACAACCTTCATTTCTGTATTTCAGCTGACTATCATATACCTACTATTCAAACAACATATTCTTTATACTGTATACACCCACAAGGGTGTCATGTAAAACGTTGTAAATACTATATATGAGAAAATAAGGCTGAATTGAATTGAAAAACAGTGTTTGTGGAAAAGGCACTGGGCGTGGTGGGTCCTCCATGCACACGAGTTGTCATCATGTAAGATTTGTCCAGCTTGAGGGAGCATGCTATTTTTCGTAAAAATACTAAGGAAACCTGACAAAAATATATCTTAACTCATATGTTTTGTTATACAGTTCCAAAGAAATGAATGTAAAATACAAAACTGCTCCCCCCAGTTTTTTCTACAAAAATAATGTTTAACCTTGAATGGATGGTGTTCCCACGTCTACGCCTTACGCAAACCCTTATTACATGTATTAAGTTGCATATTTAATTTTATGAGTTCTTGAAGACAGTTTATAATAGAATTTGTTGGATTTTGGATTACAATTATGGTTGTGATACTAATGTAAATGGACCATACTAATTTTGGATTTTTTTTGTTTTAAAGTAAATGGACCATACTAATTGTGGATTATGTTGTGATAATGTGAATTGACCATACTAATTTTGGATTATGGTTGTGATAATGTAAATGGACCATACTAACTTTGGATTATGGTTGTGATAATGTAAATGGACCATACTAATTTTGGATTATGTTGTGATAATGTAAATGGACCATACTAATTTTGGATTATGTTGTGATAAAGTAAATGGACCATACTGATTTTGAATTATGTTGTGATAATGTAAATGGACCATACTAATTTTGGATTATGTTGTGATAATGTAAATGGACTATACAAATTTTTGATTATGTTGTGATAATGTAAATAAACCATACTAATTTTGGATTATGTTGTGATAAAGTAAATGGACCATACTGATTTTGGATTATGTTGTGATAATGTAAATGGACCATACTAATTTTGAATTATGTTGTGATAATGTAAATAAACCATACTAATTTTGAATTATGTTGTGATAATGTAAATGGATCATACTGATTTTGGATTATGTTGTGATAATGTAAATAAACCATACTAATTTTGGATTATGTTGTGATAATGTAAATGGACCATACTAATTTTGGATTATGTTGTGATAAAGTAAATGGACCATACTGATTTTGAATTATGTTGTGATAATGTAAATGGACCATACTGATTTTGGATTATGTTGTGATAAAGTAAATGGACCATACTGATTTTGGATTATGTTGTGATAATGTAAATGGACCATACTAATTTTGGATTTTTTGTTTTAAAGTAAATGGACCATACTAATTTTGGATTATGTTGCGATAATGTAAATGGGCCATACTAATTTTGGATTATGTTGTGATAAAGTAAATGGACCATACTGATTTTGAATTATGTTGTGATAATGTAAATGGACCATACTAATTTTGAATTTTGTTGTGATAATGTAAATGGACCATACTAATTTTGAATTATGTTGTGATAAAGTAAATGGACCATACTGATTTTGGATTTTTTGTTTTAAAGTAAATGGACCATACTAATTTTGGATTATGTTGTGATAAAGTAAATGGACCATACTAATTTTGGATTATGTTGTGATAATGTAAATGGACCATACTAATTTTGGATTATGTTGTGATAATGTGAATAAACCATTCTAATTTTGAATTATGTTGTGATAATGTAAATGGACCATACTAATTTTGGATTATGTTGTGATAAAGTAAATGGACCATACTGATTTTGGATTATGGTTGGGATAATGTAAATGGACCATACTAATTTTGAATTATGTTGTGATAATGTAAATAAACCATTCTAATTTTGAATTATGTTGTGATAATGTAAATGGACCATACTAATTTTGGATTATGTTGTGATAATGTAAATGGACCATACTAATTTTGAATTATGTTGTGATAATGTAAATAAACCATACTAATTTTGGATTATGTTGTGATAATGAAAATAAACCATACTAATTTTGGATTATGTTGTGATAATGTAAGTTGACTATACTAATTTTGGATTATGTTGTGATAATGTAAATGGACCATACTAATTTTGAATTATGTCATGATAATGTAAATGGACCATACTAATTCAGGTTGCTGACTTATTCTCTGCAGATAACATTCAACACAATTTTTTCCGTCACTTTTATACATTTAATATCTATAAGGACGTTATATACACCTACATGTGATTATTTACAAATTTAAAAGTTGTGTATTATTTACATATTTGCATATCCAAATGTTCAATTTGTTTCTCGCTAATTTGACATTGTGCCCCAAAAACAGGTTAAAATCGATTTCCTCTGAGCTAAAATGTACTTAAACTCTTCATCACAAAGTTCAATCGATGGAAGAGCCAGCTAGGGAGGGTGCTCAGTTATAATAATTTCTCTCAGATGTTGAGTGTCCAATTGAACCACTTGCCATTTGGAAAATGTCCTTGTGGTTATACATATTCATCACTTTCTGATCTTGCTTGAAATGACTTTTTGGCAGTCTATACAATTTAGAACATCAACATCACACCTGTCAACTTAGTCCATGTTGTTGTCTCTTGCACATCAAATTGTCAGTTGCTCTGTTTCCAATCATATTAAAGAACACTGGTAGTTGTAGGCTAGAATTCTTTTCTCATATCTGGAATACAGACAAAATGAAATCATTTAGTAAAAACCATGATGTGCACAGTGGGACATAATAAAACAGTACCATTTACTGATAAACAGTACCATCTTCTGATAAAACAGTACCCTCTACTGATAAAACAGTACCATGTACTGATAAAACAGTGCCATCTACTGATAAAAAAGTACCACCTACTGACAAAACAGTACCATTTACTACCACTTGACCAAGGCTGTAGCCAGGCATGAGGCAAATAATTCACCAAAAGTTTACAGAAATATATATCATATATCTTTTTATGACAAAAGTATGAAAATGAAGTCTATGTGTTTTTGGCCCACCCTGTAGTTTACCCCATTTGCCTTCTTTTTCCATTCTGGCTACACCCAGTTATAAACTTGTGGAATTCTTAACTCTCATGTTAACATACGTGTCAGCTATTACAAGTCAGTTGAATATAACATTACATCCTTTTGATACACACTTTTGATATAAATTACAGTAAAATGACTTTATGGGCCTCAGTGCATTGTTGAGTCTACAGAAAATGCTTACCACTTTGCTCAATCAATTTTCCTTTCCAAGATTTCTCAAGTTTTGTCAAGAAGTCTTCAAATATCTGTACAGGCCCCTTCAGACTTGTCCTTTTGTAATCTGAAATTAAGAATCTTGATGAGTTTCAGGAGTTATGAATGGGTTAAAATATGAAAGGTCATCGAGGTTTTATCAATCTTCAATAACATACACTGTACTTAAAGGAATATTCCTGGCCAGACCATTTCTCTCCTAATATGGTAGCTATAACCATATATATACTTTCCATATTTAGCAAAACATGGAAAAATGTTTTGATATGGTCAATATTGATCACTTTAAAATGTAGTGCCGAATTCCAGTAGGCTGCCATCTTTTAATATTTCACTCAGGAAGTGACGTCATCGACTCTCAGCTTTGCATATAACACTATAAGGAGCTATTAAGAATTACAAAACCAGCTGAATATTCTTTCTCAATTTTGTCTATGATTTAATCCTTCTAAAAGTCTCTTCTTTTATTCTAAGCTGACAAGCTCTGAACATATTTTTGCGCATAAAGTAAGGATCACTCATCTAGAAGTGATATTGTGATTGTCGATGACATCACTTCCTGAGTAAAATCTTAAAAGATGGCAGCTTACTGGAAATGAGCACTTCATTTTTAAATTATCAATATTGACTATATTAAAACATTTCCCCATGTTTTGCTAAATATGGAAAGTATATATGATTATAGCTATCACATCAGGATAGAAAAGGTTTGGCCAGGAATGTTCCTTTAAGCATTCTAGTATGACCAACTGTGGTTTGGATCAAAAGCATCACTAAGGTTGAAAATATGACAGTGTCCTATTGTAAAACCTGTTGAATGGAACACTTTTGTAAGTGGATCACCTTTGAAAGTGGAACACATTTGTAAGTGGATCACCTTCCAAAAAGGAATATAATTTTGAGGTTCAAAAGGCATCCAACTTGCACAAGTTCATTTTTAAATTTAATTAGGCCGATAATAAGTCAATAGAGGAGTTTCAAAATACATGTAGCTTTGAAAATCTTGCTAATTCTAGTGACTTTTTAAAAAGAATTGGGCCAGATCCCCAAATTTCCAGGCTGAACTAATGTAAATTGTATTTAATTTATTGATTAAAGTTGTAATTTGTAAATTGCATTTTAGTCCACATTGCAGTCCTCCCTAAATGTCAAACCCATTATACAAACAGTGTCCACAGACAGGCTTGGATAAATAGCTCAATTATGTTTGTGATACGCCAGAGGCTCGTCTCATTCTAGCTACATATAACTGAAACCACATTTCAAATCAAATATTTCTTAAATACATTTTTACCTCTGATTTTTCTTTTCTCTTCATCATCAGATTTTTCAATGTTGTTGAGTTCCTCACAGATGTCGCTGTAAAACAGAAATACTGACATTTCACGCTACACTGCCCTCCAAAACTTTGGAAATCTTAATCCAACGAGGGAGCTAAGGTTGAGCT
Source organism: Owenia fusiformis (assembly GCA_903813345.2). NCBI lineage: Eukaryota > Metazoa > Annelida > Polychaeta > Sabellida > Oweniidae > Owenia > Owenia fusiformis. The sequence continues at coordinate 38,898,362 of CAIIXF020000007.1, forward strand.
AACATTTGGAGTTGAGTGTAGATATTGCAACAAGAGTTATATTGCATGGCTTTATCTTTCACAATCAATTTGCACAACATACACTGATTCAAAACACCAATTGTTCTAAACTTTATTACTTATTATACTCAACCAGGGCCAGGTAGGGCCACATACAAGTCTATACATGAATGTATCTGATATATGGAACAGCAATAGGGTTAACATCATCTACATCTACATGTATATTACTAGTTATGCTCAATCAGGGCCAAGTAGGGTCACATATAAGTCTATACATGTATGTACCTGATACGTGGAACAGCCATTGGGTCAAAATCATCGACATCTTCAACATCAATGGGCACACAGATCCTCCCAGTCTTGGGATGTACACAGAATGGGGACTTGAGCAGATGGTTCACCCCTTTACTGACGTTGATATCCAGACGAGGGTAGCAGAACTGAAGCATGATCTCCTCAGGGAGATGCCACGATTTACTCATGTGACCCTGAAACATCAGTTATCCAATTATAGTGTGTGATGTCTATGCATGTCGCGTATGGGTGTGCGTGCAATTTCACCGATTTCACAAATCTATGAATCCTAAATAAATTGTTGCAACCATGAATATCATGATGTCATAGTAAGAGAGAATAAGCTTCTGGTAATAAATCATACTACCTCAACTCTATGATATCAACATACCAGAAGTTGGGATCATTTTGGGTTTTGTTTGAACAAGATAACAATAAGATTTATTTTCTCGCTTTAATTTACATGTACAATGTAAATATGTTTTCAAACTGAAATTCAGAGATCCTTTCCTTAGACAAATCAGATATTATCTACATAATCTATATCATTTAGAATTGTGACATCATTTTAGGACAGAAGTTCAGAATATCTTTCAAAGTTTTAAAGATTTTTAAGCAAATCTTGCTTACCTTTGCTTGGACATTTGCCACCATCAATTTCAGCAGTTCCCATCGCAAAATGGATGTCTGTGCGTCCTTACTTTGGAATTTCTCCGCCATATTCTCTCTCAACTGTATCACGGTTAAAGAAAACTGCATGCACTGTATTTGAAAATGTTATGATGGTCCTGTAGTGTATCTGTTGAACTTTTTTTCTGTTGAATTTTTTTTTATTAATGAAGATGAATAATGATTGATTTTGATCATGGCTGATTATTTTATTTAAGGCTATGAAGTGGTTTTCAGGATGAATGAAATGCCCAATGGTCTTATATTGTGATAACTGTTCCTGAATAATGGGAGAGAGGGGGGGGGGGGTATTAGATATTGTTCCAATTCATGTAAGATTATAATGTGGGATATTTGGGGTTTGTTTTCCTTATGACTGGTTGTACTCATTTATATTTCACCTTTTGGTATGTGCTCATTGGCTCTTTACATATTGGTATCTGAAATTTTTTCAAAAAGGATATCTCTGTCTGGTACAAGTGCAAGGACCTTTTTGCACTTTTCATCATCCCCTAGAAAATCTTGTTGTTTTATTGCGTAATTTACAAAATCTTCTTTAATGACATCAAGTGCTGCTCTGAAAATCAATAAAAAATAAATAAATAAAAGATAATTAGGGATCAAATAAAACTGTGAAGTTATCAAAATGTAATTAAGTAATCTGGGGAGTGAGTTTCTCTGGTAACTCCAGTGATTTTTGACCTGATCACAGCTTTCTCTGCCTGATAAAGAAATAGTAAAGATGAATTTTTATATTTCTAGTTAACATCAATGTTAACTACATGCCTGCTTACTTTATTCCTTGCTGATTAAGTAATCTTTATGAATTAATCTTCATTTGAAAATATGTTTCCTTGAGAATTCCTCATCCCTTCATGATAGCTTACAGCTTATTAAGCTTATCAAGCTAAGCCTATTACAGCTTACATTGAAAAAAGCTTACACCTTATTAAGCTTATTACAGCTTATTAAGCTAAGCCTATTACAGTTTACAACAGAGATAGCTTACAGCTTATAACAGCGGAGATAGCTTACAGCTTATTTCAGCTTACTACAGCTTACAGCTTATTCATGAAAATATCACAATATTTGTTGCAGAACATTGAGTTACATATGTTAATTTCAATATATGTTGGAAAACATAGACTTGCATATGTTAATTTCAATATATGTTGGAGAACATAGATTTGCATAAGTTAATTTCAATATATGTTGGAAAACATAGACTTGCATATGTTAATTTCAATATATGTTGGAAAACATAGATTTGCATAAGTTAATTTCAATATATGTTGCAGAACATTGAGTTACATATGTTAATTTCAATATATGTTGGAGAACAT